>CM040423.1:142966876-143566876 GCA_022702705.1 Papilionanthe hookeriana x Papilionanthe teres | reverse complement strand
CAAACCTACCTAAAATTACTTAATTGCCCCAAAATTTCCAAAATTCCCCAAAAATTACCCAAAATTCCCAAAAAATCCTAAAGATCATTTGGAAACAATTCCCACCTTTTAAAACCACCAAAATACCCCAATACCCTCCAAATGACCTCTTGATACCCTAAAATACCCTTTTGTCACAAAATTCCAAAAATTCCAAAAATTCCCATAAAATTTCAAAAAATCCCAAATATTCCCAATTTCATTTTTTTTAAATACATAATAGCCCAATTTTGCCAAAATAACCCACTTTTATCAAAATACCCAAATTGACCCATTTTTAACCTTAATGGACCCAATGTCACACCAAACCAACCCATTTGACCTCAATTTTACCCAATTTCATTTCTGAACTTCAATTTAACATCATTACTATCAATCTAAACCAAACTCAAGCCCAATTTGATTCATATTTGAGTTCAATTCCATTTGAAATCCAAAACCCCCATTTTAGCCTAAAGTGAACCCATGCCCTAAACCTACCAAATTGATTAGCCAAACCCTAAAATTTCTTCCCAATTGATGTTGTGAACTCTTCAATGCATTCCCCTAAACAATTTGAAACTTTCGATTGGGTCTAAACCCCACCTTAACCCAACTTGGACCCAAGTTGATTCAACCTTGCCTAAATTGCCCAAAATACCAAAATCCACTAAATTGACCCTTCAATTGAACCCAAAACCTCTCCATGTCTTCATGAAAGTTTTTCATGGAAATCTTTTCTACAAAATTACTCAAGACACATGGACATAAATCAAAACCAAACTTAAGTTAGCCCAACCCAAACCCAAGTGAGCCAATTTGAACCCATGACCAAACCAAAGCAAATTAAACCAAATGTGGCTAAACCAACCAATCCACAGCCACTAAGTGAACCCTAGGAACCACCCTAAATCCACCTAGCCCAAGCTAAGTGATCCATGGACCAAAGGGTCCCAATTTTTAGGGATCTCTTCCCTTAAGTGGATAAATCCTCTTTTGCCTTACCCCAAAATCCCCCCTTGCCTGCTAATCACCACTAAACCCTACTCCTTGGTTGACATGACCCATGGCCAGCTCCCTTGTCCTTACCAGCTGGCCTAGTCACCGGAGGGGGTCAAAACTGAGAGCCAATACCAAGTGAAACTCACCCAAACTCACCCAATTAGCCACCTCAGCCAAATTAAACTTTGGAGCTCAACTGCCCTCCACCTAAGCAGTGGAATCCACCCACCAATTGAGCCTTAGCTCAGCCCAATGGCCCTGGCCATTTAAACTCATCTTCTCGGCCATGAGAAGGTTGTTGACAGATATTGAAATTTTTCTCAACAAAACCTCACCAAACCACTCCCAGAGCATCTCCCAGCCTAGAGAAGAAGAACCCCACTGTTCTCTTGCCCTGAATCCCCCCAGCTGAGCTCAATTGCTCAGGTAAAAATCAGGCCAGAAATAAGACACTCTCTGAAACTTCACCAAATCCAAATTAACTCATCCCACACCTTCACCAGAGGTAGAGAAGAAGTTCCCCAGAAAACGCCCCCTCTCCAAGCCACCCAGTTGTTCCAGCCTCCAAGCATTGTGATCGGGCCTAGTGGAAGTCAAAGCTAGGCATTTCACCATAGCTCCAGGCTTCATCCCTAACCTCCTTGAACTCGAACGAACGTGCTGAGCATCTCTGATTGAGGCTTCACCTCTCAGAACCAAGGTATGGATCGCCTCCTTCCCGAGAGCTTCCAGCAAATCTTCATTTCATTTGAGTCAATTTCATAGCATGTTATCCATATGGATGTGTTCTTCTTCTCAAGATGAATCCATAGAGCATAAGAACTCAAAAATCCATTGAGAAACGAGAGAGATATTAGGGTTAGAAGGTCGACGGCTCACGGGACGCACCAGTCATAGGCGATGACCGGGAACCATTCGATCGATTGTGTATTGGTTAAACGGTAGAGATCAAGTCAGACCAGAAGACGGAGCGGGACCGTGGGATGCGTGGCTGCTGACTCAGGTGGCGGTGTCGAATGGGAGAGCGACACGTAGGGCTTCGGAGCTGCCGAGGTTGACGCGGCACTCACTAGTTTAAGTAGGAAATTAGGTTATTTTCTATTTAATTAATTACCAGAAAGTTAAAAAATTCATAACTTTGCATAGAAATATCACAAAAATAAAAGAAAAATACCCTCTTGCTCAGTGAACTGAGGAGAATAATGTAAAAAAAAAATTAAGTTAATTTGATCAATATTTTATTTTTAATTAATTATTTACCGATTTCAATTTTTTAATTCTCCATGCATTTAAACATTTCGCCATGGCATGAGACCATAGAGCTTTTGAAGCCTCTGACTTGGGGAACATTCCCTGAATTTTTCAAAGTCAGAGGCTATCCATATGGCAAGTTATGTATTTTTCAATTTTATGTCACTATTTTTGACATTTTAATTCCAAAATTTAGCATGTTTCTCAGAAAATTCCAGGAAAATTTGGTGAAGTTTCTTAGGACCAGTGGATTCTAGGAAAATTATGGCTTGAATTAATTCCTTAAAAATAATCCCAATTGGCATAATCACTCTAAATTGAACTTTAATTAATTAGAGTTAATCACACATTAAAATAACTTGAAAATAATTCTCCGCTGATCTTTAGGGTCAGGGGAACCTCACATAAAAATTTGAAGTCAATTGGAAATGCTTAACCCCACTAAATGGATTAATTAAGTCATATAATCGAAATTAAACTTTAAAAATTCATAACATCAAAAGTACATTTCAAAAATTCACAAATTGATTTTGAGACTTCCCTGATATCAGAGGAGTCTAAGAAAAATAAAATTGAAATTTATAAAGAAACTTTCATTTTTAAGCATATTTTTATATTTTTAATAATTAAAAAATAATAAAAATCACAAAAAAAATAAAAATCATAAAAATGTCATATTTGGTCCCCTAATCATTTAGGAACTGATCAAATATTTTTCCTAAGTCTCTAGGTTAAGATATTTAATTCCATAGCCTTAAAACAATTTTTGAATTAAAAAAAATGTATTTTCTAGTCTTCCCACTAAATTAAAGAAACTCATAAAAATATAAAGTTTGTTTCTCTGAACTCCTTGAGGTCAGAGGGATTTTTTGAAAAATATAAAATTCATTTTTCAACTTTTATTTTATTTTATAATTAATTAACACTCCAAAACTTAAAATAATTATAATAAATAAATTATAATTTGAAAAATCACCAAAATTGGTCCAAGTGGTCCTCTAGTCATTAGGAATATCCCATAATTTTCTTAAGAACAAAAACTTTAACTTGGCCATGTTGGTGAATTTTCTTTGAAAACCCTTATTTTCCATTTAAAATAATTATATAAAGAAATTAAATTCAGAAAAATCACATTTTCTCCTCTAATGTCTTAATTGACATGTGAGTGAAGTGGCATAAAAATTTAAGTTCATTTAAGCTTTATTTAATGAGTTATAAAATAAATAGGCTTAAAGGGGCATAAAGGTAATTAAAAGATTTTAACCCCTAATTAAAATTTTAGGTTTAATCAGAATGGGGGTAAAATATCTGATTTTAATTTTCTCTCGGATGATTGAAACTTTGGGAAGTCAAAGGGTAGAAATCCATTAATCACTTTAATGAACAAAAAATGAAACTTTAATTAATTAAAAAAATTTAAATTTTGGAAGATTAATTGAAATTGGATTATTGGAATGGGGATATAACTTAAGAAGATATTGATTCTTTAATTTAAAATTCCCTAAAAAAATCACTTAATAATATTTAACTCTGAAACCTAAGAGGATAAGTGGAATTTATAGTTAAATGATTAAAAGTAAATAATTCATAACCATTAAATAATTTAATAATTGATTAAAACCTTAAATGTTAAATAATTAAAAAGTAAATTAAAATATTTGAAACTAATTTAAAATCATTTCAAAGCAAACTTAATTCAAAATTACAAATTTTAAATAATTTTAAGACAACTTACCTTAAAATAAAATTAAATTAATTAATATAATTTATCCAAATCAAATAATCAAAATTTAATAAATAATTTGAACACCTCTTTTGACCTATGTTAAACCTAAAATTGAATTGACATAAAATATTGATATCATTTATAAAAAGTTTAACTTAAATGAATCAAACATCATTCCAAACTTAAAATCATTGATTAAAATTTCATAATTAAATCACATTGAAGTAAATCATTAACTTTAACTTCAAATCATTAAAATCTTTAACTAATTAACTTGCCCTTGAAAGCTTTAAATTATTATAACTATTAAATGAAGCGTTAAGTGAAATGCCACTTCACTCATAGGATAATCAAACATCCTAGTTCACTGAGCAAGGGAACAAAACTTGACTAAACCTTTGGATGATTAATTCACCTGTATAATTAAATTCACTTGGACTCAAAACTGTCCCAGAGGTATTGAAAAGATGTTTAGGATTTATTCTAAGCACTTCTTCAATACGATGGGTAGCTTTTAAAGAACAATTGAACTTAATTGTTCTTTGATGAAGAAAAACATCCTTAACCAAAATCAAGAACTTAGATGTCATAGGAAATGACTAGCTATAGGATTAGGATTCTGGTAGATAACCAAAACCCTTCCTTTAGTCTTTACCTAAGAACTTGTTGAAATATTTAAATGCTTTAATATGTGTTTTAAAGTGTAGCTTGGAATGACGGGAGGACCCTCCAGGTACGCCTTTATGTTATTGCAATTTACTCTATTGCATTTTCTACACTGCGCTTTACTTTTCTTGCATGCTAAACAAAACTGTTGCATGAAAACAAAAACCTTTAGGATAGTCCCCGTACTGAAACCCAAAACTAAATTAAAAGTCACTACAATATAAAATCCACCACCACAACATTCAAAATATAAAACAACTCAAAATTTAATCACAAATAGAACAACAAAACTACAACTATAACTAAGTTAAAACATCTTGTTGGATGATCGGGAATACCTCGGATGATGTAAACTACGTGTTGCTAACTGGATTACCCACGGTCTAAATGAAAGTTTGGAACTCATTCAGTTGAGTTTAGCAAATTCATCTGGACTAATTGAATCCGATAAAATTAACGGTGTCGGAATGACGGAACCGTGGGATCTTAACCGGTGCTGTTATAATCAACTTTAAGATTTCCCTAATAAAACATTAAAGACATTTGAATTTTAATATTTTACTAAACCAAAAAACTTCTTTCATTCTTTATTTTATGACTTCTAAAACTAAACCTTTGCAATGACAAGGAGCTTGGAGCATAGTGGGTAGCACGACCATCGTCGTCTTTAAAACTGGAATCTACATCAACAAAACCATTCTTAGAATTAAATAAACAAGCCATAGGATTTCGAGGTAGTTTGCCTAGAGCAACATAAATCATCAACTTTTCGTTAGGAATTTGCATAATCATATTATGTAAATTAAGCCCTAACCGGTCTTAGGATTCCGAGGTAGTTGTTTGGTACGACATAAACCCTCACATCTTCGAGGCTATTTGTATGATCATGTCATATGAATATAAGTCCTAATTAAATAAAATCGGCAAGACTGCAACATTAAATAATTTTCCCTAATTGAAGCCAAACAATAGGATAGGTTGGGAAGTTGCTAAGATTCTTCTCGGACTCCCAGCTTCCCCTACTTTTCTTCGTTTGGATTCCCAAAATAAACTGTTCCAAATTTGAGCTAACCCCTTTTGAAATTCCAAAATTCAATCATTTGAAAACCTTAAGCTTTGAAATTCTTGAGAGCAACACCATCGATCATTATCGAGAGTTTTCTTAATTGATTCCCATTACTTAAGATGTAATTAACTATAGGGGCTTGCCCTTATAGGGAACTTTAAGAACATATGTAATATAAACCCTGCTTAATTCCTTTATATTAAGCAGGGGAATTTGTCGGCTTATAAAATTGGTTCGTTGGCCAAACGGATGTCACAAATCTTCTAGTTTATTTAATCGAGCCCCGTCATTAAGCAGTGTGTCTATTCTTCGGGATAGATACACGGTATGTGGTGTGGTGCTCGTTTATATAAACTATTTGGGATGTGAGATCGGTTTAATTTCATATCTTAAAAATTTTTAAACTTAAAAATTATTTTTAAAATCAAATACTACCTTTCAAATTATATATTTAAATTAAATTAAAAAATTCACCAACAACTTCTCTAGGCGACCCCCTTTTCAAAACACTTAACCTAAAAATATGCCGACAGATATAGAAGGTTCCTCTTCAAAAATTATCCCCAGCTATTCCCAAGTTCTTCATGAAAGTTATAAGAAAATTACTGATATAACCGATGAATGACAGTAATTATCTCTATACGAGGAAAGGATAAATCCTCAAATTTATTTCCACACGGCTGAAAAAAACCAAATTCATATACATTTACGACAATACTGATAAAAAATTAGTATCTGAATTATACAAATGCGGACTTATCCATATGATTTATTTAGAAGATGACATTCTTCTTAAGGAATTACCAAAACCTATAATTTAGGCAACTAATGCCATCCATCAAATACTAAAACTCTGGAATTTGTAATTAAAGATATATCAGACTTATCCAGATAGAGGGATTATCTCTCTTATTCAAATTGGAATTAGCAGTGAACCTTTCACTCCAAAATACAAACCTACTGAGGTATTGAATTCACGATCGACAGCTGAAGATTTGTATCAAATATGGAGAGAAACGAAGAAATTTGCAACAAATATCTGGGTCTATCACTCTTCTAATAAATTATTCATCTACAACAATAGCAAGCAACCAACAAAAAAGGTACATGAAATATTATATCTAAAATGGATTAATGTTCTGAGGAGAAATAATGCTGCAGTCAACAGAGAAACCAAAAAATTATTTTGTGAGAAAACGCAAAAAGACAAATCACACAAATACTCCAATTGTTAGAAGAAAGAAACTATTGAAGAAATACATACGAAACTACAGGCAGGAAGAATATAGTTGTAAGAAATAAGATACTTCCCATTAATGATAGTACAAATATGATAATTGTGGAGGCCTTTCCAGCTCAAAAGATGCCAAGCAGCCGTACAATTATGGAGCTCTTTCCAGCATTTACTGACGTCTTTTCACAGACAAAAGTACCATCATGGAGCTCTTTCCAGCTCATTTGATTCTGAATTATTGAATCTTTACAACAGAAATTATGCAATGTTATCCCAACTCTGTGACTATATATTTATTCCCTCTAGGTGTTATTCTCTCATCTCTTGAAACCCCTTCTTCTCCTTTCTTCTATTGTAATGTGTAGCAGCCTGCCCTACTAAATATCTTCTTCCTTGTGTCTACGTATGTAATTTTATTTTAATTAATGTTATGTTATGCTTCTGTTATCTTATGATATTGAATTTTTATTATTATTGCTCTTATTCTCTTAGCTACACTTTAAGGTAGGAAACGAATTAAAGCTGTGTTTTGCATTTTTGAAGTACTCATAGAGGGGTGTGGTCGGTTTGTTCGAACCCTTGTTGTCCTTAGAAAGCCACGAAGATGAATATGACATGAACCGAAGATGTACGAATCAAACTCTAAGAGAAGAACAGTAGTAATAATATTAGGTCAATATTATAGAATAATAGGAAGCGTAATTAGATATTATAGGAACATACAAAATTAGATATAATAAGAGAACTCACAAAATGGAAAATTTTAAATATAGAAATGAGTAAGAGAATTTATTTAATATCTAAAGTAAGGATGAAAATTTTAAAGTTAAAAATTTCTTAGTGAAGAAATGAGAAATATTTTGTAATTATCATTATTAAGAAAAGTTATATTTTTGGAAATATAAAATGATTAGACTCTTATTTTTAAAGCTTAAATTTCTTTTATTGGAAATAATTTTCAAAACTATTATTAAATTTCTAAGTTAAAAAATGTATATCTACATTATGCTTTAGGAAAGGATTGGTTAAATTCAAAATCATTAAAGGCCTATCTAGATATAGTAATCCTTGTCTTACAAAAATAAGAAAAAGAAAAGAAATGAAAAGAAGAAAAAGAAAATAAAAGCAAAAAAAAAAAAGAAGAGTATGTGAAAAGGAAGGACAAGCATGAGGATTTAAGGGCCTAATAAAAATTTTGTTCAACACCTGATCTTTTTAGAGTATGATTCGATGAAAATCTTGAACCTTATAAATATAATATAGAGAGTATAATTATTTTTAGTAAAGCTTTTAAGTAAAGAAAACTGAATGCCTAAGCCCTATATTTTGAAGAATCTATAAGTATTTCTCAACAAGATATGAACTAGTATTTTTCATTAACCTTTACCTAAGAGATTTCTAAACTTTAAATTAGTCTCATTTACTAAATTTTTTTCTAAAATTAGACTACTACATTTCTAGAACAAAATTTTAAAAAACTCCTGACGAAACTCATCACATAATTTAGTTGTATTATTTTTATAAAAATAAAGTGTCACTTGAGTACGAGTAATAATTCAAGTTTGTGGGATTTTGATACACCTAAAATATAGTGTTTTTATGCACATTTTTTGCTTATTTTTGATGATATTGCACTCTAATGGAAGGTATTTTGAGTGTTTTTCTTACATGTATAATTAAATCAATGATTGTGATGAACAGAAGGAAAAGGATCAAATTTGGAGTAAAATGAAGAAATTTGAAAAAGTGATGTGTGGTGGCTAAGCGCTAGAACTCGCGCTTACATGCCAAGGCTCTACAGCTATACGCCCGGATCTGAAGCTCACGTGCCAGTAGGCTCACGATTAAGTGCTGGTACCCCGGGCATACGCGCGACAATTAAAAAAAGGAGTTATTTTAATTTAGGAACATTTTTGAAGCGATTTTCGAAACACCTCTTGGTGAGAACATGGGTAACTTCCTATTGGAGCTAAATTCAATACAAATTACACTTGATTGGATGCTTCACTTCGAAGATACAATGAATCGAGACACAATGTGATGAATACGAGAACACCTTTTGAAAAAGTATAAAAATAGAACTTGAAGATCAGAAAATGGTTATTTTTATTTATTGTGGTTAGTGTTTAAGAGTGAGGTTTATGTTAGAGAATTATTGTAGAACACACTTCTCCACTTCACCATCTTTACTTCATTTTATATAGTTTGTATTATGAGTAGAATTGATATTTGGAGTCTACTGAGTTGGGAGCCAACCTCTAAAAAGTATTGTAAGGGAAAAGGGAAAGTAAAGTTTTCAAAGGAACTTCAAAAATTTTGTGGTGAGAATTTATAGATAAGTATTTATCTTTGTATTTTTGGTTTTTGGTGAAGACTTATTTTGATTTCACTATGATTTCTACTTTTAAACCAAGTAATGATAGCATTTTCTCTATGAATTCTGAGTAATTTTCTTTATCTTTTTCCTTAAAGTGACGAAATAATTAAGTTATGGAACTATGTTGTGTGAAGTATAGAATTTCAATGTTGGAAGAAGTTGTGATGATTCAAAACCTTGCACTTTATTTAGTTCTTAATTTTGCTAAATAAGATGTTAAAATATATTGTGAGAACATGTAAGATCCAGTGCGGTATTGTCTCAGTCAACAATTAGAAAGAATCACATGAGATTAAATGGATGAGAATGTAATTCATATGGATGAGTGCAAATAAATAGGGAGACATACTTTGAAGGGTGTAGACTTAGAGGACTTTAGAGTGACAGGCTAAATCCCTCAATTCAGTTTACTATTTTATGTTTTGATACGTGATGTTAGCCCCCACGTAGAGGGAATCGAGGAAGCTCTAGAGTGAGAGCTAGTATCTTTCCTGCCTAACCCGTCTTCAAGATTTTTAGAAGAGTAAATTAACTTATGTTCTTTATAGTATTTCTAGTAAGGGTAAAGAATTTGGTTGCTCCAATTTGGTACAACACATTTAGTATTCTTTCACAACAAAATTTCATAACTTTTTACTGAATCATAAAAAGGAAGAAGATCTTTTATTTGCATTTGCTTACATCTTTTAATAGTTTTGTTGATGTTTTTGTTTACTTTTATTTCAAATTATAAAATTTAACAAAAAGAATTAAAATTCATTTCCTAAAATATTATCTTTAGTTTGAGTAACATCTTTCTTTAAAATAGTAAAAAGTAAATTTTCTTACTTTCATTTGTTTATCACTTTCCTTGTTGTTTTGATATCTCAGAGGTTAATCAGAAAGTCCTATATTTCTTGATAAACGATATGTATACTTGTGTAGTATCCACTTTATAAAATTATTAAGAAGAAGTATTAATCAATATATATATATATATATATATATATATTGTAAGCATAAATATCAGTGGATCATGGGTAGCTTTCCTTACCATTTTGTCACTGAAATTTTGGCACACACTATTTCATTTTGATCATGCTTGGATGTAAATGCTTGACTTATCCTCATAAATTTTGCCACACAAAATTTCTCCACATTATTTTTTCTTGTTTTATCTCCTTTTCCATGTGTTTATTATTTTGGTTTATCCCTTCTCCTAATCATTCAAATGATATATAAGAGAGATTTATTTGTAAAAGGGAAGTATACAATGATGGAAAACCTGGAGAGACTTTCAACATAGAAAGATAAAAAGGATAAATTAAATTGGTGAGTCCACTTAGGTAAGGAAAGCTCATTTATGATTTTTTTCTCTTTCTTTAACCACATGAGCTTTTTCTTACTTCTTGCAGATTCCTGTGTATTCGTAAAGTTAACTACTCCTGTGAGGAAGATTTTTTTCTCTTTCCGGACACACAATTTTATTTTCCAATTCTGATGCTTGGACACAAGATAGAGGATTGCATCACTTTCAAGAGTTGGCTTGATGACAATCTTCGAAAAGGGAACATAACGATCCCAAAGGAATACATGAAGGAACCCCAGAAGGGAGGTTCCGTCAATGTTATTTCAACGGATCCTATTGTTCCGATAGACCCTTACGCGACTAATGATGGATGGAGTACCGTCTGGACGAAGTCATCAAAGAAATATTTGGATGACATCCAAACCGCTTTGGTACACGCTTCAGCTCAAAGTTTGAAACGTGTCGAGCCGGCACTATCACTTGCGATTGAATAACCGCCCCAGAAGGAGGAGAAGATCGTGGAAGAAAAGAAGACAGAGGCTCCGACGGATAGACTAGTGGCTGTTTATCCTAGGATGGTTGTTTCCGATTTGGGGGAGAAATCCCTCGAACTCCTGACTTTGTATAATTATTTGCTCGCCCTGGCGGGATCTTATAATGATAAGGGTTATGGCATTGGCTACGTTTTGACTGTTTCTAACAATTACGTAACTAGCGACAACCGACTTATTCTGGATCTCGAATCGAATACAAATAACGATTCTCAAATCATACACAACCTCGATGACCACGACGAAGAAGATGTTCACAAGGGAGGCTACGAAAGCTCGACAAGCAAAGAGTCCATTTGTTAATTCCGAGGGGCTCTGATCACGATAGAATTAGAACCATCAGATACCGAAGCAACTTCAGAAAAGCCCGTTGTTCCAATTCAAGGGGATACACCGGCAGATTCAACACCAAATTCAGAAGTGATAACTGAAGTAAATTTAAGGAGTGGAAAAGTTCTACCCCCGAGAATGGGTCCAAAATATAAAGGAAAGCAGGTGGTTGCTCAGGAAGAGCCAGCCCCGGCAGAGCAATTGCCCATTCAGGAAGAAACCGAGGAACATGGTAATAAAGTGGATTATAATGTGTTAGCCCATCTTAGGAAGCTACCAGCCAAACTAAGCATATACGACGCCCTGATCCTGTCAAAGGAGATGAGGGAGGCTCTGATCAAGGCTTTACTTGATCCAGAGATTTGTTTAGCCCAAATGGCCGGTAATTCCTTCGACGAGGTTTGCTCGTTAAAAGAACAGCAAGGTGTTACCTTTACGGACAATGATCTATTACTGGGAACAGTAGATCACAACCGACCGATATACATTTCAGTCATTATTGGAAAGTTTACGCTCTCCAGAGTGTTGGTTGATCTGGGAGCATCAATCGACATAATGAATCTTCGGACGCTAGCATATTTGGAAATTGATGCTCGCGAACATGAAGCACACAGGATGCTATTAAGAGGCTTCAATAAAAAAGGAGAAAGAGCTCTTGGATCGATCACACTACTAATGAAGACCGGTGATTTAGCAAAGACAACCGAAAAAATCCACATAATTGATTCTGAGACATCGTTCAACTCTCTACTGGGTCGACCGTGGATCCATGAAAACTGGATGGTACCGTCGTCTCTGCACCAGTGCATAAAGTATTACAAAGGAGGGGAACAGTGTATCAAAGGTGACTTGCAACCATTCTCCGTACACGAGATTGGAATTCATGAAGATGCGGCCTACTGCGCGCCCCCGAAGAAAACAATCTTTTCTAGAAATACCATACCAAATGAAGCAAAAGAAATCTGAGATGATGAAGAACCTGAAATTCTAGTTCAACAGTTACTCACCACTCCCTTACGGTAAGATGGTGAAAATTTCTCCAGAACTCGCACCCGAGGTCGAGGCCGGGGACGAGGACGTGGAAGAAATGTTAAAACAGTTAGACAAAAGCAACCGGTCATCGATGTTGATTGGGAGAACACTTCCGAAGAAGGAGAAGAAATCAAGAAAGAAGCAGCGACAATAAGTCAAAAGAAACCCCAGTTCCGGATCTCTCTCGAAGATGAAAAGAATGAAGAATACAAATCAATGTACGAGAAGATTAACCATCATGTACATACTATGATCCTGACCCCGATCCATTCTAATAAGATCGAGGGTAAGGTGGTCAAAGAAGTGCATGGTGGTGGTACTAAGCCAATCAAGTTTTACAGTGGTGCTTCTTCTTCCAATAATGAAAAAGATGTAGAATTTGAAGATGTTACTTCTTCCAAATTAATGGAATTACCTTTTGAGTGGTACTCTCCCTGTGTTCAAAATTTAATTCAACGTGGTGTCTTACCTCGACAATGGACAAAAGACCAGTCACAACACTTTGAAAAATTATGGAATAATGCCGGTCGGCCTCCCAATTCAAAACATGGTCTCGGATTCGACATGCGTAGATTCAGTTGACGATATGAGATTTTGCTTGGTTGTCACTTGTGAACCTAATGAAGAGTGCTTGGAAGCTTCAGGAGATCTCGAGGATCTACCAATCAGAGATGCTCCACCAGAATTCGAAGAAGAAATCAAATCTACAATAGACGAGTTAATGGAAGTTAACTTAGGTACTAGCGAAGAGCCTAGGCCAACCTTTGTTAGCTCCTTACTCAATAAAGAAGATTCCGAGGAAATAATCAAGCTACTAATGGAATTCAAGGACTGTTTTGCTTGGAGTTACGACGAAATGACAAGATTAGCTCCAGAAATTGCAGTTCACAAGTTAGGAGTAGATTCTACTTCTGTTCCAGTCAGACAAGCTCCAAAAAGAATGCATCTAGAAATTGAGCAACAAGTAATAGCCGAAGTTAAGAAGCTAATAGACACTAAATTTGTCCGTGAAGAACAATACCCTACTTGGTTAGCCAATGTGGTACCAGTCAGAAAGAAGAATGGTCAGATCAGAATTTGCGTAGACTTCAGAGATTTAAATAAAGCATGTCCAAAAGACGAATTTTCACTACCAATCCCAGAACTAATGATCGACATTGCTTCAACACAAGAAATATTTTCATTCATGGATGGATCATCAGGATACAACCAGAAAAAGATGGCACTAGAAGATGAAAAATTCACGACATTCAGAACGCCGATCGGAGTGTATTGCTATACAGTAATGCCATTCGGACTAAAGAATGCAGGAGCAACATACCAAAGAGCGATGATGAAGATTTTCGATGATCTCATTCACAACCATGTTGAGTGCTACGTGGATGATGTAGTCATCAAAAGCAAACTGAAGGAAGATCACCTGTATGATTTGAGAATTGTTTTCGAACGACTAAGACAATACAACCTTAAGATGAATCCCTTAAAATGCGCATTCGGCGTCACCTCCGGGAAATTCTTAGGATTTGTTGTCCGACATCGCGGGATTGAAATTGATCCGAAAAAGATTAAAGGAATCTTAGAAATGCCTCCCCCCAAAACTTTGAAACAACTATGATCCTTTCAAGGGAAGTTGGCATATCTTCGACGCTTTATCTTGAACTTGTCAGGTAGGTGTCAGCCCTTCTCGGCATTAGTTAAAAAGGACGTCAAATTCGTTTGGGATGAGAAATGCCAGCGGGCTTTCTAGGATGTTAAGCAATTGTTGACCTCATTTTACAATGGGTCAATACCCTTATGACCTAAAAAGTCAACATTGGTCAAAATGGTCAAACCAGACCCAGTGACCAACCCTGTTAACCCCATAGGTCAACCCTATGACCTAAAAATTCAACTTTGGTCAATATGGTCAAACCAGACCCAGTGACCAACCCTGTTGACCCCATAGGTCACCCTTATGACCTAAAAAGTCAACATTGGTCAAAATGGTCAAACCAGACCTATTGACCCCATAGGTCAACCCTATGACCTAAAAAGTCAACTTTGGTCAAAATGGTCAAACCAGACCCAGTGACCAACCCTGTTGACCCCATAGGTCAACCCTATGACCTAAAAAGTCAACATTGGTCAAATTGGTCAAACCAGACCTAGTGACCTACACTGTTGACCCCATAGGTCAACCCTATGACCTAATAAGTCAACTTTGGTCAAACTGGTCAAACCAGACCTAATGACCTACACTGTTGATCCCATAGGTCAACCTTTTGACATAAAAAGTCAACATTGGTCAAAATGGTCAAACCAGACCCAGTAACCAACCCTGTTGACCCCATAGGTCACCCTTATGACTTAAAAAGTCAACATTGGTCAAAATGGTCAAACCAGACCCAGTGACCAACCCTGTTGACCCCATAGGTCAACCCTATGACCTAAAAAGTCAACTTTGGTCAAAATGGTCAAACCAAACCCAGTAACCAACCGTGTTGACCCCATAGGTCACCCTTATGACCTAAAAAGTCAACATTGGTCAAATTGGTCAAACCAGACCTAGTGACCTACACTGTTGACCCCATAGGTCAATCCTATGACCTAAAAAGTTAACTTTGGTCAAACTGGTCAAACCAGACCTAATGACTCACACTGTTGACCCCATAGGTCAACCTTTTGACCTAAGAAGTCAACATTGGTCAAAATGGTCAAACCATACCTAGTGACCTACCCTGTTGACCCCATAGGTGAACCCTATGATCTAAAAAGTCAACATTGGTCAAAGTTCTCAAACCAAACCTAATGACCTACACTGTTGATCCCATAGGTCACCCCTATGACCTAAAAAGTCAACTTTAGTCAAATTGGTCAAACCAGACCTAATGACTTACCCTGTTGAACCCATAGGTTAACCTTTTGACCTAAAAAGTCAACTTTGGTCAAATTGGTCTAACCAGACCTAATGACCAGTCCGGTTGACCCATAATTCAACCTTTTCACCCACTGACACATTTAAAGCACCACAATGACAAAATCACAAGGGTTGGACATCTTAAAATCAATTTGATCAATTTAGGCTGACTTGGGTCAACCCAAGTCAAAATTTGTCAACACTTATCTATTTTGATTAAAATAGATAAAAATGAAATAAAATAACAAAATTAATCAAATAATTAATTTCAAAATTATTTTGATTAATTAAAATGATTAATTATTTAATTTTCAAAATTTTAATTAAATGACATAATTAATTAAAATGAAAATTAAATTAAAATCATAAAATAACAAAAATGACTAAAATAATCAATTAATTAATTTGAAATTATTTTTAATTAATAAATTGATTAATAAAATAATTTCCACCAATTTTAGTTAATAAAATAATTAATTAAAATGGGAATTAAAGAAGAAATGAAATAAATTTTTAGCCTCTTCATAATTAATTAGGCTAAACCATCTTAAAGGCTTATTTAACACTTAATTAAGCCCATCTTAAGGCCCATTACCCATGGCTTAACATTCATGGTTATGCATGGGATGAGGTGTCACCACCTCCTTCACTCTAAACACATTCTCTCCATGAAGTGGCCGGCCAACACAAGACCACCTTCTCCACCTCACAAGCCACCCAATGGGAGGAAAACCACACATGAAACCCCCCCCTTACCATGGTTAATGGTAATGATGAAGGCTAGGAATATGTGTCACCATTTGCCAAGCCTAAGAAGTGAGGTGTAAGCTCATTAGCAAGTGAAACAACAGCTCACAAGTAACCTCCCACAATGGTCAATGGACAAGAGACAAAGAGAAGAAATTCATCATGACAAACTTAGGGAGAAGCATCCAAGCCTATCTCCAGCCAATTGATCACAGCTAATAGAGGAGGTAAGTAATCCCCTAGAACAGCCTAAGCCAAGCCAACACCATCCCCTTGCTATAAATAGGCCCCACGGCCAAAAGTAGAAAGAGAGGAGAAAAATATTTAGGGAGGTCCATAGGCTGCTCAAACCCTCTTGCTCCCAACACAAAACTTCTTCCTAAGAGCTTCCATAAACTTTCAGGATCAATTCCAAGCCTTAGTTTCAGCCCATTTGAGTCAATTTGATCAATTTTCAAAAACAGCCCAAATTAGGCATCTCTTTCAAATTCCTCCCAAAGCCTCGACTTCGGAACAAATTGCTGCTAGCCGACTATCTTCCATTGGGGTCCTAGAAGGCAACCATAAAGTCTGACATAGCTTGATTTGCTTGTGGCCAAGGTATGGAATTTATCTTTGCAAAATAAATCATGTTCTTGATAAATCATGTGTAACACTAGCTCAAAAGTATATCATCACCGTATGGATAAATACCTCTCATCCAGATGAGCATTTTAAAAAAACAAATCACCCAATTTCGTCAAGAAATGAGTGCGATATTAACATTTGAAGTTTAAGGGTTTCAAAATTTTTGGAATTAAACCCCGAATTTTCTCAGCCATCCGATCCCGCTGTCCGGCCATTGCACGGGATCCTCCCGCTCTTTCGATGACGCCGAGGACATGCATCGTCCCTGGGGGAATTTGGCGGCGCAAAAATAAAAAAAAAGAAAAATTTCTTTTTAACACCTTAAACTTCAAAAATTCATATCTTTTTAACCAGAGGTTTTAAAAATAAAATAAAAATACCTCTAGAAAGCTCATGAAGAGGAGAAAATTATGAGACCAAAATCATAATTTTATTCTCAGTATTTAATTTTTAATTAATTAAATACTCTCTGGAGTATTTTAATTATTAAAAATTATTTACAAATCAAAAAATTATGAAACTTTGAGGCATTTATCTTTATGTTCTTAGGGACCTTCCATAATTTTTCTAAGGACGAGAAAACATGCCTAGGATACTTTTCTTGAATTTTCAAGTTTCTTTGTAATTATTTCAAATAATAATTATAAAAATTTGAAAATTAAGAAAATAAAAATACAAATGACTAGGAATGATAGGGCAACAGACAATGACCCTAGGAAAAATATTTCTAAGTCATAGAAACAATCTTGAATGACATTTGGAAATTGAGGGTTAAAATCATTTATTAATTAAATAATTTTGATCCAAAAATGACCCTTTATAAAATTGAACTATTTTCATCAACAATCTAAGTTTGAAAATGGTTCTAGCCTATGATAGACTAATAATAAACTTCACTTGAGTCTAAGATGACATGATTAGATTCAATTAAGGCTTAAAATGACATTAACCCATTAAACCTTACCTAAATTAGGTTTAATAAAAATTAAACTTCTTTAATTAAGTTTAAGGACACACTAAACTTAATTAACCCATTAAACCTTACCTAAATTAGGTTTAATAAAAATTAAACTTCTTTAATTAAGTTTAAGGACACACTAAACTTAATTAACCCATTAAACCTTACTTAAATTAGGTTTAATAAACATTAAACTTCTTTAATTAAGTTTAAGGACACACTAAACTTAATTAACCCATTAAACCTTACCTAAATTAGGTTTAATAAAAATTAAACTCTTTTAATTAAGTTTAAAGATACACTAAACTTAATTAACTCATTAAACCTTACCTAAATTAGGTTTAATAAAAATTAAACTTCTTTAATTAAGTTTAAAGACATAATAAACTTAATTAACCAATTAAACCTTACCTAAATAAGGTTTAATAAAAATTAAACTTCTTTAATTAAGTTTAAGGACACACTTAACTTAATTAACCTATTAGACCTTACCTAAATAAGGTTTAATAAAAAATTAAACTCTTTTTAATTAAGTTTAAGGACATATTAAACTTAATTAACACAAAACCAAACACCCTTTAATTAGGTTTAAAGACATATTAAACTTAATTAATCAAAACTAAACTCCCTTAATTAGGTTTAAAGACATATTAAACTTAATTAATCAAAACTAAACTCCCTTAATTAGGTTTAAAGACATATTAAACTTAATTAATCAAAACTAAACCCTTCTTAATTAGGTTTAAAGACATACTAAACTTAATTAACCTCCTTAAACATAAGGTTTAATCAAACCTAAACCCTAATTAGGTCTAACCCTTAGACCTAATTAAACCATTAGACCTTAACTAACTAAGGTTTAATAAAACTTAAACCCTAATTAGGAATAAACCATTAGACCTAATTAAACATTAAACCTTAACTAACTAAGGTTTAATAAAACCTAAACCCTAATTAGGTCTAAACCATTAGACCTAATTAAACCATTAAACCTTAACTAACTAAGGTTTAATCAAATCTAAACCCTAATTAGGTCTAACCCTTAGACCTAATTAAACCATTAAACCTTAACTAACTAAGGTTTAATAAAACCTAAACCCTAATTAGGTCTAACCCATTAGACCTAATTAAACCATTAGACCTTAACTAACTAAGGTTTAATCAAACCTAAACCCTAATTAGATCTAACCATTAGATCTAATTAAACCATTAAGCCTTAACTAACTAAGGCTTAACTAAATTCAAATCCTAATTAGGTCTAAACCTTAGGCTTAATAAGACTATTAAGCCTTAATTAGCCAAGGTTTAACAAAAATCAAACCTGACTTAAGTCTAACCCATTTAGACTTATGTCAAACCAAACTTAGTTAGATCTAAGTCAAACATAGGTCCAATCTACACTGAACCTAAATCAAACCTAAATCTAACTTAAGTCTAATCTACATTAGACTTAAGTCAAACCAAACTTAGGTTCAACCCACACTGAACCTAAATTAAACCTAAAACTAACTTAAGTCTAACCTACATTAGACTTAAGTCAAACAAAACTTAGGTTTAACCTAACATGAACCTAAGTCAAAATCAAACCAAACTTAAGTCTAACCCATATTAGACTCAAGTTAAACCAAACTTAGCCAAACATAACATAACTTGAGTCCAACCTAACTTGAACTCAAGTTAACCTAAACCTTAGGTTCAACCCACATTGAACCTAGCTTAAACCTAACATAACTTGAGTCCAATCTAACTTGAACTCAAGTTAACCTAAACCTTAGGTTCAACCCACATTGAACCTAACCTAAACCTAACGTAACTTGAGTCCAATCTAACTTGAACTCAAGTTAACCAAAACCTTAGGTTCAACCCACATTGAACCTAACCTAAACCTAACCTAACTTGAGTCCAACCTAACTTGAACTCAAGTTAACCTAAACCTTAGGATCAACCCACATTGAACCTAACCTAAACCTAACATTACTTGAGTCCAACCTAACTTGAACTCAAGTTAACCTAAACCTTAGGTTCAACCCACATTGAACCTACCTTAAACCTAACATAACTTGAGTCCAATCTAACTTGAACTCAAGTTAACCTAAACCTTAGGTTCAACCCACATTGAACCTAACCTAAACCTAACCTAACTTGAGTCCAATCTAACTTGAACTCAAGTTAACCTAAACCTTAGGTTTAACCCACATTGAACCTAACCTAAACCTAACCTAACTTGAGTCCAACCTAACTTGAACTCAAGTTAACCTAAACCTTAGGTTCAACCCACATTGAACCTAACCTAAACCTAACCTAACTTGAGTCTAACCTAACTTGAACTCAAGTTAACCTAAACCTTATGTTCAACCCACATTGAACCTAACTTAAACCTAACATAACTTGAGTCCAATCTAACTTGAACTCAAGTCAACCTAAACCTTAGGTTCAACCCACATCGAACCTAACTTAACTTGAAACCTTAGGTTCAACCCATATTGAACCTAACCTAAACTGAACTAAACTTGAGTTCAATCCAACTAGAACCTAATTTAATCTAAGTCAAACCTTAACTTAGCTTCAACCTATATTGAACTTAAATCGACCTTAAGTCTAGGATCAACCTGACTTGAATCTAACTTAACCTAAACTCAAAACTTAACTTAAGTTCAACCCATATTGAACTTAAGTCGACCTTAAGTCTAGATTCAACCCTAACTTGAACTTAAGTCAAACATCAAACCTTAGGTTCAACCTGACATGAACCTAAGTCTAAATTAAACCAACTTAAGTCTTGCCCATATTAGACTTAAACCATACTTAGGTTCAACCTGACATAAACCTAAGTCTAACTTAAACCTAACTTATGTCTAACCAATATTAGACTTAAGTCAAACCATAATTAGGATCAACCTGACATAAACCTAAGTCTAACTTAAACCTAACTTAAGTCTAACCCATATTAGACTTAAGTCAAACCATAATTAGGATAAACCAGACATGAACCTAAGTTTAACACAAACCTAACTTAAGTCTAACCCATATTAGACTTAAGTCAAATCATACTTAGGTTTAACATGACATGAACCTAAGTCTAACCTAAACCTAACTTAAGCTCAACTCATATTGAAACCTTAGGTTCAACTGACAGTGAACCTAACTCAGCTTAGCTTGACATAAACCTTAGGTTCAACATACATGAACCTAATCTTAACCTAACTGGAGTTCAACCTACATCGAACTTAAGTCCAAACCTAAACCTTAGGTTCGACTCAACTTGAACCTAAACTAAAACCTAACTTATGTTCAACCTACATTGAACTTAAATCCAAATCTAAACCTTAGGTTCAACCAACAATGAACCTAACTCTACTAAACTGAACATAAACCTTAGATTCAACCCAAATTGAATCTAAATTGACATAAACCTTAGATTCAATCCAAATTGAATCTAAATCGACGTAAACCTTAGGTTTAACCCAAATTGAACCTAAATCGATATAAACCTTAGATTCAACTCAAATTGAACCTAAATCGACATAAATCTTAGGTTCAACCCAAATTGAACTTAAATTGATAAAATTGAACTCAAATCGACATAATCAACATAAATTTGATATTCCAAACATTTAATCGACAAAACTGAAATAAATTTGACATTTCAAACGTTTAATTGACAAAATCGACATAAATTTGACATTTCAAACAAAAATCAACATAACCGACATAAATTTGACATTTCAAACGAATATCGACATAATCGACATAAATTCGACATTTCAAACCAAAATCGACATGACCGACATAAATCTGATGTTGACATAATCAACGAAGTTTGACATTTCAAAAATAAAACAACATGATTAGCATGAAGTTGACATTTTGAAATAACTTGACATTCAAAAAATATTATGTGACATTATTTCTGACAATATTTTCTTTGCAGGATGAAGACAAGAAATTCCGTTTAGATTTTCTTTGCATGTTATAGGGTGTGCTAACTCTGTTTTGTAGGACGTCGACGACGGAATATTAGCAACAAAACAAAACAAAACTTTTAGGTTAGACATATAACCTGAAACTTTTCAACAAAACAACAACATTGACAACAAGACAAAACTTTTAGGTTAGACATATAACCTGAAACTTTTCAACAAAACAACAACATTGAAAACAAAACAAAACTTTTAGGTTAGACATATAACCTAAAACTTTTCAACACAACAACAACATGACAACAAAACCAGAACCATTAGGTTAGACATAATACCTAAAGTATTTAATAAACATGATATAACGACATTTGGGAGTGATAGTGGGTACATCTCTCCTTAAAATAAACTTTTAGAAAATAAATGATTAACATTAATCGGAAGTTTTCTTAAAGAATCGAGAATTGTTTAAGATGTAATTAACTATAGAGGCTTACCTCTATAGGAGATCTAAAAGAACCCAAAACAGAAATCTCTGGTTTACCATGGTTTTCTTAATATGAAAATTCTAGAATACATTATTCTAGAATATCCTCATATAAGAATTATCATAAACACATTTTTCTACTATTAGTCCTAAAAATTCTCTAAATCCTTCATAGGATTTATACGAATAAAACTAGGCTAATATTAGATGGCGACTCCTTGACATTGATATGATATATTGGATAGCGATGACATGATCCGCACCAAGGACATGAAACCTTCCTTTTTACGCCATTCTAAAATTCCATCGCCACCAGCAATATTTAATGACACCTTCTGTCTTAGCAGCCCTAGTCTCAGGTAGACCATTGATACTTTATACCGCAGCTTTAGACGACTCCCTTGGAGCCTTGCTAGCCCAGGTCAATGATGAAGGAAAAGAAAATGCTCTCTACTACTTAAGCCGTCGTCTAATCCGAACGGAAGTAAAGTATCATCCTATTGAGAAGCACTGCTTGGCCCTGATCTTCGCCGCACAGAAGATCATACATTACATGCTTTCTCATAAGGTCAACCTTATTTTGAGAGTTAATTAGTTGTAATACTTGATGACCCGACCGACGCTTTCTGGCAGACTTGCCAGGTGGTCGATGATACTATTGCAATTTGACATAACTTTCGTTCCTCTTTGCACCGTAAAGGGACAAGTTCTAGCTGACTTCCTTGCAGCACACCCTTTACCGACAGATTTGCTTCTCGACGACAATTTGCCTGATGAGCAGATAATGAGCCTAGAAGACCCTGATTATCGACGTTGGGAACTATACTTCGACGGAGCATCCTCAGCACAGAAGAACAAATAATTGCAAACGATAGTTCCCGGTAAGGTAGGAATCGAACAAATCTTTATAACACCGGAGCGGGGTATGTTAAGATACTCCTATCACTTAACAAAGCTGTGTACAAACAACGAGGCAGAATATGAAGCCCTCATAACAGGACTAGAACTAACCATTCAAATGGAAATAACAGACATCAACATCTACGGAGATTCTCTGTTGATCATTCAACAGGTCGCCGGACATTACAGAATTTTAAAGCCAAGACTCGAGCAGTACATTCAGTATACAATGAAACTGTTGGAACATATTCCGAATGTAACGATCTACAAGATCCCTAGAAAAGAAAATGCTCTCGCAGATGCGCTAGCTCGCCTTGCAAAATAATTTACCTGCTTAAAAGACGAGCCAGTTGAAGTGTCAGTTCAGGGACGACAGGTCCTATCACAGCTCGACATGGATATGATACAAAAATCAGAAAAAGCAGAGGAATCAGTTGCAGCAATAACAGAAAACACAGAAGATTGGCATCAACCGCTAATAGACTACCTGCAAACAGGGAAATTACTAGACGATTAGTCATTAGCCCATCAAATCAAGAAAAGAACTCTGTCTTACGCATTAATAAACAATACACTATACAGAAGGTCTTTTGATCAGATGTGGTTAAGATGCCTGAGCTGGTCCGAGGCTCATGAAATTGTCAAAGAGGTACACTCAGGACTCTGTGGCGCTCATCAGTCGGGTTCGAAAATGAAAATGAAGATTAAAATACTAGGGTACTACTGGCCCTCAATGATGACCGACTGTATGAAGATTGCCAAGAGCTGTCACCAATGCCAAGTGCATGGAGTAGTTCTACATCAACCTCCAAATGTGCTACATCTGACAATCACATTGTGGCCGTTTGAGCGTTGGGGCACAGATATAGTGGGTCCGATAGAACCACCTTCTTCAAGAGGAAATCGCTTCATCCTTGCAGCTACAGACTACTTCTCTAAATGGGCAGAAGCTATACCACTCAGGGAAGTGAAGGCACACCACGTGCTACAGTTTTTTAAGAACCAAGTTGTCTACCATTTTGGGGTACCGCGTAGAATCATTTCAGATAATGGGTCAGCATTCAACAGTATAAAGGTTAATAATTTTGTCAGAAGACACGGGATCGATTGGTGATACTCAACGATCTACTACCCAAGAGCAAACAGCTTGGCCAAGGCTTTTAAAAAAAACTCTCGTTCAAATTCTAAAGAAAACTTGGGACGACAATAAGTGAAATTGGCACGACAAGTTGTTAGAAGCCTTATGGGCCTACAGGACAACTTATAGGACTCCTACTCAGTCTACGCCCTACGCTTTAGTGTACGGGTCTGAGGCAGTTCTACCCTTGGAAGTTCAGCTCCCATCACTCAGAATTGCAGTTGCGAACAAAATCACTATGGAGGAAAATGCCAGACTATGACTAGAAGAATTGGAAAGCTTGGAAGGGAAAAGACTTTCCGCGCAACAAAATTTGGAATTTTATCAAGCCAAAATGATCCAGGCTCATGATAAATTAGTCCGCCTCAGGACATTCAAAGACGGTGAACTAGTTTTGGTTCTCAGAAGACCTATTCTTGCACATCGCAATATAGGTGGTAAATTTGAACCGACTTGGGAAGGGTCTTTTCCAGACTGTAAGGTCGTGCCACAGTGTTTTCATGGATCTCCTTTCTATGAGTAGGTGAGTCTTCTGATGATGCTACTAACATCACTTCTGCCCTGTTGCATACTGATGTTATCACCATCGATCTCCCTAAGGCTAATCATTCTTTAAGAATGGATAGAAGGAAATGGAGTACTAGGAACAGATTCTTGCACACATAACTGTAGGCTCCTACTGTTAGTTCTATTCCATTTCAGGTATAGTCTATGATTCTCTTGGCTAAGACCTGGTTTGCTATTCTTTCTAGCTGTGTGGACCACGTCATTTCCAGGATAGCTAGGAGGCACAATCTACCTCGTAATTCAGGTTCTTTTAAGCTCTCGTTCCAGGTTGACCATTTTTCCACACAAGTCTTCTTACAAAATTAATTGCTGCAACAATTTTTGCCCAAAGAAGGAAGGGTCCAGTTTCCTAGAAGAACCTTATAGGCCGAATCTTGGAGACATAAGAGCAGGTCAAGGAGTAGCTCCAGTTCATTTCTCCCCCGTGAAGTCTTAGCAGTGCCAGACTAGTTTTTACACGTCGTTCAACCATGAGGCCTTGTTAATTAGGCCACATTCGGGGGGTTGGGGGTAGGCATGCAGCATGGTATAGGGTCGCGATCTTTTTGTTTTTGGCCGTTTGGTTCGACAATCTCCACGCTGCTTCCTGTGATTCGTAGGAAAAGCAGACATCTATTACTTAGTCGTGGCCTAGCTTCATCAACTCAGATTTTACCCTTTTGCCTCTTTTATGAAGCCCTAACCCATATCCCTTGAAAGAGAAGAACACGTGATCTTCTCCCCTCCCCTTGTCTTCTCTAGCTAATGACAATTCCTGATTGTCTTTTCCTCATCTCCTTATCCTTCTATAGTTGTTCTCATGATCTTCTAAAGAACAGTAAATAATATTGACCCTACCCCGTAGATCTGTTCATGGTATGATTTGGTGGTGGCTTATGTGGGGTACTACTGTAGTTGTCTGTTTTCCAGGTAGTTTTTGTCATTTACTATTCTTAATCCCCTTTTATTTTTCTTATTACGCGTTTAACAAATTGGGGATTTATACGTAGTGTTTATCTTGTTGTACAAAAGATCATGTTTGTTTCCTTTTTTGTTTCACTAATTCCTCATCACATGGCTACTTCCCATGCAATGGTTCTATGGGAATGAATGATTTTTGTCTCTATGATGAGGAACTTTTTGTTGTGTCTTTGAGTCACATTCTGTTCAATGGCAAACTTAATCCAACTTGATCCCACATGAGGTCAGATAAAAGTATGTGAGGCAATATTGCAAACCTAGACGAATACACCTTTCTACTTATATAACACCTCATGATTTACCAGCATATCAGTACAGTTTTCACTCATTCTAATTTTCATTACTATGCATTAAGTGAAACAACCAAAAAAATTTAAAGCAGAAAGAACAATGTCTGTAAATGCTTAGCAATAACTCATGGTAATTGGTTAACAAGTAAAACCCAAAAAAAATGTTAAACACATATACAAGTATCCATGCAGCTCTACTTCTTCCTACAAAATGCAACAACTTCAACATTATGGGATTGTAAAGTTTGTTCGTCACTTTTTGGAATTACAGAGCTTGGTATGCCATTGAATTATAATGGAACCAAACGTGTATGGATAAGACTTTCTCTGTAATGCCAAACATTATCCAATTTTAGATTTACATTTGCATATGTTCCTATATTAGGGTCAATGTTGTCCTTTCTGTTGTCTCTGTGTAATAGAACAAGAGACATTCAAATGTTGGCTTTTATGAAGAGCAACTAATATGTTATTGTAAGAAAATAGATGTAGAAGAGAAAACAGGAGTGAATTCTGCATGAGTAGATTGCAAATATGAATCATATTATATCTATGGATACAAATATGTTTTCCTTTTTCAAGGTTTATAAATATTATTTGCCTCATACCAAAGAAAGAAGGATTTACATGCATGTGATTATTTTTTTGTAAATGTACACTTCAACAATATGCTGAGTATTTTCTCTGCATGTTATTGTCTTGGTTGGGGTGTTGAATCCTATTTTCTGTAAAAGCATGATGCTCGAAATTCTACAAAAGAGCTGGGCTTTCGTCTCTTTTGGGGCATATTGTTTACAAATTTTCTTATGCGTTAATGATTTTGACGTTATTATCGTGCAGCTTTTAAAAAATTATTTGTTAAGCCACATATTCATAATCTAATTTTTTTAAGTGTAGCAGATACATGGAAAGCATTATCTAACATTTTCAGAAAGAACAAAAATGTATTTCCTACTTTAAATATTCCTTAGTTAAATTTTATGTAGCCAAACTGGGTGCTTTGGATCTAAATGGCCCAACAAATTTTTTTCCTTCCTTCAGTTGGTTATAACCTGAGCGATGTATAATTGATTTTTAGTTAAATTTTAGATATGACCTGGGCGATGTATTTCCTACTTTAAATATTCCTTAGTTAAATTTTATGTAGCCAAACTGGGTGCTTTGGATCTAAATGGCCCAACAAATTTTTTTCCTTCCTTCAGTTGGTTATAACCTGAGCGATGTCTTGGTTGGGGTGTTGAATCCTATTTTCTGTAAAAGCATGATTCTTGAAATTCTACAAAAGCGCTGGGCTTTCGTCTCTTTTGGGGCATATTGTTTACAAATTTTCTTATGCGTTAATGATTTTGACGTTACTATCATGCAGCTTTTAAAAAATTATTTGTTAAGCCACATATTCATAATCTAATTTTTTTAAGTGTAGCAGATACATGGAAAGCATTATCTAACATTTTCAGAAAGAACAAAAATGTATTTCCTACTTTAAATATTCCTTAGTTAAATTTTATGTAGCCAAACTGGGTGCTTTGGATCTAAATGGCCCAACAAATTTTTTTCCTTCCTTCAGTTGGTTATAACCTGAGCGATGTATAATTGATTGGAGGCTAGATCGATATAATTTGTTTTGTAATCCACTAAGAATTAATTTTTATTCGAAGCTATGTATCTTATTTTTTATTGCATTAATAAAGATATTTCATTCCTTTTCCATGGATGTAGGACACTTTGAACAAACCACATAAATTCCTTTGTGTCCAAATTTACATCCTAATTGTTTGTTTTAGTTGATCTTATGCAATATCCATTACTTCTTTTGCTTTTATATCTTCTTTATTGCTCTAATATTCATTATAATATTGAACACCAATGTACTAAAATTCTATTACTACTCTATTTCAATTTTGTAATTTATCATAGTAATAAATGGCTAATAAGAATAAAGAGCATGGTACATTGACACCACGGGAAAAAGAAAAAAAAATACTATTTTGCTACCTTTGCCTTAATGAAATTGAAATGGGTAATAGACCAACGAACTGTTTCAATAAGGAAGGGTGGCAAAATATTATAAAAAATTTCAAAGAATGTATGGGTAGATAGTATTATAGGCTGCAACTGAGAAATAAATGTGATCAACTCATGAAAGATTAGAAATATTGGAAGGATGTGAAAAGAGGATGATTTAGTTTGGGTTGGGATCTGGTTAAGCGAACCATTGATGCTCCGAATGAGTGGTGGATAGAAAGAATAGAGGTGATAAGTTTTTCATTCAGTTTAATTTGATTCATATAATCTCAAACTAAATTAACTATTTAATTTTTTTTTTCACAGGTAGTGCTCATAGCAAGGAAGTTCAAATTTGTTCGACATGAACCAGTTCAAGGAGAAGTTAGACCGGATGTTCGGGGTCGTTGTCGCAATTGGCAAATATGCATGCTCTCCAAGCGAGACAGTGTTTGGTGCTACCCCTGAGAATGTGGCAGTCAGCTTATCAGCCAATTCATCAGAATTCCACAACAAGTAACTCCCTAAAATCCGGTCCACCAACCAGTCTAGGAGGCTTTGTTTAGAGATTAGAAAAAAGGGTGGAGCTCCTACTATCCGAAATCAAATATCGTACCTGATGGATTCTTCCAATGATGCGCCCCATAAAGTTTAGAAGATATTGATTAACCAGCTTGTAGAAATTTTGTAAGAATTCTGGATATTGCAAGTGATGTTGATCTACATTTCTTTGCTATAGTGCTGCTTCAAGATTTGGTCCACAGAGATTTTTCATAGTGATTCCCAAAGAAAGTCAGGCAGTGCATCTACGCCATTTTTATGCTTGCAGGAACATTTGATGGATAATTTGGTAAATCTTTTGTTTGATGGGGCACATTTTTATTTCATTAGTTCTTAATTATGACATTTTCTTCCATTATTACATTTCGTATATCAAACTTGTTTAATATTTGAACTTCCTCATTTTATTCCGTTATTGTATTTTCTATATCATGCTTGTTTGTGTTCTACTAGTGTATTTCAATGTTTGGGTTGTGATTTCTTACTGATTTAACATTTTATATTAGCATGGATGCAGGGCAAGAAAGATGACTAAGGAGAAATGTAGCAATCCACTTGACTGTTGAGTATTACAAAACCTATATTAACTTCTATCCATGCTACAAATCAACTTATATTGAAGACAAATGGGTTGGGGAAATGCTTACTAGACATCCAACCAGGTTCAGCAACAAGTTTCACATGACGCTTTAGTTTTTGTAGATTTACTAGCAAAACTCAGTTCATTTCATGACATCCATGGGTTATCAAGGATGACTGAACGTGATTTGTTGGAGATGACTCTATACATATTATCACAAATTGAATTAATGCACTGTGCAATGGAATAATTCTAACCCTCATGAAGACGATAAGCTGATACTTCTCCGTGGGTTTGAGTACACTAGTGAGCCTCTTCAGACAAGTAATAAAACCAAACGATCCAATGTTCACATGCCTTCCTACGGAGATTCAACGTGATTCACATTACTTGTCATTCTTTAAGGTAGGGATTGAAATTTATGTGATTGAAATTCTTATATGACTGTCCAACATGAATAAACCAAGCAATCTCTTCAGGATTGCATTGGCTCAACAGATGGAACACACATTGATGCACAAATTACAGATGAGGAAAAATTTACATTCATTGGTCATTAAAGAGCCCCAATGCAAGATTTAATGGTTGTGTGTGACATTAACATGTGTTTTAGTTTTGTCATGGCTGGTTGGGAGGATAGTGCACATGACAACAGAATTTTTAAGAGTGTCGCAAGGAATCCTCTTCACAACTTATCACACCCTCCACAAGGTAAGTTGCATACCAAAATCATTTGTGTATTTAATTTACATGTCGTAGTAAAGCTACAACACATTACAAGAAAGTATTATTTGGTGGATGCTGGGTATCCATTGCAGTGAGAGTACCTTAATTCTTACCATGACACTAGATATCATATAGCAAATTTTGAATGACTAGTAATGATGCAAGAAACAGAAAGGAAGTGTTCAAAGAGAGAAATTCCTCCTTGCGAGGGGTCATCGAGTAGACTTTTAGCGTTTGGAAGAATAGATGTGTGATGTTATGCGATATGCCTCACCCATTTCCAAAACAGGTGAAGATTGTGATAGCCACTATGATGCTGCAAAATTATATAAGGCGTCATTCCTCTCAAATTGATGTTGACTGCCTCCATGTTGAAGATAGTCAATAGGAAGTTCTTGTAGAAGCATTTGAATACCATATCGGTCATTCTCTGCCACAGGATGACAACGAACCTTGCACTGTTTGCACATAGGAAGGGGAGATGCATGTGAAATGCCAGCCATTTGAGAATAGATCTCTACTGACTTAGTTAGAGTCTGATTGACTTCTTTGTAAAGTGTGTGTATGTTAGGTATCTCATGTAGTAATAGGGATTTACTTGTTTGTTTGGTTTTATTTGATAAGCACTTAGAAGGAGTAATTGCTAAAGATTAGATGACTAATTGGTGAAGGTTTTATTTGTAAAGAACTTAGCATGAGTAATTGGTAAAGTTTGTGTTTGCTAAGTATCTCATTTTTTGCTTTAACACGTTAAGAAATTACCAGAAGTTATTAGTGAAGGTTGGAGGATTTATAGACATTGATGTTCATGCTACAAATCAATTTTGTTGTTATACATAGTGCAGTGCAATGAACATTACAATGAGTGTAAACTATATTTATATGATGTTAAATAATGTGAAGTTATATAAGTATGAAGGTGCAGGTCTCCTGGTTTGCTATGCTTCATCAATAATTTGATCTGACCTCATGTGGGCTAAAATTAGATCATGTTTGGCATTGAAGAGGAAGTCTTATTTGCAAGTTTCGTTCAACTATGAAGTCGTGACAAACCAAGTTCTCCAAGTTCTCAACCTGACGCAAACTTTACAACCCTATAATGCAGGAGTTCTTGCATTTTGTAGGTTGAATTACACTTGTATGGTTACTTGTATATGGGATTAACTTTTTTTTTGGGTGTTACTGATCAAACTAAATATATAATACTTTTTATGCTATATTTTATATTGATATTGCACTTTAAAGGTATGTTTTCTTTTGTTTTTAGTTGTAGGTACATCAAATTGAAGAATTTGGAGAGATTGGAGTGAAAGGAATAAAAATGGACCAAAATGGAACATACCATATCAAAACGGGTCGAACCGGAGCATACCAGAGAAAAACGGGTCAAATCGAACACTTATTTACCTGTGTCTGGCACCTAGGCGCCACCAAATGGCGCTTAGCTGCCAGGCAGTGGCGCTTATGCGCCAAACTGTCAGCTCATAGCAACAGCTAAGGTTTTTTGCATAACTTCTAGAATAAATGTCAGATTTGGATGATTTTTGAAGAGTTACGAAGTTTGTATCATGGAGAATTCTTTAGGAATGATAAAATAAACTTTCTAGATAATTTGGGGTTAGTTAGAAGAAGTTATTATGGAAGAGATGTGTCTCTTTGAGTGAAAAAGAACTTAAGGCACCCATTGGAAGATTCATTAAATGTGGACTCTTTTTTAAGAGACACTAAGTATATGTTATAAAATTATAATTAAGGCTTGAAAACTCTTGATGAAGAAGATTTAGAGAGAGGAGGAGAATATTAGAAGAAAAGAAGAAGTCTTGGAGAAGAATTGAACTCTTGGGATTATTTGATGGGATTTGGCATAATACCATTTTAGGATTTGGCATAATACCATTTTGGTTTGATTTTCATGATGTATTTAGCACTTATGGAGTGATATTAATTGAGTGAAGATGAGGTGAAATTGTAGTGTGGGCTTTAAGATGGCTTTGAGCTTTTAAAATTTGGTAAAGGTGGGCTTTTAGAATGGTTTAAGGGGATGGGCTTTTAAGTTTAAAAAAAATTGGTAAGTGGAAATTTTATAAAGTTCCATGCCAAATAAATTTTTGTTTAGTTTAAGGATGTGTCATGAGTGATTTGGAATTGAATTGAGTCTAATTTCGGTCCCCTTGGTGATAGGGTCAAAATAGGTCAAAATGGATCAACTTGGGCTAAGGTTGGGCTAATGTTGAAATAGATGTAAAATTAATGTTGAGAAATTTTTATGGGAGTGTTTCAAAGAGGTTTCATTTTTGGTTGGGTTTTGATTTTGGGACTTGGTCCTTTTTGGGTTAGGTTTGAGTGTAGGCCCATTTAAGGGGTTTTGGGTTTGGGTTGAATTTGAGTAGGGTTTGGGTCCAAATTTTGGGTAAAATATGTTAGTTTTTTGTTTGTGGTGATGTTAGGAAGGTTTTAGAAAAGATTTGAGTCAAATTGGGATTGAATTGGGTTGATTTGGGCTAAGTTTGGGTCATGGGTCAAAATTGGGCTTTAAGATTAAAAATGAAATTGGATTCAAATGCTAATCAAATTGGTCTTATATTTGGTCTAGATTGATATTGGGGATATTGAATGGAAGTTTAGAATTGAATTATACCAAAATTGAGGTCAATTGGGGCGATTTGGTTTGACATTGGGTTCATTTGGGTTTAAAATGGGCAAAATTGGGGGTTTTGGTAAAAGTAGGGTAAATTGACAAAATTGGTCGATGGTGTAGTTGGACAAAATGAAATTGGGAATATGATAGATGTTTTGAAATTTTCTTGGAATTTTTGGAATTTTTCGATTTTTGGGTTAAGAGGGGCATTTTGGTAATTTGGAGGGTATTGGGGGTATTTTTGGAAATTTTGATATTTTTGGCTATGGATGATCAATTTGAGTGAACGGAAATGTTGAGGCTTGATTTTGAGGAATATTAGGTAATTTAGGTGATTTTGTAAATTTTGGGTAGTTTCAAGGGCTTTTATTAGGTTTGGTGGGTCCGGGGCGCCGGGGGTCAAAAATTGAAATTTTGGAAAAATGCAGATTGATCAAATTTGAGTAATGTGGGATCACTTTGGTTGAGCCATGAAGCCATATGAAGCCCATAGGAGCCATGAGGGTACTCATTTGAGGCATTCACTATGTTGTTCCTAACCCTCTTAGCAAGGGGCTTAGGGGTTAAGGACCATCCATATGAATTATCCACATGAGTCAGGAGGTCAAGCTAGGCATGAATAGTTTTAGGATTTGGAATGAGTGTGAAAGTGTAATTTATGTGCAGGTCATCCCTCACCAGACCAGGCCACCCAGGGTGATCCTAAGGCCAAAGAGTCCTAAAGGGAACTCATCCTTTAAACCTCCACATTTGATCTCAACCCTCCAGGTGATTAGGGGTTTACGATCAAGCTTGTGGGGTTTGCAGGGAGTTAAGAAGTCGCTGAGCTTCTAAATGGGTAGGTTCCATCTCTAGTCCTCTAAGATAGTCAAAGGAAAAGCCTAAGGCTAGATCCTAAGTACTAAAGAGAGAAGAGAAGACCTCATCAAAAATGAGGTCAACATAACTCATCTGACCTCCCTCAGCCCAAATCAGTCCCTTGGTGGGTGCACCAAATCCAAATACATGAATTGACCAAAATCAAGCCAAAATGACCCTTACCCCATGCCATTTTAGTCAAACCTCCTTACACATGGCAATAGCCAATTGCTTGCACCAAACTCAATCCCTTGACTCACTGAGTCAAGATGGTGACCTGACCCTGCCGGCCAGCCACCTGGGTCGCCAGAAAACACCATGGCCTAGAGCTCCATGTGAGCCAAATTTTTCAATCCTCTCCGGTCGAGCCGTCCCAACCCGAATGGACATCATGGATGTTCTTCTCCTCCCCGAGCGAGTCGATCCCGGTCCTCCAGTGCCCCTGGGAAGCCCTTCAGCCACCTCTATTTAAACACCACCACCTCTCGGCCAAAAGAAGAGTTGAACAAAACCTTACCAAAACTCTGTGAAACTCAATCGAGACCCCTCTCCAGACATAGATAACTTAATCCCCATCGAAATCTAGCCCTAAAACCCTCTCTGTGAGCTAAATTTCTGAGTTGAAAATCTACCCAAAAAGCAAGACACTTCACCATAGTGAGCCAATCTCCAAATTGATTGATCCTACACCTTCACCAAACCAAGAGGAGAAGTTCCCCAGCCATAGCCCCCTCACCAGGCCAGCCATTGCTTCCAGCCTCCAAGCTTTGTGATCGGCCTTGGTCACTTTCATACTTAGACAATATCCCAAGGCCAGAGACTTCATCTGGAGCTTTCCTGGACTCAATCGAAGGTGACACAACTCTCAGATTGAAGCTTCAATTCTCTGAGTAAAGGTATGAACTCATTCTTCCCCCCGAGCTTCTAGTAATCTCCATTTTGTTTGGGTTAATTTCATAGCCTATAAACTGTATGGATGTGTTCGTCTCCTTAAGACGAATCCATAGAGCATAAGAACACAAAAATACATTGAGAATCGAGTGAGATCTTAGGGTTTTAGTGTCGACGGTCACGGGTGCACACCAGTCGGAGACGATGATCTGCCGCCGTTGGATCGAGCGTGTATCGAATGGATGGTGCAGATCGTGTCGGATCAGAAGATGGAGCAGGACCGCGGGACGCGTGGCTGCTGACTCAAGTGGCAGCGTCGAATGGGAGCGCGACACATAGGGGTTTCAGAGCTACCGAGGTTGACACGGCGCCGCGTGGATAAGTAGATAAATCCCATTTTCTGAATTAATTAAATACCCAGAACTTAGATAATTCATATCTTTGCATAGAAAAATCACAAAAATAAAATAAAAATACCCTCTTGCTCAGTTAACAGAGGAGAATAATGTGGAAAAGAAATCAAGTTAATTGGATGAGTGTATTATTTTTAATAACTTATTTACTGTTTTCAGTATTTTGATTCTTCATTTGCATAGACAATTCACCATGACATGAGACCATAGGGCTTTTGAAGCCTCTGATCTTAGGAACATTCCCTAAATTTTTTAACGTAAGAGGCCATCTCTGTGAAAAGTTATTGAATTTTCAAGTTCATGTCACTGTTTTAGGTATTTTAATTCCAATAATTAGCATGTTGTAAAATAAAGTCTAGGAAAATTTGGTGATGTTTCTTAGGACCAGAGGAGCCTATGAAAAATATATTTTGAGTTAATTCATTCATAATAACCTTAATTGGCCTAAACCCTTAAAATTGAATTTGAATTAATTAGGCTTAACAACACATCAAATTGACTTGAAAACAATTCTCTATTGCTCTTTAGGGTTAGAGGAACATTACATAAAATTTTGAAACCAATTAGACTTGATTAGCCCCACCAAATGGATTGATTAAGCCTCATAAGCAAAATGGAACTTCAAAAATTCATAACTCCAAAAATATTTTCAAAAATTAACAAAAATGATTTTTGAGCTTCTCTGATATCAGGGGAGTTCAGGAAAATTAAAAATTGGAATTTTCTAAAAAACTTGATTTTTCATAATATTTTAATATTTTAATAATTAAAAAATAATAAAAATCATAAAAATGTCACATTTTGACTATAAATCACTTAGGAACAAACCAAATATTTTTCCTAAGTCCCTAGGATAATATTTTGAATTTTAAAGGCTTAATGTAGTTTTTAATATTAAAAAATGAATTTTCAACCTTTTTCACTAAAATAATTCTAATAAATCAAAGAAAAATCAGAAAATTATAAAATTTATTTCACTAAACTCCTTGAGGTCAGAGAAATTTAAGAAAAATATAAAATCCATTTTTCAACTTTAATTTTATTTTATAATTAATTAATACTCTAAAATTCAAAATAATTATAATAAATAAAATATAATTCAAAAAATCACCAAAATGGGTCCAAGTGGTCCTCTGGTCATTAGGAACATCCCATACTTTTCTTAAGGACAGAAACCTTTCCTTAGTCATGTTGTTGAATTTTCTTTGAAAACCCCTTTTCTACTAAAAATAATTATATAAATAAATTAAATTCAGAAAAATCACATTTTCTCCTCTAATGTCTTAATTAACATGTGAGTGAGGTGACATAAAAATTTCAAATTCATTTGAGCTCAATTTAGTGAGTTATGAAATAAATAAGCTTAAAAGGGCATAAAGGTAATTAAAAATTTTAACCCTTAATTAAAACTTTAGGTTTAATCAAAATGTGGGGTAAAATATTTGATTCTAACTTTCTCTTGGATGATTGAAACTTAGGGAAATTAAGGGGTAGAAACCCATTAAACACATTGAAAATATAAAAATGAAACTTTAATTAATTAAATGATTTAAATTTTGGAAAGGATATATTTAAAATTTGGATTATCAAAATAGGGATATTATTAAAAGGATATTTATTTTTTAATTTAAAAATCCCTAAATAAATCACTTTAACAATATTTAGTTCTTAATTAAAAATTAAAATTATCCAAATTAACAAATAAAATTAAAAATTAAAACAAAATTAAAATTAAATTAAATTAAAATTAAATTAAAATAAAATTAAACTAAAATCAAATTAAATTAAAATTAAATTAAATTAAAATTAAATTAAATAAAATTAAATTAAATTAAATTTAAAATTAAATTAAAATCAAATTGAATTACATTAAATTAAAATCATTTAACAACAAACCTAAATGAAATCATTAAGAATTAAATCAAAGTATATTAATAATTTCAACACCTCTTTCTATCTAAGTAAATTTGAAACATGAATATCAATTTGAAATACTAAGATAATTGAAAATATAAAGATTTAAATCAAATCTAAAATAATTTGAACAATATTCTAAACTTAAAATTATTAATTAAAACCACACAATTAAATTTAAACATTTTGAATCGTTAATTCAAACTTTTAATTAAGAATGATTAAAATTCTCGATAAACCAACTTGCTCTTAAAGGCTTTAATTATTATAACTCTTAAATAGAGTATAAAGTGAGATGTCACTTCATTCATCAGGGAATCAAATACCCAAGTTCATTGAGCAAGAGACAAAGTTTAACTAAACTCGTGGATGATTAATTCACCCGTGAAACTAAATTTACTTGGAATCAACACAATCCTAGAAATTTTGAAAAGATGTTTAGGACTCGTCCTAAGCACTTCCTCAATATGATGGGATGTTTTAGAAGAATAACTGAATTTAATTATTCTTTGATGAAGAAAATCATCCTTAAATCAAACCAAGAACCTAGACGTCATAGGAAATGACTAGTTATAGGATTAGGAATTTGGTAGACAACCGAAACGCTTCCCTTAGCTTTACCTAGGTATCTGTTGAAATATTTAAATGTCTTAACATGTGTTTTAAGTGCAGCTTGGGATGACGGGAAGACCCTCCAAGTACGCTTTAATTTTATTGCAATTTACTTTATTGCAATTTACTTACATGCATTGTACTTTACTTTTCTTGCATGATAAATAAAACTATTGCATGAAAACTAAAACCTTTAGGATAGTCCCTGAAAAGAAACCAAAACTAAATTAAAAGTCATTGCAAGATAAAATTCACTGCCACAACATTCCAAAATATAAAACAACTAAAAATTTAACCACAAACAGAATAACAAAACCACAATCACAACTAAATTAAAATGTCTCATTGAATGATCGGGAATACCTTGGATGATGTAACCCACGTGTTGCTAACAGAATTTCCCATGGTCTAAATGAAAGTACGGAACTCATTCAGTTGAGTTTAGCAAATTCATCTGGACTAAGTGAATTTGATGAAAATAACGGTGCCGGGATGACGGAACCGTGGGAACTTAATCAGTTCTGTTTAAATAACTTTAAGATTTGTTTTAATTAAAATATTAAAAAAAAACGCTTTGATTTTAAGATTTTCTCTAAACCAAGACACTTTTCTCATCTTATAATTTTCACTTTCCAAAACCAAACCTCTACAACAACAAGGAGCTCGGAGCACGGTGGGCAGCACAGCCATCTTCGTCAGCAAAATAATTCTACATCAGCTAAACGTTCCTAGAATTAAATTACCAAGCCATAGGATTTAGAGGTAGTTTGCTTAGTACAACATAATTCCTTAACTTTTTTAGGCATTTGTATAATCATGTTATGCAAATTAAGCCCTAACCGGTCTTAGGACTCCGAGGTGGTCGTTTGGTACGACATAAACCCTCACATCTTCCAGGCTATTTGTATGATCATGTCATACAATTATAAGACCTAAATAAATAAAATTGGCAGGATTGCAACATTAAATAAATTCCTAAATTGAAGCCAAACAATAGGATAGTTTGGGAAGTTGCCAAGATTCTCCTTGGATCCTCAGCTTCTCCTACTTTTCTTCCTTTGAACTTATGAAATTAACTGTTCCAAATTTGATCCATTCCCTATTGAAATTCCAAAATTCAATCCTTTGAAAACCTTAAACTTTGAAATTCTTGAGAGCAAAACCACTAATCATCATCAAGAGTTTTCTTAAATGATTCCCGTCATTTAAGATGTAATTAACTATAAGGGCTTGCCCTTATATGGAACTTTAAGAACCCAGGTAATATAAGCTCTGCTTAATTCTTTTGTATTAAGCAGGGGAACTTGTCGGCTTATAAAATTGGTTCGCAGACCAAACGGATCTCACAAATCTTCTAGTTTATTAAACCGAGTCCCATCATCAAGCAGTGTGTCCATCCTTCGGGATAGATATACGGTTTGTGGTGCGGTGCTCGTTTATATAAATTATTTGGGATGTGAGATCGGTTTGATTTCATATCTTAAAATTTTCAAACTTAAAATTACTTTCAAAATCAAATGCTACTTTCTAAATTATATATATATATATTTAAATTAAATTTAAAATCTAAAATTCGCTAACAATTTTTGTAGGTGACCCCCTTTTCAAAATACAACACAAACCTAAAAATATGCCGACAGCTTCTGGCGACTCCGCTGGGGAATAGTTCCTCTGTTGACCTCATTTTTGATGAGGTCTTCTCTTCTTCTCTTTAGTACTTAGGATCTAGCCTTAGGCTTTTCCTTTGACTATCTTAGAGGACTAGAATTGCGACCCACCTTCTAGAATTTCAAACCACTTCTTAACTCCCCGCAAACTCCACAAACTTGACTGTAGACCCCTAATCACCTAGAGGGTTGAAATCAAATGTGGAAGTTTAAAGGATGAGTTCCTATAGGACTCTTTGGCCTTAGGACTGCCCTGGGTGGCCTGGTCTGGTGAAGGGGCTGATTTACACACACACTACACTCATACACTACACTTTCACACACCTCCTAAAACCACACCCATACCTAACTTGACCTCCTGACTCATGTAGGTGATTCACATGGATGGTCCTTAACCCCTAAGCCTCGCGCAAGAGGGTTAGGAACAACAATGTGGATGCCTCAAATGAGTCCCTTCATGGCTCATGTGGGCTTGATGTGGCTTCATGGCTCAACCAAAATGATTTCTTTCCACTTATATTCACCCAATCTTCAATTTTCCAAATTTTTAATTTTTGACCCCCGGGACCCTACACCCACCTAACCTACCCAAAGCCCTTGAAATTATCCAAATTTTTCAAAATCACCTAAATCACCCAAAATCCCCCAAAATCAATTCCAAAGATTTCCACATCACTCAAATTTACCATCCATACCCAAAAATATCAAAAATTCCAAGAAAACCTCCCAATACCCTCCAAATACCCAAAATACCCCCCTTGACCCAAAAATCTAAAAATTCAGAAAATTCCCAGAAAATTCCAAAAAATCCTAAATATTCCCAATTTCATTTTGTTCAACTACACCATGGGCCAATTTTGTCAATTTACCCTACTTTTGTTAAAACCCCCAATTTGACCCATTTTAACCCAAAGTGAACCCAATGTCAAACCAAGCCTACCCAATTGACCTAAATTCTGGTCCAATTCAATTATAAACTTCAATTCAACATTCCCAATACCAATCTAGACCAAATCCAAGTCCAATTTGATTGACATTTGGATCCAATTTCACTTTTGGCCTTAAAGCCCAATTTGGACCCATGACCCAAACCTAACCCAAACTCACCCAATTCAACTCCAATTAACCCCAAATCTTTTATAAATCTTCCTTAGCATCCCCATAAGCAAAAAACTAACATGATTTGCCCAAAATTTAGACCCAAACCCCACTCAAATTCAACACAAAGCTAAAAGGCCCAATTTTGACCTAAACCCAAACCTAACGCAAATGAGCCCAAACCCCAAAATCAAAGCCCAACCAAAGTCAAAACATCTTTGAAACACTCCCATAAACATTTCTCAACATTAATTTTACATCAGTTTCAACCCTAGCCCAACATTGGCCCAACTTGGCCCACTTGGACCTATATTGGCCCATTCACCAAAAGAACCCAAATTCAACCCAAATCACCCCCAATTTGCTTCAAGTCACTCATGACACATCTATGAGCTAAACCCAACAATTATTTGGCCCAAGCCTTTACCAAAATTTCATCCCAAAATCCATTTTAAAATTCAAAAGCCCACTTTCCTAAACCATCTTAAAAGCCCATCTAAAACCATTTCAAAAAAGCCCAAAATCCACCCTAAAGCCCACATGACATCTCCATTTGCCATCCACTTAATTAAAGCCATTACCTAAGTCCTAAATTCATCATCAAATAATTCCAAATCAAGCCTCATGCCAAATCACCCCTAAATACCAAAATTTTTCTTAAATCCATTTCCATGAAATTGACTCCACTTTTCCCAAGCCAAAGGTGAGCCATGCAAGCCATGGACAAGCCACATGAAGCCATGGAAGGCTTGACATGTGATCAAGCCACTAATGGCAAAAGGAGGAGCCTCTTTTAAGCCCCCTTAAAAAGGTTTTAACCCTTTTAATGCTTCACCTTAATCCATGTTTAATCAAAATATTCATGGATGGTGACTTCTCCACCCTTTACTAGCTGATCCATCTGATCTTCCCTCAGCCCAAATCAGCCATGGGGAGGTGAACCAAGCCCAAAAGGTGGGTTGACCCATTTGGACCTAAAATGAGCTCATCCCCCATTCCATTTCAATTCAACCCCCTTTACACATGTCCATGGCCAATTGACTGCACAAACCTCCAGCCCTGACCTCCCTGACCTTGAGGGTGACCTGACCCTGGCCGGCCAGCCACCACAGCCGCCGGAAAGCACCAGGCCGAGAGCTAACATGTGAGCCCAACTTGGAATTCTCACCTCCGAGCCGCCCCATCCCTAGTGGCCATTGGAGCCGTTCTTCTCTTGCCAAGAGCAGCTGATCCCAAGCCCTAACTCTCCCGGGAGGCCCTCCACCCTCTCCTATTTAAACACCACCCCTCTCGGCCATGAGAGGTGCTGAAACAAACCTTAAGGAAACTCGCCAAAATTGTTCCAGATTACTCCCCATACACAGAGCACTTGATCCCCACTGAAATCCCCCTGCCATTTCTTCTCTGTGAGCTCAATTTTAGAGTTGAAATCCAAGCCCAAAACCAGGACACTTCTCCACAGTGAGCCAATCCCCAAATTGATTGGTTCTACACCTTCACCAGACCAAGGGAAGGTGTCCACCAAGCAAAGCCCCATCTCCGAGCCACCCGGTTGCTCCGGCCTCCAAGCTTTGTGATCGGGCTTGGTCAAAATCACACCTGGCAATTCACCGCACCGGGAGACTTCATCTTCGAGCTTGCTCGGGATCCAATCGAAGGTGCAACAACCCTCGGATCGAAGCCACACTTCTCCGAGCAAAGGTATGGCCTCACTCTTCTTCCCGAGCTTCTGAACATTCTCTATTTCTATTGCGTAAATTTCATCCCACATAAACCATATGGATGTGTTCGTCTTCTCAAGACGAATCCATAGAGCATAAGAACATGAAAATCCATTGAGTATCGAGTGAGATCTTAGGGATTTAGTGTGGACGGCTCTCGGGTGAGGACGCTCGGGGACGATGAACGGATGCCGTCCATTCAATACACGCGCGGACGGACGACTCAGATGGCGTCAGACCAGGAGATGGTACGAGAACCGCGGGGCCCGGAGCGCTGAGTCAGATGGCGGTGTCGAATGGGAGCGCGACACGTGTGCGTTCGGAGCTGCCGAGGTTGACGCGGCGCCGCGTGGATAAATAGAAAATTAGGGGTATTTTCTATTTATTTAATTCCCTAAACTTCAAAAATTCATAACTTTGTGTAGAAAAATCGGAAAAATAAAATAAAAATACCCTCTTGCTCGGTGAACAGAGGAGGATAATGTGGAAAAGAAATCATTTAATTTCATCAAGTATTTTATTTTTAATAATTTATTTACTCTCTCGCATATTTTTAATTCTCCATGCATGTATACAATTCACCATGGCATGAGACCATAGGGCTTTTAAGCCTCCGAATTTGGGAACATTCCCTGAATTTTCCAAAGTCGAGGCCATCCCTATGAAAAGTTATTGATTTTTCAAATTCATGTTACTCGTTTTGAGTATTTTAATTCCAATAAATAGCATGTTGTGAAATAAATTCTAGGAAAATTTGGTGATGTTCCTTATGACCAGAGGACCCTAAGAAAAATAGGTTTTGAGTTAGTTCATTTAAAACAACCCTAATTGGCTTAAACACCCAAAATGGATCTCTAATTAATTAGAGCTAACCATACATCAAATTGACTTGAAATCAATTCTCCACTAACCTTTAGGATCAGAGGAACCCACCATAAAAATTTGAGGTCAATTGGACTTGGTTAGCCCTACTAAATGGGTTGATTAAGTCATTTAGCCATTTTAAATTTTAAAAATTCATAACTATCAAAATATCTTTCAAAAATTCACCAAATTAGTTTTTGAGCCTCTCTGATATCAGGGGAATTTAAGAAAATTAAAATTTCAATTTTCTAAAAAAGTTGATTTTTAATATTATTTTAATATTTTTAATAATTAAAAAATAATAAAAATCACAAAAATAAAAAATTCACCAAAATGTCACATTTTGAATTTTAATCACTTAGAAACAAACCCCATATTTTTCTTAGGTCTATTTAGTGAGATATTAAATTTTAAAGCTCTAGGGTAATTTTAAAATTAAAAAAATGTATTTTCTAACATTTTCACTAAAATAATTATAATAAATCATAGAAAAATCAGAAAGTTGCAAAATTTGATTCTCTGAATTCCTTGATATCAGAGAGATTTTTGAAAAATATAAAATTCATTTTTTAACATTTATTTTATTTTTAAATTAATTAACACTCCAAAACTTAAAATAATTATAATAAAAATAATATAATTCAAAAAATCACCAAAATTAGTCCAAGTGGTCCTCTGGTCATTAGAAATGTCCCCTAATTTTCTTAAGGACTGAAACTTTCCCTTGGTCATGTTATTAAATTTTCCTTGGAAATCTCTATTTTCTACCAAAAAATAATTATATAAATAAATTAAATACAGAAAAATCACGAGTTTCTCCTCTCATGTCTTTATTGACATATGAGTGAAGTCACATAAAAATTTCAAGTTCATTTGAGTTCAATTTAATGAGTTATGAAATTATTAAGCTTAAAGGGCAAAATGGTAATTAAAATTTTAACCCTTAATTAAAACTTTAGGTTTAATAAAATTAACAAGTAAAATATTTGATCTTAATCTGATTTGGATGATTGAAATTTAAATAATTAAAGGGTAGAAACCCATTAAACAATTTAAAATAATTAAACCTTAATTAAATAATTGATTAAATTTGGAAGAATAATAAAATTGGAATTATTAGAATAGGGATATTATTAGGAAGAGATTTATTCTTTAATTTAAAAATCCCTAAATTAATCATCCCATTCAATTCTTAATTAAAATGATAACTCAAATTCAAAATATTAAAAGACTTAATCATTAAACTCTTTTAAAATTTCAATTAAAATAAAAAATTAAATTAAATTAAAAATTAAATTAAATTAAGTAAATTAAATTGAATTAAATTAAATTAAAATTAAATGTTGAATTAAATTAAAGATTAAATTAAATTAAATTAAATAAACAAATTAAATTAAATTAAATGAATAAATCAAATTAAATAAAATTAAATTAAAAATCAAATTAAATTAAGTTAAATTAAATTAAATTAAATTTAATTAAATTAAAACAAATTAAATCAAATTAAATCAAATTAAATTAAATTAGAATTAAATCAAATTAAATTAAATTAAAACAAATTAAATCAAATTAAATTAAATTAGAATTAAATCAAATTAAACTAAATTAATTTAACATCAAATCAAACTAAAATTGAATTAAATTGAATTAAATTAAATTAAAACTCAATTAAATTAAATTAAATTAAATTAAATTAAATTAAATTAAGTTGAATCAAATATAACATCACCAAAGACATAAAGAATTCAAAATAAATCTAAAGCAACTTGAACACTATTCCAAATTTAAACCCATTAATTGAAAACCATTTGAACACCAATTTGCCCTCGAAAGCTTTGGTTATCATAACTCCTAAACAGAACGTCAAATGAAATGTTACTTCACTTATAGGACATTCAAACATCCTAGTTCACTGAGTAAGATAATAACAAAACTTAACTAAACCTCGGACGATTAATTCATTTGTGTAATTGAATTCATTTGGACTTAAAACAATCCTAGAAATATTGAAAAGATGTTTATGATTCTTCTTAAACAATTGTTGCATGAAAACCCACACCTTTAGGATAGTCCCTAAAACTGAAACCAAAACTAAATTAAAAGCCATTGCAAGATAAAATTCACCGCCACAACATTTCAAAATATAAAACAACTCAAAATTTAATCACAAACAAAACACAAAACTACAATTACAATTAAATTAAAACGTCCTGTTGGATGATCGGGAATACCTCGGATGATGTAACCTACGTGTTGCTAACGGGATTTCCCACGGTCTAAATGAAAGTGTGGAACTCATTCGGTTGAGTTTAGCAAATTCATCCGGACTAAGTGAATCCGATAAAAATAATGATGCCGGAAGGATGGAACCGTGGGATCTTAACCGGTGTCGTTATAATCAACTTTAAGATTTGTTTTAATTAAAACGTAAAAAACACTTGGAAATTAAGATTTTCTCTAAACCAAAACACTTTTCTCATCCCCCGATTTATGACTTCTAAAACTAAACCTCGCGACAACAAGGAGCTCGGAGCATGGTGGGCGAGCACGGCCATCGTCATCGCAGAAACCCGAGTCTACTTCAAAGAAACTTTCCTAGAATTAAATAACAAAGCCATAGGACTTCGAGGTAGTTTGCCTAGTGCAACATAAATCCTCAACTCTTCGTTAGGCATTTGCACTGCAAATTAAGCCCTAACCGGTCTTAGGATTCTGAGGTAGTCGTCGGATACGACATAAACCCTCACATCTTCGAGGCTATTTGTATGATTTTGTCATATAAATATAAGCCCTAATTAATTAAAATTGGCAAGATTAAAACATTAAACAAACATTAGGACTTTCCTAAATACAAGCCAAACAATAGGATAGTCGGGAAATTACCGAAGTTCACTTCGAATCTGTGATTTCTCCTACCTTTCTTCCTTTGAATTCCCAAAACAAAATGTTCCAAACTTGATCCATTCCCTTTTGAAATTCCAAAATTTAATCCTTTAAAAACTTAAACTTTGAAATTCTTGAGAGCAGAATTATTGATCATTATCGAGAGTTTTCTTAGGTGATTCCGTCACTTAAGATGTAATTAACTATAGGGGCTTGCCCTTATAGGGAATTTTAAAGAACCCGAGTAATATAAACCCCGTTTAATGCTTTCATATTAAGCGGGGAATTTGTCGGCTTATAAAATTGGTTTACAGACCAAATGGATGTCACAAAACTTCTAGTTTATTTAATCGAGCCCCACCATCAAGCAGTGTGTCTATCCTTAGGGATAGATACACGGTTCGTGGTGCGATGCTCGTTTATATAAACTATTTGGGATGTGAGATCAGTTTGATTTCATATCTTAAAATCTTCAAATTTAAAATTATTTTCAAAAATCAAATACTACTTTTCAAATTATTTATTTAAATTAAATTAAAAAATTCACCGCACAATTTCTGTAGGCGACCCCTTTTCAAAATAAAACACAACCTAAAAATATGCCGACAACTTCTAGCGACTCCACTGGGGAAGAATTCCACTCTCCATTATAATCAGATAATTCTGCTTTCAAAAATCGGTAGTGCATCCATGTCCTTAATGGATCAAACTACCCTTCTTTCCGTTGGGATGCTATGTTCATTTCTACCTTGAACAAGTATAACCAACATTCTCTCGGATTTAGGAGCCATCGTTTAGACACCCCTAAACGCAGAGGTTCCGAGATCCTTTTACCTCATTTCTGAGGTGGGGTGGACCCCCAATAGGTGTTAGTTTAGGAGTGATCCTTCGAGTCGAGAAGTCTTGCATAAGGCTTTCTTTTCCTTTCCAACTCCGAATCGAATTCCTTACCTTCTCTACACCTTTGAACATTCCGTTCTAAATAAACAAATCCTTTAATAAATGATTCTTTTAATAAATGATTCCTTCTTATAAATACATGAACAAGAATGTGTTGGGACTCTTTTCAATTCCTTTCTTTTCGTCCTGATGAGAAGAAGCATAACTTGGGACTGACAACCAGAATCTACCCTGCAGAAATGGAAGCCCCAAAGCTGATTTTCACCTTCACCAATGGACTGGACATCGCTGTCTACAAGGATGAGCTGCCTGACAATGGGATCATCCGATTTGGACAAGGATTTGAAAACACGAATGTCAAGATCACCGACATTTCCCTCTTTGCACTGACAAACAAAGTATCTGAAACTGAGAAGCCGTTGCTCGAGTTCAACCTTAGGTCGACTCAAGAGTTTCCTCCCTTGCAAAAGATCCCGACTGAGAGGAGTACTGCTGTCCGCAGGAGGACTGTTCTTACTACCCCCACTGGTCTAGTTGTTTCTGCACCTACCCCGACTTCCGCCAAATTAAAGGGGAAAGAAATCCAGAATTATGGTAAACCGACTACCGTGGAGGGTACAGATCTTCCTGTGAGACCTTCTGTTTTCGAAATCGGGTCCAACTCAAGGATTCCATCACCGACAAGGACCCAAAGAAAAACGAAGTAGAAGGATCGCTAGAGAAGCCGTAGCCGCTGAAATTGCTTTCCCGGAGGAAATCCCGAACTCGCTCGAATATACACCGCCGCTCGAATACATACCACTTTTGGGAGGAAGCAGAGTTCCATCCCCTCTCCGCCCGGAGGACGAAGAAAATGTTCGGAAGATTGCCGCCGCATTGCCTCGCCCCGCATATTACAATGATAGCCGCAAGAAAAGGACTAGAACTACGCCGTTTGCTCGACTGCAAACTTTGATAGAGAAGCTAGCAAAGAAGAAAAAGTGCCCCGTATCGGAGATTCTACGAAGGATGGGGCAGGTGCCAGTCAAATCCCGTCTTGGACCCCGAGTAGAACCCGCCATCATGACAGAAAAGCCAAGTAAAAGAATGAAGGCTAGTCCTCCTGTCGTCGTCTCAGGATTACAAATTAGGGAGGATACCACCTTCCAAGCATTTGGTCGACTGCACCATCCGGTCCTAGACCTTCTCGCCGCTAGAAGGATGGTATCGTCCCACTACTGGGCAGTTAAGATTGAAACAACAACCCGAGAAGGAAAGTCTCGTCAGGAGACTTGAATCTGAAGAAAGTGTTACTGCGATAAAGGGGACTCGTGAGAAGGGCACCCGACAGCTATCGCACGACAACCGCGAGGACACACAGAAAAGCCCGCTAGAAGATGCCATGGAAAAGTTGAGAACTGATATCCGCCGATTAGCAAAAGAAAGAGAAGAGAAATTCGGAGACGAGATTGATTCATCGGAATTCATGGACGACGAATATGCGAGAAATCAACATGGTCGAAACACGAGCTTCATCGCCTTCACAAGGTGCTCCCGCAGCCCGCAGAAGAGAGGAGCCAGAACTGATGAGAAGGCAGCTTCAAGAGAAAGACGACACGATCGCCCAAAAGGCGAAAACGATGGAAGAGATGGCTGTAGCTCTAGCCACTCTCCAGAGTCAAATGCAACCAAAAAGAGAGACACCCCCAGAGGTCATTCACATTGTAGACGGAGGAAAGGAGATTACATCCGTCAACGGGGACGATCAGCTGAAGAAAGATACGACACAAAGCATGATTCCAGAAATAGATATCAAGAACTTGGTGGAACAGCAGGTGCGAGAAGCCTTAGCACAATCGAAGAGCGGGACATCCATTCGGACGGGTAGACCTTACCCGGAAGAATTCGACGATGTCCAGTACCCAAAAGGCTTCGTACCACCTCTGTTCAAGACCTTTGATGGAACCGGGAACCCCCGACAGCATGTCGCACACTTTCGTGCCAGTTGTTCCAATGCCAGTGGGAGCGATGTATTACTCTTCCGACAGTTCGTCAGCAGCTTGTCAAGGATCGCCTTCGACTGGTATGCAGAATTACCAAATGGTTCGGTGAAGACGTTCTCAGAACTAGAGAACCTTTTCATCAAGTGATTCGCCGGAGCTCAGTACCACATCACTATAGGTGATTTAGTGGTAGAGAAACAAAGGCCGAACGAAACTTTGGTGGATTACATACTTCGATGGAGGAACTTAAGCATGAAGTGTGAACCATAACTACAAGAACAACATGCAATCGGCATCTTGCTTAAAAGCATTCACGGCCCGATAGCACTTCTCCTCAAAGGATTCATTATTAAGACTTTCGAGAAGTTGTTAAGCAAGGCCGGAAGCTTGCAAGAAGAGGCGAAGCAATTAAGTTTCGCCGACAAGACGGACAAGCAAAAACCTGTAAAGACTTTCGAAAAGAAATTCGGGATCGTTGCAGCAGTCGACAAAGGCAAGCAACCGATACAAATATCGTCCGAACGGCCGCAGCAACCTCAACAGAATTACCAGCAACCCCGACCCAGCTATCAGTCATCTCCACAGTATGAACAACCACCTCGTCCGCAACGTACATTAAGGGAGCTTCTGAGCAGTGCCGAAAATGTTTTGTAGTATGATGAAGACTCTAGATTTTCAGCTGCCAGAGCCTAAGAGACCAGAGGAAGTCAACAAGAAAGGTGATCCCAACTTTTGCCCCTACCACCGGATGCTTGGACACAAAATAGAAGATTGCATTACCTTCAAAAGTTGGCTCAACGACAACCTTCGGAAAGGGAATATAACGATCCCGAAGGAGTACATGAAGGAACCCCAGAAAGGAGGTTCTGTCAATGTTATCTCAACTGATCCCATCATTCCGATAGATCCCTATACGACTGACGATGGATGGACTACCGCTTGGACAAGGTCTTCGAAATGGATTTTAGATCGCATCCAAACGGCTTCGATGCGAGCTTCAATTCGTAGTTCGAGACCCGTTAAGTCGGCACTATCACTTGCGATAGAAGAACCACCTCAACAGAGACGATTGAAGAGAAGAAGAAGATCGACGAAGAAGAGAGGACCGAGACTCCTAAGGCTAGACTAGGGGCCGCTTATCCTAGGATAGTTGTTTCGATTCGGGGAGAAATCCCTCGAACCTCCGACTCGTATGATTATCCGCTCACTTCGGTGGGATCATATAATGATAAGGGTGATGGCGTTGGCTACGTTTTGATTGTTTCTAACGATTACGTAACTAGCGACAATCCGGACATCGATTTCGATACCAACGACAATTCTCAAATCATACACAATCTCGACGATTAAAATAACGAAGAAGACATCCATCAAGGAGGCTACGAGAGTTCAACAAGCAACGGATCTATCTGCGAGTTTCGAGGAGCTCCAGTCACAATAGAGTTAGAGCCTTCAGATTCTGAAGTTAATCTGGAAGAGCCGGTCATTCCGATTCAAGAAGAAACACCAGCAAGCTCAACACTAGATTCAGAAGAAATTACAGAAGTCAACTTAAGAAGTGGAAGAGTCCTACCTCCGAGAATGGGTCCAAAGGACAAAGGAAAGCGTGTGGTTGTTCAAGAAGAACCAACCCTGCAGAAGAAATACCCATTTAAGAAGAAGCCGAAACACATGGAAATAAAGTGGACTACAACGTGCTAGCCCATCTTAGGAAACTACCGGCCAAACTGAGCATCTACGACGCTCTCATCTTATCAAAGGAGATGAGAGAAGCTCTGATCAAGGCCTTACTTGATCCAGAAATTTGCTTAGCTCAAATGGCCAAAGATTCCTTAGATGAGGTTTGCTCGTTAAAGGAACAGCGAGGTGTTACCTTCAAGGACAATGACCTCCTACTTGGGACAGCAGACCACAACCGACCATTGTACATTTTAGTTACAATCGGGAAGTTTACACTCTCCAGAGTATTGGTGGATCCAGGAGCATCAATCAATATAATGAGTCTTCGGACACTAAGCATATTTAGAAATTGATGCTCGTGAGCTCGAAGCGTACAAAATGTTATTAAGAGGATTCAACCGTAAAGGAGAAAGAGCCCTCGGGTCAATAACGCTATCGATGAAGACCGGTGACTTAGCAAAGACAACCCCAAAATTTCACATAATTGATTCAGAAACATCGTTCAACGCTCTACTTGGCCGACCATGGATACATGAAAACAGGATGGTACCATCATCTCTACACCAGTGCATCAAATACTACGATGGAGGGGAATAGTGCATCAAAGGTGACTTGCAACCATTCTCCGTACATGAGATTGGAATCCATGAAGACGCAGCTTATTATGCACCACCGAAGAAAACAATCTTCTCCAGAGATACCGTAACAAATGAAGCAAAGAAAGTTCAGGACAACAAAGAACTCCGAAGTTCTAGTCCAACAATCACACATCACTCCCTTACGGCGAGATGGTGAAGGTTTCTCCACAACTCGCATCCGAGGTCGAGGCCGGGGACGAGGTCGTGGTAGAGACGTTAGGACGATTGGACGGAGGAAACCAGCCATCAATGTTGATTGGGAAGACAGTTCTGAAGAAGAAAAGGAAATCAAGCAAGAAGCAGCAACAATAAGTCAGAAGAAGCCGCAATTCAAGATCTCTCTCGAAGATGAGAGGAATGAAGAATATAAATCAATGTACGAGAAGATTAACCACTACGTATATAATATGACCCTAACCCCGATCCATTCTAACAAGATCAAGGGTATGGTGGTCAAAGAGGTACGTAGTAGCGGTGCAAAGCCAATCAAATTCTACCGTGGTACTTCTTCCTCCAAAACTGAAAATAATGTACAATTTGAAGATGTCACTTCATCAGAATTAATGGAATTACCTTTTGAGTGGTACTCTCCCTGTGTTCAAAATTTCATTCAGCGTGGTTTCTTACCTCGACAATGGACAAAAGGCCAATCACAACATTTTGAAAAATTATGGAATAACTCCGATCGTCCACCCAATTCAAAGCATGGACTCGGATTCGGCACGAGTAGGATCAATTGACGATACCGAATTTTGCTTGGTTGTCACTTGCGAATCTAATGAAAACTGCATGGAAACTACAGAAGAACTCGAAGATTTACAAATTGGAGACGCTCCACCAGAGTTCGAAGAAGAGATTAAATCTACAATAGATGAGTTAACGGAAGTTAACTTAGGTACTAGCGAAGAACCTAGACCTACCTTTGTTAGCTCCTTACTCAATAAAGAAGACTCCAAAGAAATGATCATATTATTAATGGAATTTAAAGACTGTTTTGCTTGGAACTACGATGAAATGCCAGGATTAGCTCCGCAGGTCGCAGCTCATAAGGTAGGAGTGGATCCTACTTCGTCCCGATCGGACAAGGTCCCGAAGAATGCATCTAGAAATTTAACAACAAGTCATAGCTGAAGTTAAAAAGCTAATAGACGCTAAATTTGTCCGTGAAGAACAATACCCGACTTGGCTAGCCAATGTAGTGCCGATCGAAAGAAGAATGGTCGGATCGGAATTTGTGTGGACTTCGGAGATTTAAACAAGGCATGTCCAAAAGATGAATTCCCTCTACCGATCCCGAATTAATGATCGACATTGCTTCGACACTTGAAATATTCTCATTCATGGATGGATCTTCGGGATACAACCAAATAAAAATGGCTCCGGAAGATGAAAAGCTTACGACATTCGAACGCCGATCGGAGTATATTGCTACACGAGTGATGCCATTCGGATCGAAGAACGCAGGAGCAACCTACCAGAGCGATGACAAGAATTTTTGATGATCTCATCCACAATCAAGTCGAATGCTACGTGGACGATGTGGTCATCAAAAGCAAAGTAAAGGAAAACCACCTGTATGATTTGAGAATTGTTTTCGAACGTTTAAGACAATTTAACCTTAAGATGAATCCCTTAAAATGCGCCTTCGGCGTCACCTCCGGGAAATTCTTAGGATTAGTTGTCCGACATCGTGGAATTGAAATCGACCCGGAAAAGATTAAAGCTATCTTAGAAATGCCGCCTCCCAAAACCTTAAAACAACTACGATCTTTTCAAGGGAAGCCGGCATATCTTCGACGCTTTATCTCAAACTTGTCGGGTAGGTGTCGGCCTTTCTCGACACTAGTTAAAAAGGACGCCAAATTTATTTGGGAAGAGAAATGCCGAAGGCCTTCGAGGACATTAAACAATATTTAATGACACCTCCCGTCTTAGCGACCCCGGTCTCGGTGTAGACCGCGATACTTTATACCGCGGCTTTAGATGATTCTCTCGGAGCCTCATTAGCCCTGTGTCAATGATGAGGGTAAAGAAAATGCTCTTTACTACTTAAGCCGTCTTTTACTTCCGACAGAAATAAGGTATCCCACAATTGAAAAGCATTGTTTGGCCCTGATCTTCGCCGCTCAAAAGCTCAGGCACTACATGCTTTCTCATAAGGTCAACCTGGTCTCGAAATTTAATCCACTACAATACTTGATGACTCGTCCAACGCTTTCCGGCAGACTTGCCAGATGGTCGATGATATTATTGCAATTCGATATAACTTTTGTGCCTCTTCGTGCCGTAAAGGGACAAGTCTTAGCAGACTTCCTCGCAGCACACCCTTTGCCGGCAGAATCTCCTCTCAATGACGATTTGTCAGATGAACAAATAATGAGCCTAAAAGACCCTGATGATCGACGTTGGGAATTATACTTCGACGGAGCATCTTCAAGCACACAAAGATGAAGAATCGCAAGTGATAGTGCTCGTAAGGCGAGAATCGGGCTAATCTTTATAACACCGGAGCGGGGGATGTTAAGATACTCCTACCACTTGACGGAACCTTGTACAAACAACGAAGCGGAATACGAAGCCCTCATAATAGGATCGGAATTAACCATTCAAATGGGGATAACGGACATCAACATCTACGGGGATTCACAGTTAATCATTCAACGGATCGCCGGACAAGACGGAATTCTAAAGCCAAGACTCGAGCAATACTTCCAAGTATGCCATACGATTGTTGGAACAAATTCCAAATGTGACGATCTACAAAATTCCTGGAAAAGAAAATGCTTTAGCAGATGCTTTAGCCCGTCTCGCAAAAGAATTTGCTCGTTTGCAAGATGAATCGATGGAAGTGTCGGTTCACGGACGTCGAGTCCTATCACGACTCGACATAGACACGATACATAAATCGAAAAAGAAAAAGGATCGGTTGCAACGGTGACGTGAAAACACGGAAGATTGGCGACAACCATTAGTAGACTACCCGCAAACAGGAAAGCTACCGGATGATAGGTCGCTAGCCCATCGGATCAAGAAAAGAACTCGTCCTACGCATTAATAAACAACACATTGTACGGAAGGTCTTTTGATCAAATGTGGCTAAGGTGCCTAAGCGGGTCCGAGGCCCGTGAAATTGTTAAAGAGGTGCATTCAGGACTGCGTGGCGCTCACCGGTCGGGTCCGAAGATGAAAATGAAAATTAAAAGACTAGGCTACTACCGGCCCTCGATGATGATCGATCGCATGAAAATCGCCAAGAGCTGTCACCAATGCCAAGTACACGGAGTGGTTCTACACCAACCTCCAAATGTGCTACATCCGACAATTGCGTCGTGGCCATTTGAATGTTGGGGCACAGATATAGAGGGTCCAATAGAACCACCATCTTCGAAAGGACATCGCTTCATTCTTGCGGCTACGGATTACTTTTCCAAGTGGGCGAGCAGTTCCACTTAGAGAAGTGAAAGCACACCACGTGCTACAGTTTTTCAAGAACCAAGTTGTCTACCGTTTCGGAGTGCCGCACAGGATCATCTCGGATAATGGGTCAGCATTTAGAAGCACACAAATCAACAATTTTTTCAGGAGACATGGGATTGACTGGCGATACTCAACAATTTACTACCCAAGAGCAAACGACCTCGCTGAGGCTTTTAATAAAACTCTCGTTCAAATTTTAAAGAAAACTTTGGACGATAATAAGAGAAATTGGCACGAGAAGTTATTAGAAGCCTTATGGGCCTACCGGACAACCTTCAAACTCCTACTCAAGCTACACCTTACACTCGGTGTATGGGTCCGAGGCGATGTTACCTTTAGAGGTTCGGCTTCCTTCACTCGGAATTGCAGTTGCAAACAAGATCACGACGGAAGAGAACGCCAAATTACGACTAGAAGAATTAGAAAGCCCGGAAGGGAAAAGGCTTGCAGCCGCAACGTAATTTAGAACTATACCAAGCTAAGATGGTTCAAGCCCATGACAAACTGGTCCGCCCAAGAACCTTCAAAGTTGGTGACTTAGTTCTCGTTCTCAAGAGACCTATCCTTGCACACCGCAAGATAGGAGGAAAATTTGAACCCACTTGGGAAGGACCATTTATGGTTGAAGCAGTATACTCAGGAGGTTCCTACCAGCTAGTGAATTACCAAGGAGAACGACATATGCATCTGATCAACGGACGATACTTGAAAAAGTATTACGCTACCTGATGTTTCGAAGGAATGAATTCTTCATCCCTAAGAAACACGGGCGAAGTAATTACTTATGACTGGGTCCGAACCCAAAAAATAAAAAAATAAAAAAATAAAAATAAAAAATGTGCTAAAATAAATAAAGTCATGATAATTAAGTCTTCCTTGTTTTCTTTCCCAAATCAAAATCTCTTCCCTGATCTTATCCTACTTCATTCCTGTTAAATTTAAGAATATAAAAAAAAAGAAATAAAAAAATATGTCTTTAATAAACATTTTCTTAATGTTCTTGTTCTTAGTACAACCCCTGATCCTTTTCCTTCTCTTTTCGGAGGGAAATGTCGAGCGGGCGGTTGGTCCTGAACTTTAGAAATGGCGTAAGCCTTGCACTCGATGAAAAGAGGGTGAAAGATGGAGAGATAATCAAGATTGACTCGGATTTCGCACCGAGCGAGCCTACGAGTACGAGGAAAGTGACCGGGTCCCGGCTGACCGAGAAGAACCGCCGGGCGGACAGGTGATGAAAGTGGGTGGCCCAAGCCACCAATCCAGATAGCAAGAAAAGAAAAGCAAACACCGAAGAAGATAAGAAAATGAAGTCCGTAGTCGTTACGACGGAAGGCGAGCTTGTCGGCGCCGCGCCCACGTAAATTCAAGAAGTTCGAAGAGCTACTCTCACAGCAACGCAACGAAGAAATAAGAATCGCCGTATCCGTAAGATGTTAACAAAACTAGCTGCGGACCAACACGACGAGACAGTTGCTAATGCCAAAACATACACTTCAAGGACACCGGTTCACCAGGAACCTGAAGAAAGGAGGCCAGCTCCTAGGATAACAGAAAGGACCAGGGAAATCTCACAAAAACCAGAAGAAAAAAGGCTACCACGCCACCAGATAGAACCACCAGGTGATGCATGACTTTGTTGCGTAAGCAACCCCGGGGATGTCCCGACAGGCATCATCCCCGAGGAGCCGAGGTATGCGGGAGAACGTGAAGGGATTGAACCGTATATCCCACAATATGTCACCGAGCCTCGCCATCCGCGGATCATTCCGGAATACAAGCCGGAGAGAATGCGGAATGTTGAAAAGAAAACCTTTGAATACTTCGAGAGAATTAGAGGCGAAGGATCAATATACTAGAGGGCCTCGAGCTACATACGGACGTATTCTCGTAGTATGAACAACGACAAATCGTGGATTGCATCCGGGATTTGAAAAGAATGGGCCGAGCGAGTCGCCCGAGGGAAAACACATACTCGGAACCCCGGAGATGGATGCCGGGGAAGGGAAGAATCACAATACAATGCGGATGCTTCGCTACAACTTTGCGGAGGACGGAAGGGAAACCCACCGGGAATACTCCGTCATGGGCAAGTTGATCCGATGCCATTAGTCATCAAGATAATGGTAAAGAGATTGATAACATGGAGGGTACCGCCGGCGGATTGCATACCCAATAGCTGCATTATCAACATCTACAAGCGAGGTGACCGCATACCCCCACACATAGATCACCACGACTTTGTCGGACCTTTCGCACGCCTCTTTCCCGAATGAGTGTAACATCATGTTCGGATCCGACATCCGGATAGCGAGCCCGAGTGAGTTCCGAGGGCCGGTGAAGATACCTTTAGCGGTAGGTTCCGTCATGATACCGAAGGGCAACGGAGCGGATATCGCTAAGCATTGCATACCAGGAGTACCGAGTGAAGCGAATCTCGCTTACTTTCAGAAGGATGGACGACAGGAAGACACCTTACCATTTCCAGCCAGACCCGGAGCTAGAGAGCCTCCGGCCTTACGAGCTGTAAGCTACATGGAAAATATCACACCTCCAATGTACATCCATACGGCATCCTTGCCAAGGATGGCTTGGAAGGTGATGTTATTGACCATGTACCCCATTATTCAGACATGGATTTTGATAGATGCTTCTTCGGGTAGATCGACAAAAGATCATACATAGTCCGTTTTGAGTCTACATGGATTGTATGAGATATATTCCAGATCGAGTTGTATGATGTATCTTCGACATGATTGGAATGAAAGTGACCATGTCATATTTTTGGCCTTCACCTCTTTTGTGCAAATTGACTGGGAAATGCCATTAAAGTTAAATGAACTTTGAACAAAGAACAGAAAAGAAATAAAAAAAAAGAATAAAAGAAAATTTTCCTTAAAAATCTAAAAATGACGAACACCAAATTCACATGAACATTAAATAAACGATAAAATAAAATTTGAATCATTAAAAGATAAACAAAATCAACATAAATTTTAAATAAAATCTCAAATCAAATTCTCAATCAAATTTCAAATCCAATCTCGATCAAATTTCAAATTTGATCTTCCAAATTTCAAATCAAATTTCAAATCAAATTTCGAATTCAATCTTTCCAAATTTCAAATCTCAATCAAATTTCAAATTCAATCTTTCCAGATCTCAAATCAAATCTCAATCAAATTCAAACTTTTTGGTCGAGGATTTTACATCCAAGACTGCATTGCTTTAGGATCTTTTCCCTATAGCAATGAAGTACATCAAATTCAAATCTTTTGGGTCGAGGATTTTACATCCGAGACTGCATTGCTTTAGGATCATTTCCCTATCGCAATGAAGTACATCAAATCAAACTTTTGGGTCGAGGATTTTATATCCAAGACTGTATTGCTTTAGGATTCTTTCCCCTATTGCAATGAAGTACATCAAATCAAACTTTTGGGTCGAGGATTTTACATCTGAGACTGCATTGCTTTAGGATCCTTTCCCTATCGCAATGAAATACATCAAATTCAAACTGTTGGGTCGAGGATTTTACATCCAAGACTGCATTGCTTTAGGATCCTTTCCCTATCGCAATGAAATACATCAAATTCAAACTTTTGGGTCGAGGATTTTACATCCGAGACTGCATTGCTTTAGGATCCTATCCCTATCGCAATGAAGTACATCAAATCAAACTTTTGGGTCTAGGATTTTATATCCATGACTGCATTGCTTTAGGATTCTTTCCCTTATTGTAATGAAGTACATCAAATCAAACTTTTGGGTCGAGGATTTTACATCCGAGACTGCATTGCTTTAGGATCCTTTCCCTATCGCAATGAAATACATCAAATTCAAACTTTTGGGTCGAGGATCTTACATCCGAGACTGCATTGCTTTAGGATCCTTTCCCTATCGCAATGAAGTACATCAAATCAAATTTTTGGGTCGAGGATTTTATATCCAAGACTGCATTGCTTTAGGATTCTTTCCCCTATTGCAATGAAGTACATCAAATCAAACTTTTGGGTCGAGGATTTTACATCCAAGACTGCATTGCTTTAGGATCCTTTCCCTATCGCAATGAAGTACATCAAATTCAAACTTTTGGGTCGAGGATTTTACATCCGAGACTGCATTGCTTTAGGACCTTTTCCCTATCGCAATGAAGTACATCAAAATTCAAATCTTTTGGGTTGAGGATTTTACATCCGAGACTGCATTGCTTTAGGATTCTTTCCCTATCACAATAAAATACATCAAATTTAAATTTTTGGAGTTGAGGATTTTACATCCGAGACTGCATTGCTTTAGGATCTTTTCCCTATCGCAATGAAGTACATCAAAATTCAAATCTTTTGGGTTGAGGATTTTACATCCGAGACTGCATTGCTTTAGGATTCTTTCCCTATTGCAATGAAATACATCAAAATTCAAATTTTTTTGGAGTTGAGGATTTTACATCCGAGACTGCGTTGCTTTAGGATTCTTTCCCTATTGCAATGAAATACATCAAAATCAAACTCTTAAGGTTAAGGATTTACATCCAATACCGCATTGCTCTGAGATCTCTCCTCATTGTAATGATTCAATCCAATCTATTCAATCTTCTTTTGGGGTTGAAGATGTTACATCTAAAACCTCAAAATTCCAATTTTCATTTCAAATCAAATCCCTTCAAATTAATTTTGACAAACTTCAATCTAAATTGAAACTCCAAATTGAAATCTAAACTCACACATTGAAACTTAAATTGAAACAAAATAAAATCTAAATTGAAATTTCCCCAGATCATGTGATTTGGAATTCACCTCCTTTTCCTTTCCCCAGCGAGAGTTCAGGAATCTCCAGCTTCAGAGATATGCTTGACACTCCCCAACGGAAACTCTTCTACTTCGTCCTAAGTTTGTCATTGGGACATCTGTGTTGGTTTTGTTGATCGCTTCGGTCAACACCAATACATGCGGTGTGCTCCGTCAGCTCACCACACCTATTGGGGGTCCATTTGTTGACCTCATTTTTGATGAGGTCTTCTCTTCTTCTCTTTAGTACTTAGGATCTAGCCTTAGGCTTTTCCTTTGACTATCTTAGAGGACTAGAATTGGGACCCACCTTCTAGAATTTCAAACCACTTCTTAACTCCCCGCAAACTCCACAAACTTGACCGTAGACCCCTAATCACCTAGAGGGTTGAAATCAAATGTGGAAGTTTAAAGGATGAGTTCCTATAGGACTCTTTGGCCTTAGGACCGCCCGGGTGGCCTCGGTCTCGGTGAAGGGGCTGATTTACACACACACTACACTCATACACTACACTTTCACACACCTCCTAAAACCACACCCATACCTAACTTGACCTCCCGACTCATGTAGGTGATTCACATGGATGGTCCTTAACCCCTAAGCCCTCGCTAAGAGGATTAGGAACAACAATGTGGATGCCTCAAATGAGTCCCTTCATGGCTCATGTGGGCTTGATGTGTCTTCATGGCTCAACCAAAATGATTTCATTCCACTTATATTCACCCAATCTTCAATTTTCCAAATTTTTAATTTTTGACCCCCGGGACCCTACACCCGCCTAACCTACCCAAAGCCCTTGAAATTACCCAAAATTTTCAAAATCACCTAAATCACCCAAAATCCCCCAAAATCAATTCCAAACATTTCCATATCACTCAAATTGACCATCCATACCCAAAAATATCAAAAATTCCAAGAAAACATCCCAATACCCTCCAAATACCCAAAATACCCCCCTTGACCCAAAAATCCAAAAATTCAGAAAATTCCCAAAAAATTCCAAAAAATCCTAAATATTCCCAATTTCATTTTGTTCAACTACACCATGGGCCAATTATGTCAATTTACCCTACTTTTGTCAAAACCCCCAATTTGACCCATTTTAACCCAAAGTGAACCCAATGTCAAACCAAGCCTACCCAATTGACCCAAATTCTGGTCCAATTCAATTCTAAACTTCAATTCAACATTCCCAATACCAATCTAGACCAAATCCAAGTCTAATTTGATTGACATTTGGATCCAATTTCACTTTTGGCCTTAAAGCCCAATTTGGACCCATGACCCAAACCTAACCCAAACTCACCCAATTCATTTCCAATTAACCCCAAATCTTTTCTAAATCTTCCTTAGGATCCCCAAAAGAAAAACACTAATTGATTTACCCAAAATTTAGACCCAAACCCCACTCAAATTCAACCCAAAGCTAAAAGGCCCAATTTTGACCTAAACCCAAACCTAACGCAAATGAGCCCAAACCCCAAAATCAAAGCCCAACCAAAGTCAAAACCTCTTTGAAACACTCTCATAAACATTTCTCAACATTAATTTTACATCAATTTCAACCCTAGCCCAACATTGGCCCAACTTGGCCCACTTGGACCTATATTGGCCCATTCACCAAAAGAACCCAAATTCAACCCAATTCAAACCCAAATCACCCCCAATTTGCTTCAAGTCACTCATGAAACATCTATGAGCTAAACCCAACAATTATTTGTCCCAAGCCCTTACCAAAATTTCATCCCAAAATCCATTTTAAAATTCAAAAGCCCACTTTCCTAAACCATCTTAAAAGCCCATCTAAAACCATTTCAAAAAAGCCCAAAATCCACCCTAAAGCCCACATGACATCTCCATTTGCCATCCACTTAATTAAAGCCATTACCTAAGTCCTAAATTCATAATCAAATTATTCCAAATCAAGCCTCATGCCAAATCACCCTTAAATACCAAAATTTTTCTTAAATCCATTTCCATGAAATTGACTCCACTTTTCCCAAGCCAAAGGTGAGTCATGCAAGCCATGGACAAGCCACATGAAGCCATGGAAGGCTTGACATGTGATCAAGCCACTAATTTCAAAAGGAGGAGCCTCTTTTAAGCCCCCTAAAAAAGGTTTTAACCCTTTTAATGCTTCACCTTAATCCATGTTTAATCAAAATATTCATGGATGGTAACTTCTCCACCCTTTCCTAGCTGATCCATCTGATCTTCCCTCAACCCAAATCAGCCACGGGGAGGTGAACCAAGCCCAAAAGGTGGGTTGACCCATTTGGACCCAAAATGAGCTCATCCCCCATTCCATTTCAATTCAACCCCCTTTACACATGTCCATGGCCAATTGACTGCACAAAGCTCCGCCCGACCTCCCCGACCTTAAGGGTGACCGCGACTCGGCCGGCCGCCCACCACGGCCGCCGTAAACCACCGGGCCGAGAGCTCACATGTGAGCCCAACTCGGAATTCTCACCCGCCGAGCCGCCCCATCCCCGCTGGCCGTTGGAGCTGTTCTTCTCTTGCCAAGAGCAGCGGATCACAAGCCCTAACTCTCCCTGGGAGGCCCTCCACCCTCTTCTATTTAAACACCACCCCTCTCGGCCATGAGAGGTGCTGAAACAAACCTTAAGGAAACTCTGCCAAAATTGTTCCAGACTACTCCCCATACACAGAGCACTTGATCCCCACTGAAATCCCCCGCCATTTCTTCTCTCGCGAGCTCAATTTCGTAGTCGAAATCCAAGCCCAAAACCAGGACACTTCTCCACAAGTGAGCCAATCCCCAAATTGATTGGTTCTACACCTTCACCGTACCAAGGGAAGGTGTCCACAAGAAAAAGCCCCATCTCCAGTGCCACCCGGTTGCTCCAGCCTCCAAGCTTTGTGATCGGGCTTGGTCGAAATCACACCTCAGGCAATTCACCGCACCAGGAGACTTCATCCGGAGCTTGCGGGATCCAATCGAAGGTGCAACAACCCTCGGATCGAAGCCACACTTCTCCGAGCAAAGTTATGGCCTCACTCTTCTTCCCGAGCTTCTGAACATTCTCCATTTCTATTGCGTAAATTTCATCCCACATAAACCGTATGGATGTGTTCATCTTCTCAAGACGAATCCATAGAGCATAAGAACATGAAAATCCATCGAGTATCGAGTGAGATCTTAGGGATTTAGTGTGGACGGCTCTCGGGTGAGGACGCTCGGGGACGATGAACGGATGCCGTCCATTCAATACACCCGCGGACGGACGGCTCAGATGGCGTCGGACCAGGAGACGGTACGAGAACCGCGGGGCCCGAAGCGCTAAGTCAGATGGCGGTGTCGAATGGGAGCGCGACGCGTGTGCGTTCGGAGCTGCCGAGGTTGACGCGGCGCCGCGTGGATAAATAGAAAATTAGGGGGATTTTCTATTTATTTAATTCCCTAAACTTCAAAAATTCATAACTTTGTGTAGAAAAATCAGAAAAATAAAATAAAAATACCCTCTTGCTCGAGTGAACGAGAGGAGAATAATGTGGAAAAGAAATCATTTAATTTCATCAAGTATTTTATTTTTAATAATTTATTTACTCTCTGCATATTTTTAATTCTCCATGCATGTATACAATTCACCATGGCATGAGACCATAGGGCTTTTGAAGCCTCTCGAATTTGGGAACATTCCCCGAATTTTCCAAAGTCGAGGCCATCCTTATGAAAAGTTATTGATTTTTCAAATTCATGTTACCGTTTTGAGTATTTTAATTCCAATAAATAGCATGTTGTGAAATAAATTCTAGGAAAATTTGGTAATGTTCCTTATGACCGGAGGACCCTAGGAAAAATAGGTTTTGAGTTAGTTCATTTAAAACAACCCTAATTGGCTTAAACACCCAAAATGGATCTCTAATTAATTAGAGCTAACCATACATTAAATTGACTTGAAATCAATTCTCCACTGACCTTTAGGATCAGAGGAACCCAACAAAAAAATTTGAGGTCAATTGGACTTGGTTAGCCCTACTAAATGGGTTGATTAAGCCATTTAGCCATTTTAAACTTTAAAAATTCATAACTTTCAAAATATCTTTCAAAAATTCACCAAATTGGTTTTGGAGCCTCTCTCGATATTAGGGGAATTTAAGAAAATTAAAATTTCAATTTTCTAAAAAAGTTGATTTTTAATATTATTTTAATATTTTTAATAATTAAAAAATAATAAAAATCACAAAAATAATAAAATTCACCAAAATGTCACATTTTGAATTTTAATCACTTAGGAACAAACCCCATATTTTTCTTAGGTCTATTTAGTGAGATATTAAATTTTAAAGCTCTAGGGAAATTTTAAAATTAAAAAAATGTATTTTCTAACATTTATTAAAATTTGATTCTTAGATTTCCTTGATATCAGAGAGATTTTTGAAAAATATAAAATTCATTTTTTAACATTTATTTTATTTTTAAATTAATTAACACTCCAAAACTTAAAATAATTATAATAAAAATAATATAATTCAAAAAATCACCAAAATTGGTCCAAGTGGTCCTCTCGGTCATTAGGAATGTCCCCTAATTTTCTTAAGGACTGAAACTTTCCCTTGGTCATGTTATTAAATTTTCCTTGGAAATCTCTATTTTCCACCAAAAATAAATATATAAATAAATTAAATACAAAAAAATCACATTTTCTTCTCTCATGTCTTTATTGACATATGAGTGAAGTCACATAAAAATTTCAAGTTCATTTGAGTTCAATTTAATGAGTTATGAAATTATTAAGCTTAAAGGGCAAAATGGTAATTAAAATTTTAACCCTTAATTAAAACTTTAGGTTTAATAAAATTAACAAGTAAAATATTTGATCTTAATCTGATTTGGATGATTGAAATTTAAATAATTAAAGGGTAGAAACCCATTAAACAATTTAAAATAATTAAACCTTAATTAAATAATTGATTAAATTTGGAAGAATAATAAAATTGAAATTATTAAAATAGGGATATTATTAGGAAGAGATTTATTCTTTAATTTAAAAATTCCTAAATTAATCATCCCATTCAATTCTTAATTAAAATGATAACACAAATTCAAAATATTAAAAGACTTAATCATTAAAATCTTTTAAAATTTCAATTAAAATAAAAAATTAAATTAAATTAAAAATTAAATTAAATTAAGTAAATTAAATTGAATTAAATTAAATTAAATTAAATTAAAATTAAAGGTTGAATTAAATTAAAGATTAAATTAAATTAAATTAAATAAACAAATTAAATTAAATTAAATGAATAAATCAAATTAAATAAAATTAAATTAAAAATCAAATTAAATTAAGTTAAATTAAATTAAATTAAATTAAATTAAATTAAAACAAATTAAATGAAATTTAATCAAATTAAATTAAATTAGAATTAAATCAAATTAAATTAAATTAAAACAAATTAAATCAAATTAAATTAAATTAGAATTAAATCAAATTAAACTAAATTAATTTAACATCAAATCAAACTAAAATTGAATTGAATTAAATTAAATTAAATTAAAACTCAATTAAATTAAATTAAATTAAATTAAATTAAATTAAATTAAGTTGAATCAAATATAACATCACCAAAGACATAAAGAATTTAAAATAAATCTAAAGCAACTTGAACACTATTCCAAATTTAAACCCATTAATTGAAAACCATTTGAACACCAATTTGCCCTCGAAAGCTTTGGTTATCATAACTCCTAAACGAACGTCAAATGAAATGTTACTTCACTTATAGGACATTCAAACATCCTAGTTCACTGAGTAAGATAATAACAAAACTTAACTAAACCTCGGACGATTAATTAATTTGTGTAATTGAATTAATTTGGACTTAAAACAATCCTAGAAATATTGAAAAGATGTTTATGATTCTTCTTAAACACTTTCTCAATATGATAGGATGTTTATAAGAACAATTGAACTTAATTGTTCTTTGATGAAGAAAATCGTCTTCAAACAAAAACACAAGGAACCTAGACGTCATAGGAAATGACTAGCTATAGGATTAGGAACTTGGTAGAAAACCATAACCCTTCCCTTAGCTTTACCTAGGAACTTGCTTAAATATTCTAATTGTGTTTTAAGTGCAGCTCGGGATGACGGGAAGACCCTCCAGGTACGCTTTTATTTTATTGCAATTTACTTTCTTACAATTTACATTATTGCAATTTATTTAACCGCATTGCACTTACTTTTCTTGCATGATAAACAATTGTTGCATGAAAACCCACACCTTTAGGATAGTCCCTAAAACTGAAACCAAAACTAAATTAAAAGCCATTGCAAGATAAAATTCACCGCCACAACATTTCAAAATATAAAACAACTCAAAATTTAATCACAAACGTAACACAAAACTACAATTACAATTAAATTAAAACGTCTTGTTGGATGATCGGGAATACCTCGGATGATGTAACCTACGTGTTGCTAACGGGATTTCCCACGGTCTAAATGAAAGTGTGGAACTCATTCAGTTGAGTTTAGCAAATTCATCTGGACTAAGTGAATCCGATAAAAATTATGATGCCGGAAGGATGGAACCGTGGGATTTTAACCGGTGTCATTATAATCAACTTTAAGATTTGTTTTAATTAAAACGTAAAAAACACTTGGAAATTAAGATTTTCTCTAAACCAAAACACTTTTCTCATCCCCTGATTTATGACTTCTAAAACTAAACCTCGCGACAATAAGGAGCTCGGAGCATGGTGGGCAAGACGGCCATCGTCATCAGCAAAACCTGAGTCTACTTCAACAAAACTTTCCTAGAATTAAATAACAAAGCCATAGGACTTCGAGGTAGTTTGCCTAGTGCAACATAAATCCTCAACTCTTCGTTAGGCATTTGCACTGCAAATTAAGCCCTAACCGGTCTTAGGATTCTGAGGTAGTTATCGGATACGACATAAACCCTCACATCTTCGAGGCTATTTGTATGATTCTGTCATATAAATATAAGCCCTAATTAATTAAAATTGGCAAGATTAAAACATTAAACAAACATTAGGACTTTTCTAAATACAAGCCAAACAATTGGATAGTCGGGAAATTACCGAAGTTCACTTCGAATCTGTGATTTCTCCTATCTTTCTTCCTTTGAAATCCCAAAACAAAATGTTCCAAACTTGATCCATTCCCTTTTAAAATTCCAAAATTCAATCCTTTGAAAACTTAAACTTTGAAATTCTTGAGAGCAGAATTATTGATCATTATCGAGAGTTTTCTTAGGTGATTCCCGTCACTTAAGATGTAATTAACTATAGGGGCTTGCCCTTATAGGGAATTTTAAAGAACCCGTGTAATATAAACCCCGTTTAATGCTTTCATATTAAGCAGGGGAATTTGTCGGCTTATAAAATTGGTTCGCAGACCAAATGGATGTCACAAAACTTCTAGTTTATTTAATTGAGCCCCACCATCAAGCAGTGTGTCTATCCTTAGGGATAGATACATGGTTCGTGGTGCGATACTCATTTATATAAACTATTTGGGATGTGAGATCAGTTTGATTTCATATCTTAAAATCTTCAAATTTAAAATTATTTTCAAAAATCAAATACTACTTTTCAAATTATTTATTTAAATTAAATTAAAAAATTCGCCGCACAATTTCTGTAGGCGACCCCTTTTCAAAATAAAACACAGCCTAAAAATATGCCGACATCCTCTCTCCATTTTGATTAGATGGTCTTGCTTTCATAAATCGGTAGTGTGTCCAGATCCCTAGTGGACCAAAACTACCATTCTTCCATTGGAATACCCCGTTCATTTCTGTCTTGAACGAGTATAGCCAACTCCTCTCAGATTTAGGAATCACTGTTTAGACACCCCTAAACAGAGAGGTTTCGAGATCCTTTTACCTCTTTTTTGATGTGGGGTGGACCCCCAATAGGTGTTAATTTAGGAGCGGTCCTTCGAGTCGAGAAGTCTTGCATAAGACTTTCTCTTATTTTCCAATTCTAAATCGGGCCCTTTACCTTTTCTATAACCTTTTCTTTCCTTTAATTGTTTTGTTTCTAACAAACGAACCTCTTAATATAAAATCTCTTTTAAGAGTCACAAATAAACTAAGATAAATGAAAATGTGTTCGGACTCTTTCTTCTTCATCCTAAACTTTACGACGAAAAGAAGCATAATTCGGGACTGACATTCAGAATCTGCCCTGCAGAAAATGACTGCCCCAAAGTTAATCTTCTCCTTCAACAATGGAATGGACTTCGCCGTTTACAAGGATGAGCTGCCTGACAATGGGATCATTCATTTCGGACAAGGATTCGATAACACAGATATCAAGTTTGCTAATGTCACTCTCTTCACACTGAGGGATAAAGCGTCAGAAACTGAAAAGCCCGTGATTGAGTTCAACTTGAAATCGACTCAAGAATTCCCTCCTCTGCAAAGGATTCCAGCTGAAAGGAGTACTACTGTTCGTAGGAGGACTGTTGTCTCTACCCCACCGGTCTAGTCATCTCTGCACCTACCCTGATCATTTGTCCATAATAGAAAATGATAATTTATTTGAATTTGAAAAAGAAGTTATTGAAACTTTCCCTGATGAGCAACTTTACATTATTATGGAAAGAAATTTGCCTTTGTATGCTGATATTGTGAATTATATTGTAAGCGATATTGTACCACCTGATTTAACAAGGCAACAACTCAAAAAGTTTAAATACGATGCCAAATTCTATTTTTGGGATGAGCCCTATTTATATAAACAGTGTAAGGTATGATTATTAGGAAATGTGTGCTACCAGAAAAAAAAATTGATTATTCAACAATGTCATGACTCTGAATTTGGAGGTCATTTTTGTGTTGATAAAACCGCTTTTAAAATTTTACAATCTGGATTTTATTGGCCTACTCTATTTAGAGATGTTAATAAATATATTAAATCATGTGATCGATGTCAGAGAGTAGGTAATATATCTAGAAGAAACGAAATGCCTCTAAATTATAATTTAGAAGTTGAAATTTTTTATGTATGGGGCTTAGATGTTATGGGACCATTTACTCCTTCATTTGGAATATATATATATTGGTCGCTGTTGATTATGTCTCAAAATAGATTGAAGTTATTGCTTTACCAAGATGTGATGCTTGGAGTGTTTCAAAAATTTTAAAGAAAAATATATTTATAAGATATGGAATGGCGAGAGTGATCATAATTGATGGTGGATCCCATTTCAGAAATAATCAAATTAAGAGATTAATTGAGAAATATAATATTATTCATAGAATCTGTACTGCTTATCATCCCCAGACTAATGGTTTAACAGAAGTATCTAATCGTAAAATTAAAAGAATCTTGGAGAAAGCTGTGGATATTAATAAATTAGATTGGTCTGCTCGATTAGATACTGCTTTATGGGCATATAGAACTGCTTTGAAAACCCCTATAGGAATGTATCCTTATAGACTAGTGTTTAGTAAGACTTTCCATTTACCAGTTGAATTGGAGCATAAAGCATATTGGGCGATAAAAGAGTTAAATTTTAATTTTAAAAATGCTGGAGAGAAAAGATTTATGCAATTAAATTAATTGGAAGAGATTAGAAATGCATCTCATCACAATGATAGGATTTATAAAGAGAAAAGAAATTTCTGGCATGATCGGAAGATATTAAAAAGAACTTGGAAATTAGACAAAATGTTTTATTATATAACATAAGATTGAAGTTATTTCCTGGAAAGCTCAAGTCAAAATGGTTAGGAGCTTTTACAATTATAAAATTTCATTCTTTTGGAGCTGTTGATATTAAAGATCTTAATATAAGAAAGATTTTCAAGGTTAATGGGCATCGATTAAAGCCTTAATTTGATGGGTTTTAACCTAATTTCAAAGAGCTTTTAATGTTGAGTCATCTCGGTTAACTAAATGGTTTGTCGGGCTGACAACGTTAAACCAAGCGCTTTAAGGGAGGCAACCCATATGTATCTTTGTGGTGTGTTTTCATATTTGTTGTTGTTGTGCTTTTTAGATAGTTTTTTTGCTAATCATAATTACTCCTAAATACTAAAAAAATGATAAATGATGGATCGAATCAAAATATTGGAATATTTTGTATCGAAAGAAGTTTGGTGTAGTTTTTAACCACTGGTGTCAGCGGCGCCAGAATGTGTGCCGCCAGTGCCCTATCATTTATACCCAACTAAACTTAACTGTTTGAGCGCCGCCAACGCCCTATCAAGCGCCGCCGGTGCCCAAAATCTGCCTGACGGTTTTTAAGTTTCAAAATGCAAGTTTTAGCGGTTTTTGGCAGGATTTTGGTCCTTAAAACTCCCCAAACTCAATTTTTGACTTCTAAACTTCAGAAAAATGAAAAACCACCACTACTCAATCGGATCCTATGGATTCCTATGCCACTGAAACCTCTTGATCTCGCGTTTTCAATAGGAGGAAGTTCATCAGTTTGAAGCCAGACGTTTGTTCAACAAAGTGAAAAGTCGAATTATGAAGGAACGGGGCTTCATTAATCAAGGTATGGAAAATGCATCAACTAGGGCTAAAGAAATTACTAACGAGATCGTTGGGAAGTCCTTTGTTTCACTACTGCCACCGTTATTATTCCTGTCGTGAAAGAATTCTACACGAATCTTCATGGGATCAACCAAGGGTTTGTGTTCGTGCGTGGTAGATTCGTGCAATTAACTCCTGCACAAACCAACAATCTCTTCATGATTGAAAATGTTCCTATTTTCCACTATTCAAATTTCATTGCCACTCAAGATAATATGAATGACGTGTATCGGTATCTGACGGATGATAGTGATGAATTGTAAATCAGGGAGAATGGATATATAAGATTCCAATCTGCATCTCTCAATCCCGTATCAAAGCAGTGGCAGTACTTCATTTCGGTAAAATTGCTTCCTACATTGAAGATATGTAAGGTGACCAAGGAAAATGTCATTTTGAATTTCTGCATTCAAACTGGAATATCGGTTGACATTGGCAATCTTATTGTGAAATCAGTACTTTATTATTGTGCATGGATCGAAATATGGGCATGGAAACCCGTCCACCATATTCCTGTTATGTAGTCAGTCACAGGTACCATATGAAAATTGAGAAACGGTTATTCTTCCATGGAGACCTATTGATCCAACCACTCTATACGACTACCAGACAATTTGAGATGAGGATGATATGAATCTACTTACTGATCAACTGATGGAGGCTTCTCAGCAGATTCAACCCTACTTTCTTGAAGGTTCCATAATTATTTTGCAAAGGATCAAGTGATTGGAGAAAGAGGTACGAAATATTATCAATGTGATCAAGAACATTTTTGATTTGTTCGATCATCTAGATTGGAGAATGAAAGAGTAATTCGATCATACTGGTCGAATTGAAATGGGCTTGGTCAATTTGATGAAGAAGAACGCGATGATTGATGAAGAATTATCTGAAAAATTTCCATTTCGTCCATTCTATAACTTGTTTATGAATCACTAATCGATTGGAGATATTCGAGGAGAGGAGAGTTCTAATACTAATCTGGAGTAATTTGGATGGATTCTATTATTATGTTGTCTGTTTGATTTGTTATGGTTAGTTATGTTTGGTTTGAGTAGTACTTGAATTGCAATTTGAACTTGGATTGTGATGTGTTTACTTTTAGTGTGTGCTTAGATATTAGTGCTTGCCTATCGTAGAGTACTTGCTGCCCTAAATATCTAAAAATTGTTAGTTTGAATGAACTTATTTAGTGTGTTTGATGTAACTTGGATTTTATTTATATGAGATTTTTGTGTATTGTTTTTGTATTGAAATGTGCTAATTATTGCTTATGGGATGATGTAAAAGCCTATTGAAGTGATAAACATCATTGTGGACGTCGAAACGATCGAAATTACAAAAAACTTTGTGGACCCAGAAAAAATTTTGGACTAGCGCTACCGGCGCCCAATTCCAGATAGTTTGGCTAATTTATTTAAATAGAGCGCCACTGGCGCCCGACCCAAAAATTGGCTTTAAAGCCTCGATTTTGTGATTTTTTTCCCTGGGACCCACAAATTTTTTCATTTACTTCGTCTTATACCTCCATTTTTGCGACTTTGAATGTCTAGGGCTTGCTACATCTTGGATTCAAGGAGATTTCAAGGCTATTCGACACCGGATTTACACTTCTCTTGGTAAGAGCTTCACTTTAAGTTAAAATTTTTGGATTTTCACCAATGATATTTCTCACATTTCTTGTGGTAGAGTTTTTAGAGATTTAAAGAAATGTTGAGATTTCCATGATGAAATTTGCTCTTACTTGTTTAGAATAGTGTTTGGAGTTGATACATTGTGAATTTTGAATTTCTTGGAATATTTTTGCAAATTTTAGAAATTTACATGGCTCTAAGAGGAAAGAGGAAATTAGATTTTTATGAGGAGGTATTCGTCAACAACAAAGCCCAATTGCTCTATAACTCTATCCTTCACAACAAGAAGTGTATTCAGGATCGAGCTTTTGATAGTCCTGGTGGAACTGTAGAACAGTTGATTGCTGAGCAAAATTGGGAAAGATTTTGCTATTTCACTGAGAATGCTGTTATAGGCGTTGTTCGAGAATTCTATTTGAATTTACCTTGGACTGAGACTGAGTATGTGCTTGTTAGAGGAAAGATGGTTGAGTTTACTCCTCAACGCATCAATGCTTTTTATCAGACTCAGGAACTGTTCATATGTGAATACGAAACTTTGACGCTGGAAGGGAGAATATGAGAGAAGTTATTGCTTTTTTGACTGACGGACGAGGAGAGTGGAAAGTAAGTCAAAAACAGTTGATAAATTTCCCCGCATCAACATTGAATATTGCTTCAAAGGTATGGCATTATTTCATTTCTGCAAGGTTATTACCATCTTATCACTATAGCGAAGTTAGTAGAGATAGATCGATTCTAAACTACTACATACAGAAAATGAAAAAGATTGATATTAGATCCATTATTTACAAGAATATTCAGACGATTGCTAGAGGTGAAACGACTCGAGGATTAGGACATCCTGCTTTAGTTAATGCCCTCTATGTTTAGTCTGGAGTTGAGTTCAGTAGTTCTGAGGAAGTGGCTATACCATTGAGACCTATCACAAAGAATATTATTCATACTTATGAGTCTCATGTAGGAGCCAGAGCTGAGCGTAGGAGTACTCATATTCCTACTACGAGTTATGATGTTCCATCTACTTCTGAGCCGCCTACTTTATCTGATATCATGGAGCAGCTACGATTACAGAGTGCTAGTATGGATAGAATCCATGATCAGATGGATGTATTTGAGGTGAGGAGTGATGTAAATTAAGATTATCTGCAGAGGAGAGTTGAGTTTGACATGGCTTATTATTATGCTCAAGTTAGATTTACGAGGGGAGACTCCGATGTAATATTTCCTTCTTGCCCCAGCTATACACCATATAGACCTGACCCAACTGATGACCCTGTTGATGAACCTGCTGATGATCCTGCTGCTGATTCTCGTGATGGAGACCGGTAGATAGTTTGTTTGTTTGTTATTTCGATTGAATTTGTTGTGATGTGTTGTACTGATGTGATGTAGTGGATATTTACTTTTCATGTGATGTGTACCCATGTTGTGTTGTACTGTGTGATGTTGTTTTATTTACTTTCCATGTTGAACTGTTGTATTGTACTAAAACATTAAAAACTGTTAGTTTTACTGATATTAGTGTTATTGTTTGTTTCATGTTGTAGTGTTATGTTGGATGTTTAGATGTTTACTATCAATTTATCCTTACCCATGCAAATATTTAAAATAAAAAATTACTAAAGCCTTTATAAAATTAAAAATTACAAGGAATCTTAAATATTTAACTTTTATTCCTATTGTTATACATTTTATATAGTAAAAAAGGTTACTTGAGGAAAAGTAAAGTTTATGTTTGGGGGATTTTTGATCCATGAAAAAATACCTATTTTTATGCCTTGATTTTTATTAAAATTTTAAGGATATTATGCTTTAATGAAAGTTATTTTTTTATGTTTTGGATGAAGGTGATGTAAAAATGTTCAAAAAGAAGAAAAGATGAAAGAGGATGAAAAAGGAGCAAAAAGGAGCAAAAAGGAGCAAAAATTGAGCCAAAATGCAAAATTGCCAAAATAATGGGTTTGGCGCCTAGGCGCCAGAATCCACGCCTAATCGCCAGCTCGATACCAAAATAGTGACGATTTTGTAACTACTTTGGGCAGTTATTTTGACGGTTAGAGTGGTTATTAGACCTTCTAGAAGTCTGGCAGTTATTATTGGATTATAGGACATGTGATAAATTGTATCTAGATGCTTGGAAACTTTTTGGATCGCGAAGAGGTGCGATCCAAAGTGAAGAGGTGCGAAGAACTGGACGCGGAGTCCGGCGCTTAGGTGCCAGACATAGTTTCTAAAAGATTCATTGAACTTGGACATATTTTGAAGAGGTGCTTTAGGCAACCCTTGAAGCCTATAAATAGGAAGCCATTTCCACAGAAAAAGAGGCCCTCAATCAGAGAGATAATTTTAAATATAGAGCCACACTTTTAGTTTACTTTCCTTCCTAAATTAGTGAGTTTATTTTATATAGAGTTTGAATTGAGAGTTTGGAGGAGTTGTTGCTTTTGAAGTCTATTTCACTTTGGAGTCAGTAGGAATCAGAGGTTCAGTTGGAGAAACACTTGAGATAAGTATTTGTAATTTGATTCAAAGTTTTATTTATATGTTTTGTTATTTAAATTCAATGTGTTCTTAGTAGTTACGTTACTTTCTCCTTTTAATTATGAAAAGATAAATCAAATACTATAAAATTCTTTGGAGAATTAAAAACTAAATATGTTTAAATATTGTGATGATATTAATACCAGATCTTAATTTACTATTTTTATTGGCCATTTAAGTAGTTAAAATCTGTTGAAGAATTTTGAGACCTGAAATGAATTCTTAACTAGTAGATATCACATGAATCCTTGGGTAGTCGAAGGCCTTGTGCGGGTTATTCAAGGTGATTGTACGGCTTATTTTTAGGTTATGTTGTATTTTGAAAAGGGGTCGCCTACAGAAATTGTCGACGAATTTTTAATTTAATTTAAATAAATAATTTGAAAAGTAGTATTTGATTTTAAAAATAATTTTTAAATTTGAAGATTTTAAGATATGAAATCAAACCGATCTCACATCCCAAATAGTTTATATAAACGAGCACCGTACCACAAACCGTGTATCTATCCCTAAGAATAGGCACACTGCTTGACGATGGGGCTCGATTAAATAAACTAGAAGATTTGTGACATCTGTTTGGTCTGCGAACCAATTTTATAAGCCGACAAGTTCCCCTGCTTAATATGAAAGCATTAAACAGGGTTTATATTACCTGTGTTCTTGAAAATTCCCTATAAGGGCAAGCCCCTACAGTTAATTACATCTTAAGTGACGGGAATCACCTAAGAAAACTCTCGATAATAATCAGTAATTCTGCTCTTAAGGATTTCAAAGTTTAAGGTTTTCAAAGGATTGAATTTTGGAATTTCAATAGGGAATGGATCAAATTTGGAACATTTTGTTTTGGGAATTCAAAGGAAGAAAGGTAGGAGAAATCACAGATTCGAAGCGAACTTCGGTAATTCCCCGACTATCCTATTGTTTGGCTTGGATTTAGGAAATTCCTAATGTTTATTTAATGTTTTGATCTTGCCAATTTTAATTAATTAGGACTTATATTTGTATGTTAGAATCACACAAATAGCCTCGAAGATGTGAGGGTTTATATCGTATCGGACGACTACCTCGGAGTCCTAAGACCGGTTAGGGCTTAATTTGCTATGCAAATGCCTAACGAAGAGTTGAGGATTTATGTTGCACTAGGCAAACTACCTCGAAATCCTATGGCGTGGTTATTTAATTCTAGGAAAGGTTTTGCTGATGTAGATTTAAGTTTAGCTGACGACGATGGCCGTGCTGCCCACTATGTTCTGAGCTCCTTGTTGTTGCAGAGGTTTAGTTATAGAAGTCATAAATCAGAAGATGAGAAAAGTGTTTTGGTTTAGAGAAAATCTTAATTTCTAAGTGTCTTTTTTATATTTTATTTAAAACAAATCTTAAAGTTGATTATAACGACACCGGTTAAGATCCCACGGTTCCATCCTTCCGGCATCGTTATTTTTATCGGATTCACTTAGTCCAGATGAATTTGCTAAACTCAACTGAATAAGTTCCACACTTTCATTTAGACCGTGTGAAATCTCGTTAGCAACACGTAGGTTACATCATCCGAGGTATTCCCGATCATCCAACAAGACGTTTTAATTTAGTTGTAATTGCAGTTTTGTGTTCTGTTTGTGATTAAATTTTGAGTTGTTTTATATTTTGAAATGTTGTGGCGGTGAATTTTATCTTGTAATGATTTTTAATTTAGTTTTGGTTTTAGTTTTAGGGGCTATCCTAAAGGTGTGGGTTTTCATGCAACAGTTGTTTATCATGCAAGAAAAGTAAGTGCGACGCGATTAAATAAATTGCAATAAGGTAAATTGCAAGAAAGTAAATTGCAATAAAATAAAAGCGAACCTGGAGGGTCTTCCCGTCAACCCAGGCTGCACTTAAACACAAATAGAATATTTGAACAAGTTCCTAGGTAAAGCTAAGGGAAGGGTTATGGTTTTCTACCAAATTCCTAATCCTATAGCTAGTCATTTCCTATGACGTCTAGGTTCTTGTGTTTTGGTTTGAGGACGATTTTCTTCATCAAAGAATAATTAAGTTCAATTGTTCTTATAAGTATCATATCATATTGAGAAAGTGCTTAAGAAGAATCTTAAACATCTTTTCAATACTGCTAGGATTGTTTTAAGTCCAAATGAATTTAATTAATCAGGTGAAGTAATTGTCCGAGAATTCAAGTTTTGTTATCTTGCTCAGTGAACTAGGACATTTGAATATCCTATAAGTGGAGTAACATTTCATTTAATGTTCTATTTAGGAGTTATGATAACCAAAGTTTTCGAGGGCAAATTGGTGTTCAAATGGTTTGTGATTTAATTTCAGTTATCGGATTTAAATTTGGAATAATGTTCAAATTACTTCATATTTAATTTCTTTATGTCTTAGGTGATGTTATTTAATTCAATTTAATTTAACTTTAATTTAATTTTGTTTAGTTTTAATTTTGATTTTTAATTTTAATTTTAATTTTAATTTTAATTTTAATTTTAATTTTAATTTTATTTGATTTGATTTTATTTTTAATTTTATTTTAATTTTATTTGATTTTATTTTATTTTTATTTTATTTTAATTTAATTTAATTTTAATTTAATTTAATTTAATATGTTTTAATTTAATTTAATTTAATTTAATTTAATTTAATTTAATTTAATTTAATTTAATTTAATTTATTTAATTTAATTTAATTTAATTTATTTGATTTGTTTGATTTAATTTAATTTAATCTTTAATTTAATTTTGTTTTTAACTTTAATTTAATTGAAAATTTAAAAAAGAGTTTAATAATTTAACTTTAATTTAATTTAATGATTAAGTCCTTTAACATTTTAAAACTTAAATTTGGATTATCATTTTAATTAGGAATTAAGTATTATTGAGATGATTAATTTAGGGATTTTTTTAATTAAAGAATAAATCTCTTCCTAATAATATCCCTATTTTAATAATTCCAATTTTATTATTCTTCCAAATTTAATCAATTATTTAATTAAGGTTTATTTCAATTATCTTAAATTGTTTAATAGGTTTCTATCCCTTAATTATTTAAATTTCAATCATCCAAATCAGATTAAGATCAAATATTTTTCTTTTTAATTTTATTAAGCCTAAAATTTTAATTAAAGGTTAAAATTTTAATTACCATTTTGCCCTTCAAGCTTAATAATTTCATAACTCACTAAATTGAGCTTAAATGAACTTGAAATTTTTATGTGTCTTCACTCATATGTCAATAAAGACATGAGAGGAGAAAATGTGATTTTTCTATATTTAATTTATTTATGTAATTATTTTTGGTGGAAAATAGGGATTTTTAAAGAAAATTTAATAATATGACCAAGGGAAAGTTTATGTCCTTAAGAGAATTATGGGACATTCCTAATGACCAGAGGACCACTTGGACCAATTTTGGTGATTTTTTAAATTATATTATTTTTATTATAATTATTTTAAGTTTTGGAGTATTAATTAATTTAAAAAATAAAATAAAGGTTGAAAAATGAAATTTATATTTTTCAAAAATCTCTCTGATATCAAGGAAATCAGAGAATCAATTTTTGCAATTTTCTAATTTTTCTTTGATTTATTATAATTATTTTAGTGAAAATGCTAGAAAATACATTTTTTTTTAATTTTAAAATTACCCTATGGCTTTAAAATTTAATATCTCATTAAATAGACCTAAGAAAAATATGGGATTTGTTCCTAAGTGATTAAAATTCAAAATGTGACATTTTTGTGAATTTTATTATTTTTATGATTTTTATTATTTGTTAATTATTAAAATATTAAAATAATACAAAAAAATAAATTTTTTAGAAAATTGAAATTTTAATTTCCTTAAATTCCCCTGATATCAGAGAGGCTCCAAAACCAATTTGGTCAATTTTTGAAAGGTATTTTGAAAGTTATGAATTTTTAAAGTTTAAAATGGCTAAATGGCTTAATCAACCCATTTAGTAGGGCTAACCAAGTCCAATTGACTTCAAATTTTTATGGTGGGTTCCTCTGATCTTAAAGGTCAGTGGAGAATTGATTTCAAGTCAATTTGATGTATGGTTAGCTCTAATTAATTAGATACCTATTTTGGGTGTTTAAGCCAATTAGGGTCATTTTCAATAAACTAATCCAAAATCTATTTTTCCTAGGGTCCACTGGTCAAAAGAGACATCACCAAATTTTCCTAGAATTTATTCCACAACATGCTAATTATTAGATTTAAAATACTCAAAACAACAACAAGACTTTGAAAAATCAATAACTTCTCATAGGGATGGCCTCGACTTTGGAAAATTCGGGGAATGTTCCCAAATTCGGAGGCTTCAAAAGCCCTATGGTCTCATGCCATGGTGAATTTCCTATATGCATGGAGAATTAAAATAATGCAGAAGGGAAATAAATCATTAAAAATAAAATACTTGATGAAATTAAATGATTTCTTTTCCACATTATTCTCCTCGTTCACTTGAGCAAGAGGGTATTTTTATTTTATTTTTATGATTTTCCTACACAAAGTTATGGATTTTTGAAGTTTAGGGAATTAAATAAATCAGAAAATACCCTAATTTTCTATTTATCCACGCGGCGCCGCGTCAACCTTGGCAGCTCCGAAACGCAGCGTGGCGCTCTCCGATTCGACGCCGCCATCTGACTCAGCGCTCCAGGGGCCCGCTGTGTCATTCCACCTCCTGATCCGGCGCGATCCTGGCCGTCCGTCCGCGCGTGTATTAAATGAACGACATTCGTTCATCGTCCCCAGGCGTCCTTACCAGAGAGCCGTCCGTCTTCTAGGCCTAAGATCTCACTCGATACTTAACGGATTTTCGTGTTCTTGTGCTCTATGGATTCGTCTTGAAGAGACGAACACATCTATACGGTGATCATGCATTGAAATTAAAGCATTTGAAATGGAGAATCTCCAGAAGCTCGGAATGAAGAATTAGCTCATACCTTTGCTCAGAGAATTGTGGCTTCAATCTTAGGGTTGTGTCACCTTCGATTGGATCCCAGCAAGCTCCAGATGAAGTCTCCTGGTCTGGTGAATTGCCTAGCTATGAAAGTTACCACAGCCGATCACAAAGCTTGGAGGCTGGAACAAGCTGAGTGGCTCGGAGATGGGGCTTTCGGTGGGGAACTTCTCCTCTTGGTCCGGTGAAGGTGTAGGACCAGTCAATTTGAGGATTGGCTCACCGTGGCAAAGTGTCCTGGTTTTGGGTGAAATTTCAGTTGAGAAATTGGATTCTGTTGGTGGGGATTAGGGCAAATTGACATTGGGGATCAACTGCTCTAAGGATGGAGAAGGGTTTGGAACAATTTTGGCAGAGTTTCGACAAGGTTTGTGCAACTCTCCTCTCATGGCCGTGAGGGGGTCGGGTTTAAATAGAGGTGGCTGGAGAGCCTCGCGAGAGATGGCCAAGGGGCAGGATCAGCTGCTTGCGGTCATGGGAAGAACGACCATGGTGGCCATTGGGCATGGAGCGGCTCGAGCAAGGTGGAATTCCAAAGTTGGCTCACATGTAAGCTCTCGGGTGTGGTGTTTTCACGGCGACCCGGTGGTCGGCCGGCGGGCATGAGTCACAATCTTGACCAGGGAGGTCAGGGCTTGGCAATGGTGAAGTCAATTGGGTTTGGACATGTGTAAAGGAGTTGGATCAAAGTGGCATGGGGGGTGTGGCTATTTTGGCTCTAAATGGGTCAACTCATCCATTTGGGCTTGGTTCACCCTCCAAGGTGGCTTTAGGTGTCAAAGGAATCAGCTGGTTTGGCATGGAGAAGTCCCTATCCAAATATATTTGGATTAAATTTGGGTTAAGGTGAAACATGTTTAAGGTTAATGACTTTTAGGAGGTGCTTAAAGGACCTCCTCCTTTTGCCATTTAAGAAGGGTTGACAAATTAGAAATTCTCATGGCTTGCCAATGGCTTACATGTGGCTTCATGGCTTCATATGGCTTGGGAAAAGATTTGGTCAATTTCATGAAAAAAGAATTTTGTGAATTTTGGCATTTTGATGGGAATTGTTATGAGGCTTGATTTGGAATCATTTAATGATAAATAGGACTTTAGGAATGATTTTAAATTGAATGTGTTATGAGGGAAAGTATCATGTGGGCTTTGTCATGAACTTTGGGCTTTTGAATTTGTCTTGGATGGGCTTTTAGGAAGGTTTAAGGGAAGTGGGCTTTAGGCTTGAAAATAAATTGGTGGATGGGAAATTTGTAAAAGTTTGGACCAAATAATTGTTGGGTTTGGTTTAGGAATGTGCCGTGAGTAATTTGAAACAAGTTTGGAGTGATTTGGGTTTGAATTGGGTTGAATTTGGGCTTTTTGGTAAAGTGGCCAATGTAGGTCAAATTGGGCTAATTTGGGCCAATGTTGAACTAATGTTGAAATTGGTGTAAAATTAATGTTGGGAAATGTTTATAGGGCTGTTTCAAAGAGGTTTTGGCTTTGGTTGGGCTTTGATTTTGGGGTTTGGGCTTATTTGGGTTAGGTTTGGGTTTAGGTCAAAATTGGGCTTATTGGTTTTGGGTTGAATTTAAGTGGGGTTTGGGTATAAATGTTGGGAAAATAATGTTAGTGTTTTGTTTGTAGGGATGTTAAGGAAGGTTTAGAAAAGATTTGGGGTCAATTGGAGTTGAATTGGGTGAGTTTGGATTAGGTTTGGGTCATGGGTCAGAATTGGGCTTTAAGGCCAAAAGTGGAATTGGATCCAAATGTCAATCAAATTGAACTCGGATTTGGTCTAGATTGGTGTTGGGAATGTTGAATTGAAGTTTAGAATTGAATTGGACCAGAATTTGGGTCAATTGGGTAGGTTTGGTTTGACATTGGGTTCACTTTGGGTTAAAATGGGTCAAATTGGAGATTTTGACAAAAGTAGGGTAAATTGACAAAATTGGCCCATGGTGTAATCGAACAAAATGAAATTGGGAATATTTGGGATTTTCTGGAATTTTTTGGGAATTTTCTGAATTTTTGGATTTTGGGGTCAAGAGGGGTATTTGGAGGGTATTGGGAGGTATTTTTGGAATTTTTGGTATTTTTGGCTATGAATGATCAATTTGAGTAATGTGGAAATGTTTGGGATTAGTTTTGAGGAATTTTGGGTGATTTGGAAATTTTGAAAAATTTGGGTAATTTCAAGGGCTTCGGGTAGGCTAGGCGGGTGTAGGGTCCCAGGGGTCAAAAATTGAAAATTTGAAAAATTGAAGATTGGGTGAATATAAGTGAAATGAAATCATTTTGGTTGAGCCATGAAGCCATATCAAGCCCACATGAGCCATGAAGGGACTCATTTGAAGCATCCACCATGTTGTTCCTAACCCTCTTAGCCAGGGGCATAGGGGTTAAGGACCATCCATGTGGGTCACTTTCATGAGTCAGGAGATCAAGTTGAGTATAGGTGTGTGAAAGTGTATTGTATGTGTAAGTCGGCCCCCTTCACTGGACCCGAGGCCACCCGGGGCGGTCCTAAGGCCAAAGAGTCCTATAGGAACTCATCCTTTAAACTTCCACATTTGATTTCAACCCTCCAGGTGATTAGGGGTCTATAGTCGAGTTTGTAGAGTTTGCAGGGAGTTAAGAAGTGGTTTGAATTTCTAAGTGGTGGATCCCAATTCTAATCCTATAAGATAGTCAAAGGAAAAGCCTAAGGCTAGATCCTAAGTACTAAAGAGAAGAAGAGATGACCTCATCAGAAATGAGGTCAACAGTGATGTGCAAATAAATAGGAAAATATTATTCAATGGGCGTAGAATTAATAACTTTTTACTGTGACAGACTAAATTCTTTTAAATATTGTGATCGATATTGGGGTCTTTATTTAAAACCCTATATTACTTAAAATGATACGTATACTTGCGTAGTACCTCTAGTGTGTAAAATATTTTCCATAAAATTATATTTATATACACTAGCCGCTATTATTATTTAGGTCAAAGTATTGCCTATAACATATTTTTGGAAGCATAAATTACTGTGTTATTTGCAGTTGGGTCAATTTTTTGTGGTGTCTGAGCCTGGGCACGAACCGGGGACCTTTAGTGTGTGAGACTAGCATGATAACCAACTACACCAAAAACTTGACCCGACCGCAAATAATGCAGTAAAAACTAAATTAAAAGAATTTAGTCTGTCACTCTAAAAGCTTATTAATTCTACGACCATTGAATAATATTTTCCTATTTTTTTGCACTTCACCTTGAATAACCCGCACAAGACCTTCAACTACCCAAGGATTCATGTGATATCTACTAGTTAAGAATTCATCTCCTTCTACGTCTCAAAATTCTCCAACAGATTTTAACAACTTAAATGGCCAATTTAAATAGTAAATTAAGATCCAATGTTAATATCATTAAAATATTTAAACATATTTAGTTTTTAATTCTCCAACGAATTTTATATTATCTTATTTATCTTTTCATAATTGAAAGGAGAAAGTAAAGTAACTACTCAGAACACATTGAATTTAAATAACAAAACATATAAATAAAATTTGAATCAAATTAAAAATACTTATCTCAAGTGTTTCTCCAACTAAATCTCTGATTCCTACTGACTCCAAAGTGAAATAGACTTCAAAAGCACCAACACTTCCAAACTCTAAAAAAAATAAACTCACAAATTTATGAAGGAAAGTAAACTAAAAGTGTGGCCCTATATTTAAAATTATCTCTTTGATTAGGGGCCTCTTTTTCTGTAGAAATGACGTCTTATTTATAGACTTTAAGAGTTTTCTAAAGCACCTCTTCAAAATGTGTCCAAGTTCAATGAATCTTCTAGAAATTGTGTCTAGCGCCTAGGCGCTGGCATCTGGCACCTAGGCACTGAACTCGATGTCCAGTTCTTCACACCTCTTCACTTTGGATCGAACCTCTTCACGATCCAAATCGTTTCCAATAGTTTAGATACAACGTATCACATGTCCTATAATCCAGGAATAGCTGCCAATCTTCTAGAAGGTCCAATAATCATTCTAACTATCAAAATAACTGCCCGAAGTAGTTACAAAATCATAATTGTTTTGGTGTCAAGCTGGTGCTTAGGCGCTGAATTCTGGCGCCTAGGCACTCGACCCATTTTTTTGGCAATTTTTCATTTTGGCTCCATTTTTTATCATTTTTTCTCCTTTTTGCTCCTTTTTCATCCTTTTTCATCTTTTTTTCTTTTTGAACATTTTTACATCACCTGCATTAGAAAACATAAAAAAATACATTTGATTAAAAAAATATATCCTTAAAATTTTAATAAAAATCAAGGCATAAAAATAGGTATTTTTTCATGGATCATAGTGTTTTGTTGGATGTTTAGATGTTTACTATCAATTTCTCCTTACCCATGCAAATATTTAAAAATTGTTATATCACTGCTACTGATTGCTTCATGCCTGCTTGTTATAAAGGTTGATTAATACCAGATAGCTATTGAAGATTTCAAGCTCCCAGCATAGAAAGTTTAGTTTTCTTTTACTCTAAACTATTTCAAATTCATTGAAAAATTTAAGTTTGAGGGAGGGTAAAGAAATATTAAACTTTTATTTGTTCTCAACTGTTTACTTTCAAAAAGTTATTAGCATAACTTCAGGTAGTTGAACCTCATTGTAAGATAACTAATCTTTTTATTTCAGTTGAATGTTATGGAAGGATAAGATGAAAATTTTTTGTAATAAAAGTTGATTTTATAGAAGTAAGATATTTGGTATGAAAGGATTTGATTATAGTTAACTATTTAAAGTAAAGAAAAATGTATTTTTGAAATGTTAAGGGACTTAAAGTTTTGTGTGTTAAGAAGATATTGTAACTTTATGAAAAATAATAAATCCTGTACCTAACTATAAAATAAGGAGGTGTTAAAGTTTTAACATTAGAAAGAGGAGAGTGACGTTCAAAATCATTAAAAGCTATCCAGATATAGTAATCCTCAGAGAAAACAGAAGAAAGAAAAAAAGAAAAAAAGAAAAGAAGGATTGAAAAACAATCCTAAAAAGAAAAAGAAAAAGAAAAGAAAAAAAATGAAATAAAGAAAAATATTTATGAGGAGAAGCTTGAGGAGATGCCTAATAAAAAATTGGCTTCACTTGAATCACCCTAAAGGGAAACTTGATTTCACTTCTGAATTCATATTTAAATTACTAGCCTACATTCTAGTAAAGATTGCATGAACTCCTTTCTCACATTATCTTTTAATGCACTCTTAATGTGACAAATTATGGTTCATCTTGAAATAAATAGAAGACTAGAACTCTTAGACTTGATTGCTAAATATTCTTATGCCTGTAATTTTAACCTAAATTACTAAACTTTTTTCTGAAAATCTAACCTCTATACTCTTCTGAATGAAAATTTTAGTGTCTTATAATTGAAAAGTACATTGCCTAGAGTTATATTTTATGTAGTAAAAGGATTACTTGAGAACAAGTAATAGTTTAAGTTTGGGGGATTTTATTTCTCAAAAAATATATATGGTTTATGTTAACTAATTTTACATATTTTTGGTGATATTGCACTTTAAAGAATGGTATTTTTTATGATTTGTTGCAAGTATGATGATTTTAGGTGATTGGATCGAAAATAATAAAAAAGAAATAAATTCAGAGCGAAAAGAAGCAAAAAGGAGAAAAATGGTGAAAAAGGTATTCTGGCGCCGCCGGCGGCAGAATGGGTGCTGCCGACGTTGAAATCCAGAGAGCTTAGAAAATATTATGGACGATAGAGTGCCACCAGCGCCCTATCTGGCTCCATCGGCGCCCAAGGTCAGTGAAATTCAAATTTTGAAAGTTTTGACGAAATTTTGAAGGGATGCCTATGGAAACTCTTAGGATTTTGTCCCTAACTCTTAAATAACTGAATTTGGACGAGGGAAAAGAGTTCCAAGGGATTTCTAGAGAGTTTTAGAACGTGCTCTCTTGCATTCCATTACTTTCTCTTAGTTTTTAGTGTTAGGGTTTAGTGTAAAAGAGAGGGATTCTTCTCTAAGGAGTGAAGGAGAAGGAGTAAAGTGAGAGATTGCTTATTCCTTTCCATTCTAAAGAGAGAATGAAGTGTTGTATAGAAGAGAAGAGGATTCAAAGGAACTTCAAGGAGTTTGCATTGGGGAAGAGAAAGAGATAAGTTGTATTTCCTTTTGTGGTTTGTATGACCTTTCTTTTATATATAAAATCTATGTTTTATTGTAACTTCTCCATGAATTTGAGTAGACTTATTTGTCTTTCTTCTTGCTTAGAGATGTGATGATGGTTTGAAGTGAATTTGATGTGTTTTTAATGTGATGAAGAAATTGTGATGGTTTTCATTTAGAACTTAATTTACTTTTGATCTGGCTAATTGTGTTAAAATATATTGTTAAACATTAAGTTTGAAAGGATTTAATGTCCTAAAACAATAATGAACGATCCATTCAATTTCCATGGATGAATTGCATAGTTCATGCGAATTGCATGTAAATAAATAGGAAAATGTGTTCTGAAGGACTTCAATGTGGAGATTTCAGGGTGACAGGCTGAAATCCTAATCCATGAAAAAAATACCCATTTTTATGCCTTGATTTTTATCAAATTTTTAAGGATATTATGCTTTAATGAAAGGTATTTTGTGTTTTTGGATATAGGTGATGGAAAAATGTTCAAGAAAGAAAAAAAAGTGAAAAAGGAGCAAAAAGGATAAAAAAGGAGCAAAAGTGGAGCCAAAATGCAAAATTGTCAAAATTATTAGTCTAGCGCCTAGGCGCCAGAATCTGGTGCCTAAGCGCCAGGTTGATACGGGATCCATCAAGACTTTTGATTACTTTTGGAAGGTTATTTTGACGATGTTAGCTGTTATTGGACCTTCTAGAAGACTGGCAGTTGTTCTTGGTTTATAGGACATGTGATACAATGTATTTGGATGCTTAGAAATGATTTTAATCGCGAAGAGGTGCAATCCAAAGTGAAGAGGTGCGAAGAACTAGACGCAGAGTCGGGCGCCTAGGCGCCTGATTCCAGCGCCTAGGTGCTAGACACACCTTTTAGAAGATTCATTGAATGTGGACACATTTTGAAGAGGTGCCTTGAGGCAACCCTTGAAGCCTATAAATAGGAGGGTACTCCGTCAGAAAAAATCAGCCCCCCTATCTAGAGCCCCATCTAGAAAGAGAACTAGAGAGATACTTTAGGGCCACATTTTACTATCCTTCATAAATTAGTTAGTTATTTTATTTAGAGTTTATATTGAGAGTTTAAAGAGTTGGTGCTTTTGAAGTTTATTTGCTTTGGAGTTAGAAGAATTCAAAGGTTCAGTAAGAGAAACACTTGAGATAAGTATATGTAATTTTATTCAAAGTTTTATTATCATGTTTTGTTGTTTAAATTCAATGTGTTCTGAGTAGTTAGTTTACTTTCTCCTTTCATATATGAATAGTGTTGACCTCATTTTTGATGAGGTCTTCCCTTCTTCTTTTTAGTGCTTAGGATCTAGCCTTAGGCTTTTCCTTTGACTATCTTAGAGGACTAGAATTGGGACCCACATTTTAGAAATTTAAACCACTTCTAAACTCCCTGCAAACTCCACAAACTTGACTATAGACCCCTAATCACCTAGAGGGTTGAAATCAAATGTGGAAGTTTAAAGGATGAGTTCTATAGGACTCTTTGGCCTTAGGGCCGCTACTGGGTGGCTCGGTGCAGTGAAGGGGCCGACTTACACACACATTACACTTATACACTACACTTACACACTACATTTCCACACACCTCCTAAAACCACACCCATACCCAACTTGACCTCCTGACTCATGTAGGTGATTCACATGGATGGTCCTTAACCCCTAAGCCCTTGGCTAAGAGGGTTAGGAACAACATAGTGAATGCCTCAAATGAGTCCTTTCATGGCTCATAGGGGCTTGATATGGCTTCATGGCTCAACCAAAATGATTTCACCCCACTCAAATTCACCCAATCTTCAATTTCCCAAATTTTCAATTTTTGACCCCCGAGACCCTACACCTACTTAACCTACCCAAAACCCTTGAAATTGCCCAAATTTTTGCAAAATTTCCAAATTGCCTAAAATTCTTCAAAATTATTCCCAAACATCTGCACATCACTCAAATTGATCATCCATACCCAAAAATACCAAAGATTCCAAAAATACCCCCCAATACCCTCGAATACCCAAAATACCCTTCTTGGCCTAAAAATCCAAAAATTCAGAAAATTCCCAGAAAATTCCAAAAAATCCTAAATATTCCCAATTTAATTTTGTCCAACTACACCATGGGCCAATTTTGTCAATTTACCCTACTTTTGTCAAAACCCCCAAATTGACCCATTTTAACCCTAAGTGAACCCGATGTCAGACCAAACCTACCCAATTGACCCCAATTTTGGTCCAATTCAATTCTAAACTTCAATTCAACATCCCCAATACCAATTTAGACCAAATCCAAGTCCAATTTGATTGACATTTGGATCCAATTCCACTTTTGACCTTAAGGCCCATTTTTTGACCTAAGCCTAAACCTAACCCAAATGAACCCAAACCCCAAAAATCAAAGCCCAAACAAAGTCAAAACCTCTTTGAAACACTCCCATAAACACTTCTTAACAATAATTCTACATCAATTTCAACCCTAGCCCAACATTGGCCCAACTTGGCCCATTTGGACCTATATTGGCCCATTCACCAAAAGAATCCGAATCCGACCCAATTCAAGCCCAAACTACCCCAAATTTGCTTCAAGTTACTCATGACACATCCATGAGCTAAACCCAACAATTATTTGGCCCAACCTTTTACAAAAATTTTCATCCATGAACACATTCATAAACTTAAAAGCCCACTTCCCTTAAACCCTTCTAAAAGCCCATTTCCTTCAAAATTCAAAAGCCCAGAATCTACCCTAAAGCCCACATGACATCTCCATTTGTCATCCATTTAATTAAATCCATTACCTAAGTCCTAAAATCATCATTGAATTATTCCAAATGAAGCTTCATCCAAATTCCCATCAAATTACCAAAAATTTCTTAAAACCCATTTTTATGAAATTGACTCAACTTTCCCAAGCCAAAGACAAGCCATGCAAGCCATTGATAAGCCACATGAAGCCATGGGAGGCTTGACATGTGACCATGCCATTAATGGTAAAAGGAGGTGCTCCTTTCCTAATCTTTCATTAAGCCTTTTTACCTTAAGCATGTCGCACACTAAACCATGTTTAGCCACCTCATCATGGATAGAGACCACACCACTCTCTCTTGGCTGACCCAACTGATCCTCTCGGCCCAAAATCGAGGCCATGGGGAGGTGAACCAAGCCCAAAAGGTGAGTTGACCCATTTGGACCCAAAATAGGCTCATCCCCCATTCCACTTCGATCCGACTCCTTTACACATGGCAATTGCCGATTGATTGCACAAGCCTCCGGCCACGACCCACCTGACCAAGATGGTGACCATTGCACGGCCGGCCGGCCACCAGGCCGCCGGAAAACACCATGGCCGAGAGCTCGCATGTGAGCCAACATTGAAATTCTCACTTGCTGAGCTGCCCCTTGCACTAGTGGTCACCATGGCTGATCTTCTCCTCACCAGAGCGGTCGATCCCGAGCCCTAACTCTCCACGGGAGGCCCTCCACCCTCTCCTATTTAAACTCCACCCCTCTCGGCCATAAGAAGAAGAGAAGCAAAAACCTTGCCAAAACTCTGCCAAAATTGTTCCAGACCCTTCTCCATCCTTAGAGCACTTGATCCCCAGTGAATTTCCCCTGCCATTTCTCCTGCGAAAGCTCGATTTCAGAGTTGAAAGTCCACCCAAAACCGGGACACTTCTCCACGGTGAGCCAATTCTCAAATTGATTGGCTCTACACCTTCACCGGACCGAGGGAAGGTGTCCACCATCAAAAGCCCTATCTCCGAGGCCACCCGGTTGCTCCGGCCTCCAAGCTTTGTGATCGGGCTTGGTCGAAATCATATCCGGACAATTCACTGGACCGGGAGACTTCATGCGGAGCTTGCTTAGGACCCGATCGAAGGTGCAACAACTCTCGGATTGAAGCCACACTTCTACGAGCCAAGGTATGAGCTAACTCTTCATCCCGAGCTTCGAAGATTCTCTATTTCAAATGCCTTAGTTTCAATGCATGTTAGCTAGTATAGATGTGTTCGTCTCTTGAAGACGAATCCATAGAGTATAAGAACGTAAAAATCCATTGAGAATCGAGTGAGATCTTAGGGATTTAGTGTGGACGGCTCTCGGGTGAGAACACTTGGGGACGATGAACGGATGCCGTCCATTCGATACACGCGCGGACGAACGGCTCAGATGGCGTCGGACCGGGAAACGGTGCGAGAACCGCGGGGCCGGGCTGCCGGCTCGGATGGCGGCGCCCAATCACGGCGCGACACGTACCCCTTCGGAGGCTGCCGATGTTTCGGCGGCGCCGCGTGGATAAGTAGATAAATAGGGTATTTTACGATTTATTTAATTCCCTAAACTTCGAAAATCCATATCTTTGTGTAGAAAAATCACAAAAATAAAATAAAAATACCCTCTTGCTCGGTGAACGAGAGGAGAATAATGTGGAAAAGAAATCATTTAATTTCATCGAAGTATTTTATTTTTTATAATTTATTTACTCTCTGCATTGTTTTAATTCTCCATGCATGCATACAATTCACCATGGCATGAGACCATAGGGCTTTTGAAGCCTCTGAATTTGGGAACATTCCCTGAATTTTCCAAAGTCGGAGGCCATCCTATGAGGAGTTCTTGATTTTTCAAGTTCGAGTCATCTGTTTTGAGTATTTTAATTCCAGTAAATAGCATGTTGTGAAATAAATTCTAAGAAAATTTGGTGATGTTCCTTATGACCAGAGAACCCTAGGAAAAATAGATTTTGGCTTAGTTCATTCAAAACAACCCTAATTGACTTAAACACCCAAAATAGGTCTTTAATTAATTAGAGTTAACCGAGGTATCAAATTGACTTGAAATCAATTCTCCACTGACCTTTAGGATCGGAGGAACCCACCATAAAAATTTGAAGTCGATTGGACTTGGTTAGCCCCACTAATTGGGTTGATTAAGTCGCTTAGCCATTTTAAACTTTAAAAATTTATAACTTTTAAAATACTTTTCAAAAATTCACCAAATTGGTTTTGGAGCCTCTCTGATATCAGGGGAATCTAAGAAAATTAAAATTTCAATTTTCTAAAAAGTTGATTTTTAATAATATTTTAATATTTTTAATAATTAAAAAATAATAAAAATCACAAAAATAATAAAATTCATCAAAATGTCAAATTTTGAATTTTAATCACTTAGGAACAAATCCCACATTTTTCCTAGGTCTATTTAGTGAGATATTGAATTTTAAAGCCCTAGGGTAATTTTAAAATTAAAAAAATGTATTTTCTAGCATTTTCACTAAAATAATTATTATAAATCATAGAAAAATCAGAAAATTGCAAAATTTGATTCTCTGGTTTCCTTGATATCAGAGAGATTTTTGAAAAATATAAAATTCATTTTTCAACATTTATTTTATTTTTAAATTAATTAACACTCCAAAACTCAAAATAATTGTAATAAAAATAATATAATTCAAAAAATCACCAAAATTGGTCCAAGTGCTTCTCTGGTCATTAGGAATGTCCCCTAATTTTCTTAAGGACAGAAACTTTCTTTTGGTCATGTTATCAAATTTTCCTTGAAAATCTCTATTTTCCATCAAAATAATTATATAAATAAATTAAATACAGAAAAATCACATTTTCTCCTCTCATGTCTTTATTGACATATGAGTGAAGTTACATAAAAATTTCAAATTCATTTAAGTTTAATTTAGTGAGTTATGAAATTATTAAGCTTAAAGGGTAAAATGGTAATTAAACTTTTAACCCTTAATTAAAACTTTAGGTTTAATAAAATTAACAAGTAAAATATTTGATCTTAATCTGATTTGGATGATTGAAATTTAAATAATTAAAGGGTAGAAACCCATTAAATAATTTTAAAATGATTAAACTTTAATTAAATAATAGATTAAATTTGGAGGAATAATAAATTGGAATTATTAAAATAAGGGATATTTATTAGGAAGAGATTTATTCTTTAATTTAAAAATCCCTAAACTAATTATATCATTAATAATCAACTCTTAATTAAAATGATAACTCAAATGTAAAACATTAAAAGACTTAATTGAATTATTAAACTCTTTTAAAATTTCAATTAAAATTAAAAATAAAGTAAATTAAAATTAAATTAAAATTAAATCAAATTAAATTAAATAAAATTAAATTAAATTAAACTAAATTAAAATTAAATTAAATTAAATTAAATTAAATTAAATTAAATAATTAAATTAAATTAAATTAAACAATTAAATTAAATTAAACAATTAAATTAAATTAAATTAAATTAAATAATTAAATTAAATTAAATCAAATCAAATTAATTAAACACCAAATCAAATTAAATTGAACTATGTTAAACTAAATTAAAACTCGATTAAATTAAGTTAAATTAAATATAACATCACCTAAGACATAAAGAATTCAAAATAAATGTAAAGCAACTTGAACACTTATTCCAAATTTAAACCCTTTAACTTAAATCGAATCATTTGAATACTAATTTACCCTTGAAAGCTTTGATTATTATAACTCCTAAATGGAACATCAAATGAAGTGTTATCTCACTCATAGGATATTCAAATGTCCTAGTTCAACGAGCGAGTTAACAAGACTTGAAAACCTCGGACGATCGATTCATTTGTATAATTAAATTCATTTGGACTTAAAACAATCCTAGAAATATTGAAAAGATGTTTAAGATTCTTCTTAAGCACTTCCTCAATATGATAGGATATTTATAAGAACGATTGGACTTAATTGTCCTTTGATGAAGAAAATCGTCTTTAAACCAAAAACACAAAGAACACTAGACGTCATAGGAGTTGACTAGCTATAGGATTAGGAATTTGGTAGAAAACCATAACCCTTCCCTTAGCTTTACCTAGGAACTTGCTTAAATATTCTAATTGTGTTTTAAGTGTAGCTTGGGATGACGGGAAGACCCTCGAGTACGCTTTTATTTTATTGCGATTTACTTTCTTGCAATTTACTTCCTACAATTTACTTTATTGCGAATGCACTTTACTTTTCTTGCATGATAAAACAAGCTGTTGCATGAAAACCCACACCTTTAGGATAGTCCCTAAAGCTGAAACCAAATTAAGTTAAAAGTCATTGCAAGATAAAATTCACCGTCACAACATTTCAAAATATAAAACAACTCAAAATTTAATCACAAACGGAACACAAAACTACGATTGCAACTAAATTAAAACGTCCTGTTGGATGATCGGGAATACCTCGGATGATGTAACCTACGTGTTGCTAACGGGATTTCCCACGGTCTAAATGAAAGTGTGGAACTCATTCGGTTGAGTTTAGCAAATTCATACGGACTAAGTGAATCCGATAAAAATAATGATGCGGAAGGATGGAACCGTGGGATCTTAGCCGGTGTCGTTATAATCAACTTTAAGATTTGTTTTAATCGAAATACAAGAACACTTGGAAAATTAAGACTTCTCTAAACCAAAACACTTTTCTCATCTCTCGATTTATGGTTTCTAAAACTAAACCTCTGCTACGACAAGGAACTTGGAGCATGGTGGGCGGCACGGCCATCGTCGTCGGCAAAACTTGAACCTACTTCAACGAAAACCTTCTTAGAATTAAACAACAAAGCCATAGGACTTCGAGGTAGCTTGCACAGTGCAACATAAATCCTCAACCTCTTCGTTAGGCATTTGCATTGCAAATTAAGCCCTAACAGGTCTTAGGATTCCGAGGTAGTCGTCCGATACGACAATAAACCCTCACATCTCCTGAAATTTATTTGTTTGATTTTATCATACAAATATAAGTCCTAATTAAATTAAAATTGGCGAGATTGAAATACTAAATAAGTATTAGGACTTTCCTAAACTCGAAGCGAACGATAGGATAGTCGGGAAATTACGAAGTTCATTTCGAATCGGTGATTTCTCCTACCTTTCTTCCTTTGGATTCACGAAAACAAAATGTTCCAAAATTTGATTCATTCCTTATTGAAATTCCAAAATTCAATCTTTGAAAACCTTAAACTTTGAAATTCTTGAGAGCGAGATTATTGGTTATTATCGAGAGTTTTCTTAGGTGATTCCCGTCACTTAAGATGTAATTAACTATAGGGGCTTGCCCTTATAGGGAATTTTAAAGAACCCGAGTAATATAAACCCTGTTTAATACTTTCATATTAAGCGAGGGAATTTATCGGCTTATAAAATTGGTTCGCGAGACCAAACGGATATCACAAAACTTCTAGTTTATTTGATCGAGCCCCACCCTCAAGCGGTGTGTCTATCCTTAGGGATAGATACACGGTTTGTGGTGCGGTGCCCGTTTATATAAACTATTTGGGATGTGAGATCGGTTTAATCTCATATTTAAAATTATTTTCAAAGTCAAATACTACTTTCTAAATTATATATATATTTAAATCAAATTTAAAATTTAAATTCGCCGACAACTTCTGTTAGGCGACCCCCTTTTAAAATACAACACAACCTAAAAATAAGCCGCCCAAATAGATAAATAAGATAATATAAAATTCGTTGGAGAATTAAAAACTATTTATATTTTAAAACAATGTGATGATATTAATACCAGATCTTAATTTATTATTTAAATTGGCCATTTAAATTTTTAAAATCTGTTGAAGAGTTTTGATACCTATAAGGAGATGAATTCTTAATAAGTAGATATCACATGAATCCTTGGGGAATTGAAGACCTTGTGCGGGTTATTCAAGGTGAAGTGCAAATAAATAGGAAGATATTATATAATGAGCGTAGAATTGATAAGTTTTTTGAGTGACAGACTAAATTCTTGTGATTTGGTTTATAGAGAAGGAAAGGGTCACTAGTAGGGCCAACCATAACCATCCTTGGACATCTAGTAGTGCGAGCCAAGATTAACCCATTCTACTAACAATACATCCGGACCTGATATATAGGCTAGCCAATATTCTTTGCAACTAGATCAAAGGGTAAAGAATATGATTGCTTCTGTTTAGCACAATACCATAAATTTATATTCTCCACGAATATTATCATTATCTTAGAAAATCTTGGATTAATTGAAAGGAAGAAAGTTGTTTTCTTATTGCTTATTTACATCGATCATTTGATTACTTGCTTTATTATTGCATCTAGTAAATTAAAAATATCAAATTAATAACTATAAAAGAAATACTTAAAAATAAAATTAAAATATTTAAAAATCCATAACTCACTCCTCGTTGGATCGATACTGGGGTCTTTGTTTCAAAGCCCTATATTACTTAATACGATACATATACTTGCGTAGTACCCCTAGTGTGTAAAATATTTTCGATAAAATGATATTTATATACACTAGCCGCTATTATTATCTATTACATATATTTGAAAGCATTAATTATTATATTTTTCATCAGCGGATTGCGGGTCATGATTTTGGCACCGTTGTCGGGGATTGAATTTTTACTACGCATATATTTAGCGTGGGTCATGTTTTTTGTGTCGTTGTCGGGGATTGAATTTTTAGTATGCATATATTTAGCGTGGGTCAAGTTTTTGGCGTCTTTTCCAGGGGAGGAGCAGAGGCAATTTTTTAGATTTTAAATATTTTTATTTTATTTTATTCATTTTCTTTTATTATCAAAAATATAAAATACCAAAAAAAAATAATAATAATAATAAAATATATAAAAATTTTTTTTTTACTAATAAGTAGAGATTTTATTTCTTGCTAATTTACTTTTTATGCGTAGTGCTGGATCTAAAGGATTATTACCTTTAGATTCTAAATTAGAAAGAACTGTTAAAAGAATTAAAAAAGGAAAACAAACTCAAAAAATCCAAGTGATGGCTAATTTACATAGCAATTTACAAAATCCAATTGAAATTAATGAAAAAAATGTTTACAAACCATTAAGGGATTATGCTAACCCTACAGTTGATGAACTTCATAGTAGTATTCAAATACCTACTATAGATGCTAATTCTTTTGAGCTTAAACCATCTATCATTCAAATGGTTCAAAATAATCAATTTGGAGGAACACCAAATGAGGATCCAAATTTACACCGTGCTAGTTTTTTAGAACTTTGTGCTACCTTTAAATATAACTATATTTTTGATGATGCTATTAGACTTAGACTCTTTCCTTTTCCTTTAAGAGATAAATCAAAGATGTGGTTGAACTCATTAGCAACAGGTTCTATTAAAACATGTCTTTGAAGGGCACAAAAATTCGTTCGTTAAATATTTTCCTCCTTCTAAAGCTTGCTAAATTAAGAAATGATATTACTTCATTTAGTCAATTTGACGGGGAGACAATTTATGAAACTTAGGAAAGATTTAAAGAACTATTAAGAAAATGTCCTCATCATGCTTTACCTAATTGGTTAATTATTCAAACATTTTATAATGGTTTAATTGGATCACTAAAATCAATTATTGATCTTTGCTTGCGGGAGGTTCTTTAATGTCTAAATCATTTGAAGAAGCTTATACTTTAATTGAAGAAATGGCTAACTATAATTTTCAATGGCCTTCTGAAAGGATTAATCCTAAAAGAATGTCAAGTATTCAAGATAACGAAGCCTTTTCGATTATAGCTTCACAAGTAGTGCAATATCTAGGAAATTAGATAATTTTGCCATCAACATATCACATAACAATTCATCTAATATTGAAGATTCTAAAACTATTGAAACTTTACAAGCTATTCCTAGTAAAAATAATCCGTATTCAAACTACTATAATCCTAGATGGAAAAATTACCCTAATTTTAACTAGAATAATCAACAACAACAATGGGGTAATAATCAATCCCATCCAACTAGAAATTGGAATAATCAAGTAAATTCAAATTATAAACCACCTAGATTTAATAATCAACAAAAAAATTGTCAATAGAATAATTAATTTTACAAATGTGTAATCAATTACAAAATAAAATTATTGTTATTCGTAATATTGAGAATCAAATGGGACAAATCGCTAATTTAATTAATTACAGACCTCCAAGAACACTTCCTAGTAATGTTGAAATTAATCCAAAAGAAACTGGAAAAGAACATGAACATGTTAAAGCTGCACAACTTAGAAGTGGAAAGGAATTAAAAGAAAGAATTCGGAATGAAATTGAAAAAGAGAATGAGGTTGAAGAGATTGAGAAACCTAAAGACACTCCTTCTCCTAATCAAGATCAAACTAGTATTTCTATTAATGTGGAAGTTAAAAAACCACCACCACCTTTTCCTCAAAGATTAAAACAGCAGAAGCTTGATCATCAATTTTCTAAGTTCTTTGAAATTTTTAAGAAACTTAGTATAAACATACCTTTTATTGAAGCTTTGGAACAGATGCCAACTTATGCAAAATTTATGAAGGATATATTAAGTAAGAAACGAAAATTTGAAGCCTTTGAAACTGTTGCATTAAGAGAAGAATGTAGTGCAATAATTCAAAAGAAATTACCTCAGAAACTTAAAGATCCTGGAAGTTTTACTATACCTTGTGCTATTGGAGAAAAACTTTATGCAAAAGCTTTATGTGATTTAGGAGCTAATTTTAATCTCATGCCATTTTCTATTTTTCGATGGTTAAATTTAGGAGAGATTACTCTTACTGAAACTTAAAGAAATTACACTACTACTACGTAAGAGCTTTTAGCTATAGTATATGCCTTTGATAAATTTAGACCTTATCTTCTTGGTACCAAATGCGTAGTTCATACTGATCATTCCGCTATTAAATATTTAATGTTGAAAAAAGATGCTAAACCCAGACTGATAAGATGGGTTTTACTTCTACAAGAATTTGATTTTCAAATAGTGGATAGAAGACGAACGAACAACAAAATTGCTGATCATTTATCTAGAATTAAGAATGATGTTATTACTGAAGAAAATATAAATGAGAAATTTCATGATGAACATTTGTATGTTATTCAAGGATGCCAAACACCTTGGTATGCAAATATAGTTAACTATTTAGATAGCAATATTTTACCTTATAGATTGGATAACAAATTTATTAAGAAATTTAAAAATGCTAAATCTTATATTTGGGAAGATCCTCATTTATTTAAATTAGGAAGAGATTCTATATATAGTAGATGTGTACCTTATGAAGAAACTTATGCTATTATTCCAAAATGTCATGATTCTGAATTTAGAGGACACTTTGGAGTAGATAAAACTGCATTTAAAATTTTAAATTCAGGATTTTATTGGCCTACCTTATTTAAAGATGTGAGACATTATGCGAAAACATGTGATTGATGTCAAAGGATGGGAAATATATCTAAGAAAGATGAAATGCCTTTAAACTATATATTGGAAGTTGAAATTTTTGATATATGGGGTATAAGCTTTATGGGACCATTTGTACCATCATCTGGAAAAATATTTATTTTATTAGCGATTGATTACATTTCAAAGTGGATTGAAGCTGTAGCTTTACCTAGCTGTGATTCCAAAAGTGTTTCAAAATATTTAAAGAAGATGATTTTTTCAAGATTTGGAATGCCTATGGTAATTATTACATATGGTGGAAGCCATTTTAGAAATATAAGAATTCAATCATTATTGGAAAAAATTGGAATCAAACACAGAATTGCAACTGCATATCACCCACAAACAAGTGGAATAGCTGAAGTATCAAACGAGAGAAATTAAAAGAATTTTAGAGAAGGCTTGTTCATCCTAAAAGAAGCTGATTGGGTTGATAGACTTGATTACGCATTATGGGCTTATAGAACGGCTTATAAGACACTAATCAGAATGTCACCTTACCGGTTAGTTTATGGTAAACATTGTCACTTACCTGTTGAACTTGAACATAAAGCTTATTGGGCGATAAAGGAGTTTAATTTTGATTTGGATACTGCAGGAGAAAAACGATTATTGTAATTAATTGAGGTGGATGAAATAAGAAATGAATCATATGAAAAATCAAGGATTTATAAAGAGAAAATGAAAATATTACATGATAAAAAAATTTTAGGAAAAATATTTGAGTCTGGACAAGAAGGAATATTATTTAATACTCGTTTAAGATTTTTTCCTGGAAAATTAAGATCAAAATGGATAAGACCGTATATAATTGAAAAAGTATACCATTATGGAATTGTAGATATTAAGATCCCAAAACGGGAAAATTTTTTAAAATTAATGGATTAAGACTGAAGCCTTATTTGGGAGATATTAAAAAGATTTATAAAGAGGCTTATGAGTTGAGTCTAACTAATTAAAAACTTAATTAGGTCAGGCTGAAGACGTTAAACAAAGCGCTTTGTGGGAGCCAACACATAGTCATTCGTTGTTTTGTGTGTTTTTACATTTTTAATGTATGGTTATGCCTCAGTCTTGTTTAATTTTATATTACTTTAGAAAATTTGATGCTAACAAGTCTTTATGTACTTAAGCTGAAAATTATCTCAAAATATATAAAGCTTAGACATTGGATCACTCTATTTCATATATGAGTAAAATGGAGATCAAGTTAACCTTCATTATGATTGCTTATAATTTGTGTTACTGAGTCTATATTGAATTTACCATTCTAAATTACCTATTTTGGAGAACGAAACTTTGAAATTTGACGTTAGGCGAAACGAAGTCGAACATGGTTCTGGCGCCTAGGCGCTAGATTTGGAGCCTAAGCGCCAGAGTAAACTGTGTGTTGATGGGTCCGGCGCCTAGGCACCAGATTTGGCGCCTAAGCGCCACAATTACTGGATCGTGTCAAAACCGAAAATCATCAGTGTTTCACACTATTTTGTCTTATAAATTACCCTATCTTCGTCCTCAATCCCTATGCAATCATTATTTCGACCGATACACTCCATTCTTGAGAGATTAGAGAGGATTTTTGAAGAAATGGAGAGGAGAAATCTTAGAGAAGAGGCTAGAGACAAGGTCTCAAAGGATCGTCAACCCTACTTCAATGGTTTCATCGTTGTAAGTTTCGAGAAAATTTCTAGTCGTCTAGATAAGTTTGAAGTAGAATTTAAAAGCATTGGAGATCACCTTCATGAGATGTTTCATCAAATTGAACATCTAGAATGGTAGGAAAAACTTCAATTTGATCGTCTAGCGGCTTATCAAGATGCTCAAGTGGAGATGTATGGGAAGAACAATTTGATCGACGAGAAAAAGGCTAAAAATTTTTCGGGCGTTAGCATTCTTTCCAAGCGGGCTGAATAGTTTTTCTTGCCAATATAATGGGAATTAGATAGTGATGTAGTGAGAATGTGATTTATCTAGTGTGTCGTTGTATCGATTTAGTGAATCAATTGTATTTGTTTGTGTGTTTGCTTTCATGTTCAATGTGTGTTATATTTGAATTCAAATTTGTGTTGTTTGATAGTTGTTAGAACTTGAATCATGTTATGATACTTATCTTAATTGTATAGAGCCCGAAATTGAAAATCATGAATGGAATTAGAAGAGTTTGATTTAAACTTGTGTTTAATTGGTGGATTTAATTTTTAATTTTTAAAATTTTTGGAAAATATTTTGGAAGAGGGAAACTGATGCAATACTCTTATATGAGTAATTAGAAGTTTAATTTATGAATTTTGGTGGAAATAAAATTTTTAAAGTGATTTTTTTGAATAGCGAGTCTGGCGCCTAGGCATCAGAATTCGGCACCTAAGCACCGGTTCGGCCTGCTTACCCAAAAATCACCATTTAAACCCCCATTAGCCATTTTTGACGCCTAAGCTTCATCCCCTTCCTCTTTTTTGAGAAAACCCACCATCTAAATCCATTTTGAGGTCAAAACATCAAGATCTTGAGCACGAAATCACTTGATTTCTTCATCTCAAGGTCATATCTACACTCTAATCCATTTATTTTTTATTTTCACAATAATTTTTCCAATTTTTGGCTAAAAACTGAAATTTTGAGAAAAATTTTGATTTTTAATGTTTCTCCATGAATTTTTAAACTCATTTAAGTTTCTTAAGCTTAAAAAGAGTTTAAATCTTTGATTCCTTAATTTATTTGTATTTTCTTTCACGTTTAGATGGCACCGAAATCTAAGCAAGGAAAGGCACGAGAAAATTTTGACAGTAGCAAGTTCGCTACTGTGGCAGCGCATTTTCGATATCATGAATTTGTGACGTCCAGAAAATTTATTTTAGACCGAAGCTTTTAAAATCCCAGTGAAATGATCGAGAACACGATCGTTGCGCATAATTGACAATGATTCTGTTATTTCACCATTGTTTCTATTATTCCAGTCGTGTGTGAATTTTATGCTAACTTTTTGGATGTAGAAGACTACGATGTCTTCGTCAGAGGTATTTGAGTAGGATTTACTCCGGAAAGGATCAATGTTTTTTATGGACTGCCACCTACCATCGAGTGCCATTATTCTGGATTATCTCCATCTGAGGGAGATCTTGAGATTATTATTGCTTATTTGACTAAAGGCACTGGAGCTTGGAAGATCTGGAATGATAAAAGGGTAAATTTCAAATCTTCTAAGTTAAATGGTATTTCAAAGGCATGGCATTACTTTATTTCTGCAATACTTATACCTTCCAACCACCTGAGCGAAGTGACTAGAGATCGAGCTATCTTAAACTGCTTCATTCAGGAGAGGAAGCTGATAGATGTCAACAGTATTATTTATGATTACGTGGAGTCTCTTGCTAGATCCGGTACTTACGCAGGACTAGGATTCCCATCTCTGATTTATACTTTATGTGTGAACAATGGAGTCACTACTGATATTTCTGAGGAGAAGCTGATGTCTACCTTCCAATTGGGCAGGAGAGTGTTAGTATCTATGATCATCTTCGTGGGAAGAGATGTACAGCCCCTTCTACTTCTTCACCTACTCCAGGTAGAGCTTCCACTTCTAAACCTTTTACTTCTACTGCTGAGCCACCATCTAGTTTTTTGGAATCGATGCATGATCAATTTTTAGAGCAGCAGAATGAGTTATTTCTAACTCACTGCAGAGTTGATATTATGGATAAGAAAATTGATCACCTATCTGATTACACCTAGAGGAAGAGTGAGTATGATGCTGAGTATTCAGAGTCTTTAGTTAGATTCTTGAAGGGTGAGCATGATATTCAGTTTCCCACCTATCCTAGATTTTCACCTTATGTTGAACCTAAGGATGTGGAGTTTTCTTTTGGTGATGATGATGACGAGGCTACAGACAGTGATTAGTAGCCTGATTTACCTCTGAGATTTGCTGAGTCTATAGATTGTTTAATTTTTGTTTGCTAGTACTGATTGTTGTTTGATGTTTTCTAGCTTAGATTTGTTCATGAGACTTTATATGAGTTGTTTGATGTTGAGACTGTTTTAGATATTTAGTTGCAGACTGAAATTTGAATGAATTTGTGTTTATTTTTGTTTCAGCTTACTGCTTAGTATTCTAGAATAGTTAGTAATGTTATTATATTTCTGTTAGTAATATAGTTATTTAATTCAACTACTGTTATATAAATTTTTCTTTTTAAAAAAAAAATTTTTTTTTGAGCCTACTTACTTTTATATGCTTCATTATTCCTGTAATATTCATAAAAAGCATGTGTAGAAGTAAATTATATTTCTTTTTAGAATTTTTTTTACATGCTTATAAAATTCCTTTTTAAATTATACTTTCCTTTCTCTCATACTTTATTTTTTTAATGATATACCAAAACTTAAGTTTGGGGGAAGGGAGAATACATGCAAATTTAAATTTTATTTGTCCTTAATAAACTAATAATTTCTAAAAAAAAAAATCTTAACATAACATAAAGAATGAAGAAGCTATTTATGATAACTTAAATTTTTGAAATTATAAATAATTTAGTGGACTTAACCAAAATTTTAATAACTTTGATTGATTTTAAGAATAGAATTATTTAACTTAAAGAAGAATAAGATTAAGAAAATTTTCTACTCATAATAGAAATAATTGAATTTTAGAAGTATTAAGAAATAAAAAATTATAACTTGAAAAGAAAAGATTGAAAATCTTTTTGAAATTCTATTCATGTTATAATAATTAAGTGATAATGTAAAAGTTTGAAAATATAACTTAAGGATAGTGAAGTTCAAAATCATTAGCAGGCTATCCAGATAAAGTAATCCACACTGTGAAAAAAAAAGGAGAAGAAAAGAAAAAAGTGGAGAAGCTTGAGGATATGTCAAATCAAAAATTAGCTTCACTTGAATTATATTATATGAAGAAAACTAGTTACATACTTTACTTAATTTTTATACATGAATCTTTATTTAGGAAGGACTTTTCATGAAAATCTTTTTCTTGTAAATAATCTATGTGATCTTAATATAATAAACGTCTATTATTTTTGAAATGAATGAAAAATTTTTGAAGTCTTATGATTTGGTAGTTGAATATTCTTTAAATTCTTAAAATTAAACTTAGTTAGTGAAATTTGGTTTATGATTTACTAAAGCCTTTATAAGATTAAAAATTTGCAAGGAGTCTTAAATATTTATCTTTCATTCCAAATGTTATACATTATATATAGTAAAAAGGGTTACTTGAGGACAAGTAACGTTTAAGTTTGGGAGATTTTGATCCATGAAAAAAAATACCCATTTTTATGCTTTGATTTTTATTAAAATTTTAAGGATATTATGCTTTAATGAATGGTATTTTTGTGTTTTTGGACATAGGTGATGGAAAAATGTTCAAGAAGGAAAAAAAAGTGAAAAAGGAGCAGAAAGGAGCAAAAATGGAGCCAAAATGCAAAATTATCAAAATTATTGGTCTGGTGCCTAAGATCCAGAATCCGGCGCCTAAGCGCCAGGTCAATACGGGATCTGTCAAGATTTTTGACGACTTTTGGATGGTTATTTTGACGGTGTTAGAGGTTATTGGACCTTCTAGAAGACTGACAGTTATTCCTGGTTTATAGGACATGTGATACAATATATTTGAACACTTGGAAACGGTTTTAATCGCGAAGAGGTGCGATCCAAAGTGAAGAGGTACAAAGAACTGGATGCAGAGTCCGGCACCTAGGCGCCAGACACACCTTCTAGAAGATTCATTAAATGTGGACACATTTTGAAGATTTGCCTTGAGGCAACCCTTGAAGCCTATAAATAGGAGGATACTCCTTCAGAAAAAATCGGCCCCCATATCTAGAGCCCCATCTAGAAAGAGAATTAGAGAGATACTTTAGGGCCATATTTTACTATCCTTCATAAATTAGTTAGTTATTTTATTTAGAGTTTGTATTGAGAGTTTAAAGAGTTGGTGCTTTTGATGTTTATTTGCTTTGGAGTCAGAAGAATTCAGAGGTTCAGTAGGAGAAACACTTGAGATAAGTATATGTAATTTTATTCAAAGTTTTATTATCATGTTTTGTTGTTTAAATTCAATGTGTTCTGAGTAGTTAGTTTACTTTCTCATTTCAATTATGAAAAAATAAATAAGATAATATAAAATTCATTGGAGAATTAAAAACTATTTATATTTGTCGGCATATTTTTAGGTTGTGTTTTATTTTGAAGAGGGGTCGCCTAACAGAAATCTGTCGGCGAATTTTTAATTTAATTAAAATAAATAATTTGAAAAGTAGTATTTGATTTTGAATATAATTTTAAATTTGAAGGTTTTAAGATATGAGATTAAACCGATCTCGCGTCCCCAAATAGTTTATATAAACGAGCACCGCACCACAAGCCGTGTATCCATCCCTAAGGATAGACACACGCTAGACGGTGGGGCTCGATTAAATAAACTAGAAGATTTGTGACATCCGTTTGGTCTGCGAACCAATTTTATAAGCCGACAAAATTCCCCTGCTTAATATGAAAACATTAAACGGGGTTTATATTACCAGGTTCTTCGAAATTCCCTATAAGGGCAAGCCCCTATAGTTAATTACATCTTAATTGACGGGAATCACCTAAGAAAACTCTCGATAATAATCGATAATTCCGCTCTCAAGAATTTCAAAGTTTTAAGGTTTTCGAGGATTGAAGTTTTGAATTTCAATAGGGAATGGATCAAGTTTAGAACATTTAGTTTTGGGAATCGAAGGAAGAACGGTAGGAGAAATCACAGATTCGAAGTGAACTTCGGTAATTTCCCGACTATCCTATTGTTTGGCTTAGATTTAAGAAAGTCCTAATATTTATTTAAATGTTTTGATTTTGTCAATTTTAATTAATTAGGACTTATATTTATATGATAGAATCATACGAAATAGCCTTGAAGATGTGAGGGTTTATGTCGTACCCAACGACTACCTCGGAATCCTAAGTCCGGTTAGGGCTTAATTTGCAGTGCAAATGCCTAACAAAAGGTTGAGGATTTATGTTGCACTAGGCAAACTACCTCGAAGTCCTATGGCTTGGTTATTTAATTCTAGGAAAGTTTTGCCGATATGGATTCAAGTTTTGCTGAAGACGATGGCCGTGCTGCCCACCATGCTCTGAGCTCCTTGTTGTTGCAGAGGTTTAGTTTTAGAAATCATAAATTTGAGGATGAGAAAAGTGTTTTGGTTTAGAGAAAGTCTTAATTTCCAAGTATTTTTGTGTTTTAATTAAAACAAATCTTATAGTTGATTATAACGACACCGGTTAAGATCCCACGGTTCCATCCTTCCGACATCATTATTTTATCGGATTCACTTAGTCCAGATGAATTTGCTAAACTCAATTGAATGAGTTCCACACTTTCATTTAGACCGTGGGAAATCCAGTTAGCAACACGTAGGTTACATCATCCGAGGTATTCCGATCATCCAACGAACGTTTTAATTTAGTTGTAATTGTAGTTTTGTGTTCTGTTTGTGATTAAATTTTGAGTTGTTTTATATTTTGAAATGTTGTGGCGGTGAATTTTATCTTGCAATGACTTTTAACTTAGTTTTGTTTTCAGTTTTAGGGACTATCCTAAAGGTGTGGGTTTTCATGCAACAGTTGTTTATCATGCAAGAAAAGTAAGTGCGATGCAGTTAAATAAATTGCAATAACGTAAATTGCAAGAAAGTAAATTGCAATAAAATAAAAGCGTACCTGGAGGGTCTTCTAGTCATCCCGAAGCTACACTTAAAACACAATTAGAATATTTAAGCAAGTTCCTAGGTAAAGCTAAGGGAAGGGTTATGGTTTTCTACCAAATTCCTAATCCTATAGCTAGTCATCTCCTATGACGTCTAGGTTCTTTGTGTTTTTTTTTTTTTAAGGACGATTTTCTTCATCAAAGAATAATTAAGTCCAATTGTTCTTATGAACATCCTATTATATCGAGGAAGTGCTTAAGAATAATCTTAAACATCTTTTCAATATTGCTAGAATTGTTTTAAGTCCAAATGAATTTAATTATACAAATGAATTAATCGTCCGGGGATTCAAGTTTTGTTAACTTGCTCAGTGAACTAGGACATTTGAATATCCTATGAGTGAAGTAACATTTCATTTAATGTTACGTTTAGGAGTTATAATAACGAAAGCTTTCGAGGAGCAAATTGGTGTTCAAATGATTTGATTTAAGTTAATGGATTTAAATTTGGAATAGTGTTCAAGTTGCTTTGTATTAAATTTCTTTATGTTTTAGGTGATGTTATATTTAATTTAATTTAATTTAATTTAATTGAGTTTTAATTTAATTTAATTCAATTTAATTCAATTTAGTTTGATTTGATGTTTAATTAATTTGATTTAATTTAATTTTAATTTAATTTGATTTAATTTAATTTAATTTAATTTAATTTAATTAGATTTAATTTAAGTTAATTTGTTTAATTTAATTTAATTTAATTTAATTTAATTTAATTTAATTTAATTTAATTTAATTTGTTTAATTTAATTTAATTTAATTTTTAATCTTAATTTAATTTAATTTAATTTAATTTAATTAATTTAATTTAATTTAATTTGAATTTAATTTTATTTTTTTTATTTTAATTAAAATTTTTAAAAGAGTTTAATAATTTAATTTTAGTTTAATGATTAAGTCTTTTAATATTTTAAATTTGAGTTATCATTTTAATTAAGAATTAAATATTAATGAAATAATTAACTTAGGGATTTTTAAATTAAAGAATAAATCTCTTCCTAATAATATCCCTATTTTAATAATTCGATTTCATTATTCTTCCAAATTTAATCCATTATTTAATTAAAGTTTAATCATTTTAAAATTGCTTAATGGGTTTCTACCCTTTAATTATTTAAATTTCAATCATCCAAATCAGATTAGGATCAAAAATTTTACTTGTTAATTTTTTTATTAAACCTAAAGTTTTAATTAAGGGTTAAAAATTTAATTACCACTTTACCCTTTAAGCTTAATAATTTCATAACTCACTAAATTGAACTCAAATGAACTTGAAATTTTTATATGACTTCACTCATATGTCAATAAAGACATGAGAGGAGAAAATCTGATTTTTCTGTATTTAATTTATTTATATAATTATTTTTGGTGAAAAATAGAGATTTCCAAGGAAAATTTAATAACATGACCAAGGGAAAGTTTCTGTCCTTAAGAAAATTAGGGGACATTCCTAATGACCAGAGAACCACTTGGACCAATTTTGGTGATTTTTTGAATTATATTATTTTTATTATAATTATTTTAAGTTTTGGAGTATTAATTAATTTAAAAATAAAATAAATGTTGAAAAATGAATTTTATATTTTTCAAAAATCTCCCTGATATCAAGGAAATCAAAGAAGCAAATTTTACAATTTTCTGATTTTTCTATGATTTATTATAATTATTTTAGTGAAAATGCTAGAAAATACATTTTTTTTTAATTTTAAAATTACCTTAAAGCTTTAAAATTTAATATCTCACTAAATAGACCTAAGAAAAATGTGGCATTTGTTCCTATGTGATTAAAATTCAAAATGTGACATTTTGGTGAATTTTATTATTTTTGTGATTTTTATTATTTTTTAATTATTAAAAATATTAAAATATTATTAAAAATCAACTTTTTTAGAAAATTGAAATTTTAATTTTCTTAGGTTCCCCTGATATCAGAGAGGCTCCAAAATCAATTTGATGAATTTTTGAAAGGTATTTTAAAAGTTATGAATTTTTAAAGTTTAAAATGGCTAAGTGGCTTAATCGACCCGATTAGTGGGGTTAACCGAGTCCGATTGACCTCGAACTTTTATGGTGGATTCCTCCGATCCTAAAGGTCAGTGGAGAATTCATTTCAAGTCAATTTGATGCATGGTTAACTCTAATTAATTAAAGACCTATTTTGGGTGTTTAAGCCGATTAGGGTTGTTTTAAATGAACTAAGTCGAAACCTATTTTTCCTAGGGTTCTGCGGTCGTAAGAAACATCACCAAATTTTCCTAGAATTTATTTCACAACATGCTTATTTATTGGAATTAAAATACTCGAAAACGACAACATGAATTTGAAAAATCAATAACTTTTTATAGGGATGGCCTCCGACTTTGGAAAATTACGGGAATATTCTTAAATTCGGAGGCTTCAAAAGCTCCTATGGTCTCATGCCATGGTGAATTGTATACATGCATGGAGAATTAAAAGTATGCGAGAGAGTAAATAAATTATAAAAAATAAAATACTTGATGAAATTAAATGATTTCTTTTCCACATTATTCTCCTCTCGTTCACCGAGCGAGAGGGTATTTTTATTTTATTTTTCCGATTTTTCTACACGGAGATATGAATTTTTGAAGTTTAGGGAATTAAATAAATAGAAAAATACCCTAATTTTCTATTTATCCACGTGGCGCCGCGTCGACCTCGGCGGCTCCGAACGCACGCGCGTGGCGCTCCCATTCGACGCCGCCACACGAGTCGGCGGCCACGGCCCCACGGTTCTCGTACCGTCTCCTGGTCCGACGCCATCTGAGCCGTTCGTCTGCGCGTGTATTGAATGGACGGCATCCGTTCATCGTTCCCGAGCGACCTCACCCGAGAGCCGTCCACACTAAATCCCTAAGATCTCACTCTATACTCAATGGATTTTCATGTTCTTATGCTCTATGGATTCGTCTTGAAAAGACGAACACATCTATATGGTTATCATGCATTGAAATTAAGGCATTTGAAATGGAGAATCTCTAGAAGCTCGGGATGAAAAATTAGCTCATACCTTTGCTCGGAAGCGGTATGGCTTCAATCCGAGAGTTGTTGCACCTTCGATTGGATCCGGCAAGCTCCGGATGAAGTCTCCTGGTGCAGTGAATTGTCCGGATGTGATTTCGACCAAGCCCGATCACAAAGCTTGGAGAGCTGGAGCAACGCGGGTGGCCTCGGAGATGGGGCTTTTGCTGGTGGACACCTTCCCTTGGTACGGTGAAGGTGTAGAACCAATCGATTTGGGAATTGGCTCACTGTGGAGAAGTGTCCTGGTTTTGGGTGGAATTTCGGTTGGGAAATTGGATTTTATCGGTTGGGATTAGAGTAAATTGACATCGGGATCAAGCTGCTCTAAGGGTGGAGAAGGGTGCGGAACAATTTTGGCGAGTTTCGGCAAGGTTTACGTTCGGCTCTCCTCATGGCCGAGAGGGGTGGAGTTTAAATAGGAGAGGGTGGAGGGCCTCCCGGGGAGTTGAGGCATGGGATCGAGCTGCTCGGTGAGGAGAAGAACGAGCCATGGTGTCCATTGGGCATGGGGCGACTCGGCGGGTGAGAATTCCGAGCTTGGGCTCACATGATGCTCTCGGGTGTGGTGTTTTCCGGCGATCCGGGCGGGCTGGCCGGCAGGCATGGGTCACCATCTTGACCGGGGAGGTCGGGGCTTGGCAATGGTGAAGTCGATTGGGCTTGGACATGTGTAAAGTGTTTGAATTAAAATGGAATGGGGAGGGGGTCATTTTGGTCTTAATTTGGTCAACCCATTGGTTTGGGTTGGGTGCACCTCCCCATGGCCTCGATTTTGGGCTGAGAGGATCGGTTGGGTCGGCCGAGGGAGAGTGGTGTGGTCTCCATCCATGATGAGGTGGCTAAGCATGGTTTAGTGTGTGACATGCTTAAGGTAAAAAAGGGGTTAAGGAGGATTAGGAAAGGGGCCCCTCCTTTTGCCATTAATGGCTTGATCACATGTCGAAGCCTTCCATGGCTTCATGTGGCTTGTCCATGGCTTGCATGGCTCACCTTTGGCTTGGGAAAAGGTTTGGTCAATTTCATGAAAATGGGTTTTAAGAATTTTTGGTAATTTGATGGAAATTTGTATGAAACTTGATTTGGAATAATTTGATGGTGAATTTAGGATTTAGGTAATGGATTTAATTAAGTGGATGACAAATGGAGATGTCATGTGGGCTTTTAGGGTAGATTTTGGGCCTTTGAATGTGGTGAAGTGGGCTTTTAGGAAAGTTTAAGGGAAATGGGCTTTTGATTTTAGGACGGGTATTTGGGTGAAGATTTTGTGAAGTAATTTGTCAAATAAATGTCATAATTGGTTTAGGGATGTTTTATGAAGGGCTTGGAATCAATTTGGTGTGATTTGGAGTTGAATTGGTTTGAATTTGGATTTATTTGGTAAGTGGGCCTATGTAGGTCCAAGTGGGCCAAGTTGGGCTAATGTTGGGCTAGAGTTGAAATTGATGTAAAATCAATGTTGAGGAATGTTTATGGGAGTGTTTCAAAGAGGTTTTGGCTTTGGTTGGGCTTTGATTTTGGGGTTTGGGCTCATTTGGGTTAGGTTTGGGTTTAGGTCAAAAATGGGCCTTTTAGCTTTGGGTTGAATTTGAGTAGGGTTTGGGTCTAAATTTTGGGCAAATCATGTTAGTTTTTTGCTTTTGGGAATGTTAAGGAAGATTTAGAAAAGATTTGGGGTTAATTGGAGTTGAATTGGGTGAGTTTGGGTTAGGTTTGGGTCATGGGTCCAAATTGGGCTTTAAGGCCAAAAGTGAGATTGGATCCAAATGTCAATCAAATTGGACTTGGATTTGGTCAAGATTGGTATTGGGGATGTTTAATTGAAGTTTAGAATTGAATTGGACCAAAATTGGGGTCAATTGGGTAGGTTTGGTTTGACATTGGGTTCACTTAGGGTTAAAATGGGTCAAATTGGGGGTTTTGACAAAAGTAGGGTAAATTGACAAAATTGGCCCATGGTGTAGTTGGACAAAATGAAATTGGGAATATGTGGGATTTTCTGGAATTTTCTGGGAATTTTCTGAATTTTTGGATTTTTAGGCCAAGAGTGGTATTTTGGGTATTTGGAGGGTATTGGGAGGTTTTCTTGGAATTTTTGGTATTTTTGGGTATGGATAATCAGTTTAAGTGATATGGAAATGTTTGGGATTGATTTTGGAGAATTTTGGGTAATTTGGAATTTTTTGAGAAATTTGGGTAATTTGAGGGTTTTGAGTAAATTTGGCGGGTGTAGGGTCCGGAGGTCAAAAATTGAAAATTTGGGAAATTGAAGATTGGGTGAATGTAAGTGGAAAGAAGTCATTTTGGTTGAGCCATGAAGCCATATCAAGCCCATATGAGCCATGAAGGGACTCATTTGAGGCATTCAGCTATGTTGTTCCTAACCCTCTTAGCCAAGGGCTTAGGGGTTAAGGACCATCCATGTGAATCACCTACATGAGTCAGGAGGTCAAGTTAGGTATAAGTGTGGTTTTAGGAGGTATGTGGAAGTGTAGTGTGTAGGTGTAGTGTATAAGTGTAGTGTGTGTAAGTCAGCCCCTTCACCAGACCGAGCCACCTGAGGCAGATCCTAAGGCCGAAGAGTCCTATAAGAACTCATCCTTTAAACTTCCACATTTGATTTCGACCCTCTAGGTGATTAGGGGTCTACGATCGAGTTTGTGGAGTTTGAAGGGAGTTAAGAAGTGGTTTGAATTTCTAAAAGGTGGGTCCCAATTCTAGTCCTCTAAGATAGTCAAAGGAAAAGCCTAAGGCTAGATCCTAAGTACTAAAGAGAAGAAGAGAAGACCTCATCAAAAATGAGGTCAACAATATTTTAAAACATTGTGATGATATTAATACTGGATCTTAATTTATTATTTAAATTGGCCATTTAAATTGTTAAAATCTTTTGAAGAGTTTTGATACCTAGAAGGAGATAAATTCTTAACTAGTAGATATCACATGAATCCTTGGGTAATCTAAGGCCTTGTGCGGGTCATTCAATGTGAAGTGCAAATAAATAGGAAGATATTAAATAATGGGTGTAGAATTGATAAGTTTTTAGAGTGACAGACTAAATTCTTGTGATTTGGTTTATAGAGAAGGAAAGGGTCACTAGTAGGGCCAACCATAGCCACCCTTCGACATCTAGTAGTGTGAGCCTAGATTAACTCATTCTACTAACAATACATTGGATACCTGATCTATAGGCTAGCAATGCTCTTTGCACCTGGATCAAAGGGTAAAGAATATGAATGCTTCTATTTGGCACAATACCATAAATTTATATTCTCCACGAATATTTTCATTATCATAAAAAATCTTTGATTAATTGAAAGGAAGAAAGTTGTTTTCTTATTACTATTTACATCAATCATTTCATTACTGCTTTATTATTGCATCTAGTAAACTAAAATTATCAAATTTATAATTATAAAAGAAAAAATTAAAAATAAAATTAAAATATTTAAAAATCCTTAACTCACTTCTCGTGTGATCAATACTGGGGTCTTTGTTTCAAAGCCCTATATTACTTGATACGATATGTATACTTGCGTAGTACCCCTAGTGTGTAAAATATTTTTGATAAAATTATACTTATATACACTAGCCACTATTATTATCTATTACATGTATTTGAAAGCATTAATTATTATATTTTTCATTAGCAGATTGCGGGTCAAGTTTTTGGCGCCGTTGCCAGGGATTGAATTTTTAGTACGCATATTTTTAGCGTGGGTCCAATCCCTAGATTGGTTCTAAGATTAGTAACTAAAATCAAAGGTTAGCCTTCGGGTGAAGGGTGAGTGGGCACTCCGAAGTGAGAGCTAGTATCCTCCCAGCCTAGCCCTAGAATTAGTAACTAAACATAGAATGTGTCAATGTTCTTTTCTTATTTAGAGGAGGGGGTACTCTTCTAAAGGTAAAGAATCATCTGTGCTCCTAATTGGCACAATAAATTAGATAATTAATCCATATCAAATCACACATCATATTCTCATTACAAGTAGAAAGATACTTTTCTCATATATCAAAAACCTTTCAAATACTTAGTTTAGTGTGTCTATTAGTTAATTCTATTTTCAAAGTTATTGGAAGCAATTGTAGTTTAGTTGGTTGTTACTGTTTTCTACATGGTAGTAGTAGTGTTAGAAGAAAGTTCTAGTGCTTTATTCTAACTTGTTAAAACTTTCACTTTGCTTCAACTTAAAACCTCCTTGTGGGATCCATAACCAGGACTCCACTAGAGCCATATATTACTTGATACGATACATATACTTGCGTTGAAAGCTTACACTTTACAAAATCATTATAAATATATAAATTTGAAGTTAACAAAATCTTACATTTAAAAGTATAAAAGTGATGTCTGGTTGCATCTAATTTTTGGCGCTGTTGCCTGGGAATTATATCTCATAGTAGTGGTGCCGAATTCGTGTGTTCAAACCAATCTCATCAGCTAACAATCGATAGTGATGTGTCAAAATTCTTGTCTGTCCTTTCCAAACTGTAAGGTCGTGCCACAGTGTTTTCATGGATCTCCTTTCTATGAGTAGGTGAGTCTTCTGATGATGCTACTAACATCACTTCTGCCCTATTGCATACTGATGTTATCACCAACGATCTCCCTAAGGCTAATCATTCTTCAAGAATGGATAGAAGGGAATGGAGTACTAGGAACAGATTCTTGCACACCCAACTGTAGGCTCCTACTGTTAGTTCCATTCCATTTCAGGTATAGTCTATGATTCTCTTGGCTAAGACCCGGATTGCTATTATTTCTAGCTGTGTGGACCACGTCATTGCCAGGATAGCTAGGAGGCACAGTCTACCTCATAATTCAGGTTCTCTTAAGCTCTCGTTCCAGGTTGACCATTTTTCCACACAAGACTTCTTACAAAATTGATTGCTGCAACAATTTCCGCCCAAAGAAGGAAGGGTCCAGTTTCCTAGAAGAACCTTATAGGCCGAATCTTGGAGACATAAGAGCAGGTCAAGGAGTAGCTCTAGTTTATTTCTCCCCCGTGAAGTCCTAGCAGTGCGAGACTATTTTTTGTGCGTCATTCCACCATGAGGCCTTGCTAATTAGGCCACATTCGGGGGGTTGGGGGTAGGCATGCAGCGTGGTACAGGGTCGCGATCTTTTTGTTTTTGGTCGTTTGGTTCGACAATCTCCACGCTGCTTTCTGTGATTCGTAGCAAAAGCAGACATCTATTACTTAGCCGTGGCCCAGCTTCGTCAATGCATATTTTACCCTTTTGCCTCTTTTATGAAGCCCTAACCCATATCCCTTGAAAGAGAAGAACATGTGATTTTCTCCCCTCCCCTCGTCTTCTCTGGCTAGTGACAATTCATGATTGTCTTTTCCTTATCTCCTTATCCTTCTTTGGTTGTTCTCATGATCTTCTAAAGAACGGTAAATAATATTGACCCTACCCCGTAGATATGTTCTTGGTATGATTTGGTGGTGGCTTATGTGGGGTACTACTGTAGTTGTCTGATTTGCAGGTAGTTTTTGTCGGTGACTATTCTTAATCCCTTTTTAATTTTCTTATTACGCGTATAAAAAATTAGGGATTTATACGCAGTGTTTATCTTGTTGTACAAAAAATCATGTTTGTTTCCTTTTTTTGTTTCACTGATTCCTCATCACATGGCTACTTCCCATGCAATGGTTCTATGGGAATGAATGATTTTTGTCTCTATGATGAGGAACTTTTTGTTGTGTCTTTGTGTCACATTCTGTTCAATGGCAAACTTAATCCAACTTGATCCCACATGAGGTCAGATAAAAGTATGTGAGGCAATATTGAAAACCTAGACGGATACACCTTTCTACTTATATAACACCTCATGATTTACCAGCATATCAGTACAGTTTTCACCCAATCTAATGTTCATTACTATGTATTAAGTGAAACAACCAGAAATATTTAAAGCAAAAAGAACATTTTCTGTAAATGCTCCAACCCTTATCAATAACTCATGGTAATTGGTTAACAAGTAAAACCCAAAAAAATGTTAAACACATATACAAGTATCCATGAAGCTCTACTTCTTCCCACAAAATGCAACAACTTCAACAATATGGGATTGTAAAGTTTGTTCGTCACTTTTTGGAATTACAGAGCTTGGTTTGCCACTGAATTATAGTGGAACCAAACGTGTATGGATAAGACTTTCTCTGTAATGCCAAACATTATCCAATTTTAGATTTACATGTGCATGTGTTCCTATATTAGGGTCAATGTTGTCCTTTATGTTGTCTCTGTGCAATAGAACAAGAGACATTGAAATGTTGACTTTTATGAAGAGCAACTAATATGTTATCATTAGAAAATAGATGTAGAAAAGAAAATGAGAGTGAATTCTGCATGAGTAGATTGCAAATATGAATCATATTATATCTATGGATACAAATATGTTTTCCTTTTTTAAGGATTAGTTTTTTGTAAATGTACACTTCAACAATATGCAGGGTATTTTCTCTGCATGTTATTGTCTTGGTTGGGGTGTTGAATCCTATTTTCTGTAAAAGCATGATGCTCGAAATTCTACAAAAGAGCTGGGCTTTCATCTCTTTTGGGGCAGATTGTTTACAAATTTTCTTATGCGTTAATGATTTTGACGTTACTATCATGTAGATTTTAAAAAATTATTTTTTAAGCCACATTTTCAAAATCGAATTTTTTTAAGTGTAGCAGATACATGGAAAGCATTATCTAACATTTTCAGAAAGAACAAAAATCTATTTCCTACTTTAAATATTCCTTCATTAAATTTTATGTAGCCAAACTGGGTGCTTTGGATCTAAATGGCCCAACAAATTTTTTTCCTTCCTTCAGTTGGTTATAACCTGAGCAATGTATAATTGATTGGAGGCTAGATGGATATAATTTGTTTTGTAATACACAAGGAATTAATTTTGATTCGAAGCTATGTATCTTATTTTTTATTACATTAATAAAGATATTTCATTCCTTTTCCGTGGATGTTGGACACTTTGAACAAACCACATAAATTCCTTTGTGTCCAAATTTACATCCTAATTGTTTGTTTTAGTTGATCTTATGCAATATCCATTACTTCTTTTGCTTTTATACCTTCTTTATTGCTCTAGTATTCGTTATAATATTGAACACCAATGTACTAAAATTTTGTTACTACTTTATTTCAATTTTGTAATTTATCGTAGTAATAAATGGCTAATAAGAATAAAGAGCATGGTACATTGACACCACGGGAAAAGAAAAAAAATACTATTTTGCGACCTTTGCCTTAATGAAATTGAAATGGGTAATAGACCAACGAACTTTTTTAATAAGGAAGGGTGGCAAAATATTATAAAAAATTTCAAAGAATGTATGGGTAGAGAGTATTATAAGCTGCAACTGAGAAATAAATGTGATCAACTCAAGAAAGATTAGAAATATTGGAAGGATATGAAAAGAGGATGATTTAGTTTGGGTTGGGATCTGGTTAAGCGAACCATTGATGCTCCGAATGAGTGGTGGACAAAAAGAATAGAGGTGATAAGTTTTTCATTCAGTTTAATTTGATTCATATAATCTCAAACTAAATTAACTATTTAATTTTTTTTTTCGCATGTAGTGCTCATAGAAAGGAAGTTCAAATTTATTCGACATGAACCAGTTTAAGGAGAAGTTAGACCGGATGTTCAGGGTCGTTGTCGCAATTAGCAAATATGCATGAGCTCCAAGAGTGACAGTGTTTGGTTCTGCCCCTGAGAATGTGGCAGTGAGCTTATCAGCCAATTCATCAGAATTCCACAACTTGGAACTCCCTAAAATTCGGTCCACCAACCGGTCTAGGAGGCTTTGTCTAGAGATTAGAAAAAAGGGTGGAGCTCCTACTATCTGAAATCAAATATCGTACCTGATGGATTCTTCCAATGATGCGCCCCATAAAGTTTAGAAGATATTGATTAACCAGCTTGTAGAAATTTAGTAAGAATTTTGGATATTGCAAGTGATGTTGATCTATATTTCTTTGCTATGGAGCTGCTTCAAGATTCGGTCCACATAGATTTTTTCATAGCGATCCCAAAAGAAAGTCGGGCAGTGCATCTACGCCATTTTTATGCTCGCAGGAACATTTGATGGATAATTTGGTAAATCTTTTGTTTGATGGGGCACATTTTTATTTCATTAGTTCTTAATTATGACATTTTCTTCCATTATTACATTTCGTATATTAAACTTGTTTAATATTTGAACGTCCTCATTTTATTCCATTATTGCATTTTCTATATCATGCTTGTTTGTGTTCTACTAGTGTATTTCAATGTTTGGGTTGTGATTTCTTACCGATTTAACATTTTATATTAGCATGGATGCAGGGCAAGAAATATGACTAAGGATAAATGTAGCAATCCACTTGACTATTGAGTATTACAAAACCTATATTGACTTCTATCCATGCTACACATCATCTTATATTGAAGATAAATGGGTTGGGGAAATGCTTACTAGACATCCAACCAGGTTCAGCAACAAGTTTCACATGACGCTTTAGTTTTTGTAGATCTACTTGCAGAACTCAGTGCATTTCATGGCATCCATGGGTGATCAAGGACGACTGAACATGAGTTGTTGGAGATGACTCTATACATATTATCACAAATTGAGTTAATGCACTGTGCAATGGAATAATTCCAACCCTCATCAAGATGATAAGCAGATACTTCTCCGTGGGTTTGAGTACACTAGTGAGCCTCTTCAGACAAGTAATAAAACCAAACGATCCAATGTTCACATCTTCCTACGGAAATTCAACGTGATTCACATTACTTGTCATTCTTTAAGGTAGGGATTGAAATTTATGTGATTGAAATTCATATATGACTGTCCAACATGAATAAACCAAGCAATCTCTTCAGGATTGCATTGGCTCAACAGATGGAACACACATTGATGCACAAATTATAGATGAGGAAAAATTTACATTCATTGGTCATTACAGAGCCCCAATGCAAAATTTAATGGTTGTGTGTGACATTAACATGTGTTTTACTTTTTTCATGGCCGGTTGGGAGGATAGTGCACATGACAACATAATTTTTAAGAGTGCCACGAGGAATCCTCTTAACAACTTACCACACCCTCCGCAAGGTAAGTTGCATACCAAAATCATTTGTGTATTTAATTTACATGTCGTAGTAAAGCTACAACACATTACAAGAAAGTATTATTTGGTGGATGTTGGGTATCCATTGTAGTGAGAGTAGCTTAATTCTTACCCTGACACTAGATATCATATACCAGATTTTGAATGACTAGTAATGATGCAAGAAACAGAAAGGAAGTGTTCAAAGAGAGAAATTCATCCTTGCGAGGGGTCATCGAGCACACTTTTGGCGTTTGGAAGAATAAATGTGTGATCTTATGCGATATGCCTCACCAATTTCCAAAACAGGTGAAGATTGTGATAGCCACTATGATGCTGCAAAATTATATATGGCGTCATTCCTCTCAAATTGATGTTGACTGCCTCCATGTTGAAGATAGTCAATAGGAAGTTCTTCTAGAAGCATTTGAATACCATATCGGTCATTCTCTGCCACAGGATGACAACGAACCTTGCACTCTTTGCACATAGGAAAGGGAGATGCATGTGAAATGCCAGCCATTTGAGAATAGATCTCTGCTGACTTAATTGGAGTCTGATTGACTTCTTTGTAAAGTGTGTGTCTGTTAGGTATCTCATGTAGTAATGGGGATTTACTTGTTTGTTTGGTTTTATTTGATAAGCACTTAGAAGGAGTAATTGCTAAAGATTAGAGGACTAATTGGTGAAGGCTTTATTTGTAAAGAACATAGCATGAGTAATTGGTAAAGTTTGTGTTTGCTAAGTATCTCATTTTTTGCTTTAACACGTTAAGCAATTACCAGAAGTTATTGGTGAAGGTTGGAGGATTTATTGACATTGATGTTCATGCTACAAATCAATTTTGTTGTTATACATTGTGCAGTGCAATGAAGATTACAATGAGTGTAAACTATATTTATATGATGTTAAATAATGTGGAGTTATATAAGTATGAAGGTGCAGGTCTTCTGGTTTGGTATGCTTCATCAATAATTTGATCTGACCTCATGTGGGCTAAAATTGGATCATGTTTGGCATTGAAGAGGAAGTCTTATTTGCACATTTTGTGCAACTATGAAGTCGTGACAAATCAAGTTCACCAAGTTCTCATTCTGACACAAACTTTACAACCCTATAATGCTGGAGTTCTTGCATTTTGTAGGTTGAATTACACCTGTACGGTTACTTGTATATTGGATTAACTTTTTTTGGGTGTTATTGATTAAACTAAATATATAATACTTTTTATGCTATATTTTATAATGATATTGCATTTAAAGGTATGTTTTCTTGTATTTGTAGCTGTAGGTACATTAATTTGAAGAATTTGGAGTGATTGGAGTGAAAGGAATAAAAATAGACTAAAATGGAACATACCATATCAAAACGGGTCGAACCGAAGCATACCGGAGCAAAATGGGTCAAATCGAACACTTATTTACCAATGTCTGGCACCTAGGCTCCACCAGATGGCGCTTAGCTGCCAGGCAGTGGCGCCTATGCCCCAAACTGTTAGCTCATAGCACCAGCTAAGGTTTTTGGCATAACTTCTAGAATAAATGTCAGATTTGGATGATTTTTGAAGCGTTACGAAGTTTGTATGATGGAGAATTCATTAGGAATGATAAAATAAACTTTCTAGATAATTTTGGGTTGGTTAGAAGGAGTTATTATGGAAGAGATGTGTCTCTTGGAGTGAAAAAGAACTTAAGGCACCCATTGGAAGATTCATTGAATGTGGACTCTTTTTTAAGAGACACTAAGTATCTCTTGGAAAATTATAATTAAGGCTTGAAAACTCTTGATGAAGAAGATTTAGAGAGAGGAGGAGAATATTACAAGAAAAGAAGAAGTCTTGAAGAAGAATTGAACTCTTGGGTGTGAGCCGAAGTGGGGCGACAAGCTGAGAGAGAAAGGGAGAGTGTGAGAGTTTCTTCTTTTCTTCTCACTTTCTTCATACAAAGAATTGCAAGGATATTGCTTTTATATACAATGAGAGTTTGATTTCCAATTTAGATTTTGGTTTGAATTTGGTACTTTTTTTGTATGGATTTAAAGTGTTGTTCAATGAAAAGTTGTTGTTGTTTCTCCATGTGTAGTGAGTAGTTTTCTTTACTGTTCCCTCTTACAATGAATTAATATGCATGCGTAGGATATAGAATTGAGTAAAGTTATAAAATATTGTGATGATTTTACTTTGATATTCATTTACATGTAAACTTGATCAACTTACATGTTAAAATATGTTGTCAGAACATTGTTGACCTCATTTTTGATGAGGTCTTTTGCTTCTCTCCTTAGTACTTAGGATCTAGCCATAGGCTTTTCCTTTGACTAATCTAAGAGGACTAGAACTGGAACCCACCCTTTAGAAGTTCAGACACCTCTTGACTCCCTACAAACCCCACAAGCTTGATTGTAGACCCCTAATCACCTAGAGGGTTGAAAACAAATGTGGAGGTTTAAAGGATGAGTTCCACATGGGACCTTTTGGCCTTAGGAATACCACAGGTGGCACAGTGCGAGAGGGTTGACTTGCACATACACTACACTTTCACACACATTCTAAGTCCTAAAACCATACTCTCACCCAACTTGACTTCCTGACTCATGTAGGTAATTCATATGGATGGTCTTTAACCCTTAAGCCCCTGGCTAAGAGGGTTAGAAACAACATAGTGAATGCCTCAAATGAGTCCTCTCATAGCTCATATGGGCTTAATATGGCATCATGGCTCAACCAAAGTGATTCCATTCTACTCAAATTTGATCAATCTTCATTTTTCTAAAATTTTAATCTTTGACCCCCGGGGCCCCGGACCCACTAAACCTATCAAATGCCCTTGGAACTACTCAAAATTACCCAAAATTCCTCAAAATCAATCCTAAACATTTACCCCCACTCAAATTGATCATCCATAGCCAAAAAAATACAAAAATTCCAAAGTACCCTCGATACCCTCGAAAATACCCAAATGCCCTTCTTGACGAAAAATCAACGAAAATTCGGAAAATTCCCAAAAATTTCAAAAAATCCCAGATTATTCCCAAATTTCATTTTGTTCGACTACACCATGGGCTACTTTTCCAATTTACCCACTTTTACCAAAACCCCAAATTTGGCCGTTTCAAACTTTAAAAGTAGACACGATATCAGCCAAAGAACCACCACTAATTGACCTTAATTTTGGTCAATTCAATTCTAAACTTCAAATAAACATCACCAATATCAATTTAGACCAAATCCAAGTCCAATTTGATTGACATTTGACGAATTTCAATTTGAAACTGGGCCGATTTTGGCCGCGTGACACAAACTTAGGCTCGAACGATCGATTCGGCTCGATTGGCCCCAAATCTTTTCCAGGCCTTCCCAACACCCTCATAAACCAAAAAACTAACTTTATTTGCCCAAAATTTGAGCACAAACTCCACCCAAAACCTAACCCCAGAAACGAAATCCAGCAAATTGACATAAGCTAAAACCCTAGCACGAATGGGCCCAGATCACAAAATTAGGCAACAAGTTGGAAACTATTTGTGACACTCCATGAACATTTCTCAACATTAATTTTACATCGAATCTAACTTTAGCCCAACCTTAACCCAGTTAGCCTAATTTGGCTCACCTTGGCCCCTTTACAGGCCACGTCGCTTAAATTCAATTCAAAATCACTTTAAAATTTGTTCCAAATCACTCATGACACATGCCTAAACCAATTGCAACATTTATTTGGCACAATCCTTTAAGAATTTTCATCCCAATTTATTTTAAATCCAGCCCACTTCCTTAAACCACTTTTAAAGCTAGTAGAAAGATAATTTCAAAAGCCTAAAATTGATTCTAAAGCCAGCATGACATGTCATTTGTCATCCATTTAATCAAATCATTCCCTAAGTTCAATTCCATCATCAAATAAATCTAAATCAAGCATCATGCCAAAATACCCCTAAATTCAAAAATCCCGAAAATCCATAAATGCAGGTAGACGACCATTCCTAAGCCATGAGCGAGCCTTGGAGCCATGCACAAGCCACATGAAAGCCACGAGAATCTTAGGATTGTCAACACCCCATAAATAGAAAAAGGAGGAGATCCTTTAAGCGCTCCTTAAGAGTCATTAACCATTCACATGTCTCCCATAACTTCGTAGCAAGCATAATTGTACTTGGATTGTGACTTGACCCCACTAATCGAAATTTGATCCAAATGACTTTCTCTTCAGCCCAAACCAGCCTTGGGGAGGTGCACCTAGCTTAATCTGTGCATTGGACCAAATTAACCCAATTGGCTCTTACCCCAGTACCATTTAATCGAGCCTCCTTACACATGGCAATGGCCAAATTTAGCACACCAAAGCCCGGCCACGGCCCCTCCGCAGTCGAGATGGAGACCAATGCCTCGCCGACGGTTGCAGGTCGCCGAAGAAACACCATGGCCGAGAGCTCCATGTGAGCAAGGAAATTTTGATTCTCACCAGGCCCGGTATCAAACCCCAGAATGGACACGGCGGTAGTCCGTCCTCCTCCCACGGCCGATCCGAAGCCTCGAACCCGCTTGGGAAGTCCTCCAACCACATCTATTTAAACACCACCACCTCTCGGCCAAAGAGGAGTTGAACCGACCTACCAAAACTATGCAGAAATCATTCCGGACACTCTCCAGGACATACGAACTTGATCCACTAAAATCCGGCCATTAAACCCTCTTTGTGAGCTCGATTTCGGTTGAAATCACCCAAAATAGGACACTTCACAACAATGGGCCCAATCTCCGTGCAGATTGGTCCTGCACACCCCTTCACCCCGGACGAAGAGGAGAAGTTCTAGTAAGACCCCTCCAGACGGGCGAACTACTTCCGGCCTCAAGCTTTGTGATTGGCCTTGGTCACTTTCCTCTTAGAAAATTCCCCGAGCCCGAGAGACTTCATGCGGAGCTTGCACGGACTCGATCGAAGGTGACACAACTCGGATCGAAGCTTCACTTCTGCGAGTAAAAATTATGAACACATTCTTCATCCGAGCTTGAGCGATTCTCATTTTTATGTTAATTTCATAGCTATAAACCATATGGATGTGTTCGTCTCTTTAAGACGAATCCATAGAGCATAAGAACACGAAAATCCGACGAGAATCGAGTGAGATCTTGGGGTTTTAGTGTGGACGGTGCGGGTGCGCACCGGTCGTGAACTATGACCGGGAGCGGGTGGATCGCGTGTGTATCGGCGGACGGTCGAGATCAATCTGACGGGCGCAATGGTACATGGTAGTGGGAAGCGTGTATGCGACTCAAGTGGCGACGTCGAATGGGATCGCGACGCGTAGAAATTTCGGAGTTGCAGGGATTGACGCAACTCGGTGGATAAACAGGCAAATCCATATTTTATGAATTAATTAAATACCGAACATAGAAAATTCATATCTTGGCATAGAAAAATCACAAAAATAAAAATAAAAATACCCTCTTGCTCGGTGAAACAGGAAAGGAGAATAATGTGGAGAAATCAAATTAATTGGATGAGTATTTTATTTTAATAATTTATTTACTATTTTCGAGTATTTTGATTCTTCATTTACATAACCAATTCACCATGGCATGAGACCATAAGGCTTTTGAAGTCTCGATCTTGAGAACATTCCCAAAATTTTAGGTCGGGAGGCCATCTCTTTGTGAAAAGTTATTAATTTTCGATTTCCTTAATAAGCCTAGTTTAGGTATTTTAATTCAATAATTAGCATGTTGTAAAATAAATTCTAGGAAAATTTGGTGATGTTCATTAGAACTGAGAGGACTACGAAAAATATATTTTGAGTTAATTCATTCATAATAAACTTAATTATTTCAACCCTAAAATTGAATTTGGTTAATTAGGGTTATTCGGGATATAAATTGACTTGAAAATAATTATCCGTTACTCTTTAGGGTCGGAAGGAATCTTACATAAAATTTTGAAATCAATTGGACTTAATTAACCCCACCAAATGGGGTGATTAAGCCTCATAAACAAAATAGAACTTTAAAACATCATAACTCCAAAATACTTTCAAAAATTCTGAAAATGATGTTGGAGCTTCTACGATATCGAGGAGTTCGGGAAAATTAAAATTGGAATTTTCTAAAAAGTTGATTTTTTTCATAATATTTTAATATTTTAATAATTAAAAAATAATAAAAATCATGAAAATATTAAAAAACATAAAAATTTCACATTTTGACTCCCCATCTGAATTTAGGAAAAAACCAAATATTTTTTCTAAGTCAACAGGATACGATATTGAATTTTAAAGGCTTAATATAATTTTTAATATTAAAAATTAAGTTTTTAACCTTTTTCACTAAAATAATTTCTAATAAATCAAAGAAAAATCAAAAAATTATAAAAATTTGTTCCTCTGAACCTAACAGTCGGATAGATTTAAGAAAAATATAAAATCAGATTTTAATTTTAATTTTATTTTTATAATTAATTAATCTTTCTAAGAATTGAAATAATTATAATAAATAAAATATAATTCAAAAAATCATTAAAATTGGTGCACAGTGGTCCTCTGGAATTTTGAACTTCTCGCCTTTAAAAGGATAAGCTTTCCTTGGTACGTATTGTTGAATTTTCTTGGAAAACCCTGACACTACCACTAAAAATAATTCACATAAATAAATTAAACCCAGAAAAATCAGATTTTCTCCTCTAATGTCTTACTAGACATGTGAGTGAGATGACATAAAAATTTCAAATTTATTTGAGCTCGATTTAGTGAGTTATGAAATAAATAAGCTTAAGGCATAAAGGTAATTTAAAAATTTTAACCCTTAATTAAAGCTTTAGGTTTAATCAAAATGGGGGTAAAATATTTGATTTAACTCTCTTGGATGATTGAAACTTAAGAAATTAAAAGGGTAGAAACCCATTAAACACTTTGAAAATAACAAAATGAAACTCATTAATTAAATAATTTGAATTTTTAAGAAAGAATATATTTAAAATTTGGATTATTAAAATAGGGATATTATTAAGAGGATATTTATTCTTTAATTTAAAAATCACAAAAATGAGTCGCATTAACAATATTTGGTTAGTTCTTAATTAAAAATTAAAATAATAATCCAAATTAAATAAATTAAAAATTAAAAAGAAATTAACCTTTAAAAACGAATTAAAGCTTAAAATGTTAAATGGTCTAAATAATTGAAAATCAATTAAAATCTTGGAATTAAATTAAAGTAAATTAAATTAAGTTAAGTAAAGGTTTAAATTAAATTAAATTAACATAATAATGATTAAATTAAATTAAATTTAAAATATTGAAACTAAAATTAAAGTAAAATTAAATTAAAATTAAATTAAAATTAAATTAAATTAATTAAATTAAAAAATTAAATTAAAATCAAATTAAATTAAATTAAATTGAATTAAATCTCTTAAAAACAAACCTAAATGAAATCATTAAGAGTTAAATCAAAATATATCAATAATTTATTTTTCTGCTGCTAAGTAAATTTAAAACATGAACATAAATTTGAAATACTAAGATAATTGAAAGTGTAAAGATTTAAATTAAATCTAAAATAATTTAAACACTATTCCAAACTTAAAATTATTAATTAAAACTCATAATTAAATTAAAACACTTTAAATAGTTAACTCGAACTTTTAATTAATTATGATTAAAATTCTAAATAAACTAACTTGCCCTTAAGGCTTTAATTATTATAACTCTTAAAATGAAATTATTAAGTGAAGATGTCACTTCATTCATCGGAGAGTAATCGAATGCCTAAGTTCACTTAGCAAGGCCAAAAGTTGCTAGCTCTAGATGATTAATTCACTGTGCGACTAAATTTACTTGGACTCGAAACGGTCACAGAAATATTGAATGTTTAGGACTCGTCCCAAGCACTTCCTGATATGACGAGATGTTTTAGAAGAACAATTTAATCTAATTGTTCTTTGATGAAGAAAATCATCCTTGCGCCATTAAAAACACAAGCGTCGTAGAAGATGACCGGTTGCAGATTCGAATTTAGTAGACAACCAAAACCCTTCCTTATCTTTACTTAGGTATACGTGAAACATTTAAATGCCTTAACATGTGTTTTAAGTGCGACTTGGGATGACGGGAAGACCCACTCAGGGTATGCACTTTTTATTGCAATTTACTTTATTGCAATTTACTTGTACGTGTACTTTACTTTTCTTGCATGATAAATAAAGCTGACATGAAAACCAAAACCTTTCGATAGTCCCTGATTGAAACCAAAACTAAGTTAAAAGTCATTGCAAGATAAAATTCCATAGCCACAATATTCCAAAATATAAAGCAAACTCAAAATTTAATCACAAACGAGGCAAAAGCTCTATTCAAGCTAAATTAAAATGTCACATTGAATGATGGGAATACCTTGGATGATGTAACCAGTATTTACTTGCTGAGTTCCCACGAGGTCTAAATGAAAGTGAGACTCATTCGGTTGATTTTATGCAAATTCATCTCGGTAAGTGAATTGATAGAAAATAACGGTCTTAGGGATAACGGAACCGATGGGATCTTAATTGGATTCTGTTTAATTAACTTTAAGATTTGTTTAATTAAAATATTAAAAGCAACGGATTTTAAGATTTTCTCGCTTCGAAACATACTCTCATCTCCCGATTTATGACTTAAAAACTAAACGCTGTGTAAAGGCTCGGAGCTTGGTGGGCGGCTCGACCATCTTGCTCAGCCAAAACTAGGATCTCTGCTTCTTCTAGCTTCTTAGAATTAAATAGCAAGGCAAGGACTTCGAGGTGGTTTGCACACAGTACGTGTAGTCTCAGCTCTTCGTTTTAGGCATTTGCATAATAATGTTATCTAGTCAATTTCTATTTGGTCTTAGGATTAGGTAGGTGTTTGGTACTACATAAACCCTCACATCTTCGAGGCTATTTGTGTGATTATATCCTTCACAAATATAAGTCTAATTAATTAAAATTGGCGGGGCCCCGCAATATTAAATAAATTCAGTGAAGCGAACAATATAATAGTACGGGAAGTTGCAATTCTTCTTGGATCCTCGCTCTCCTGCTTCTCTTCCTTTGGACTCCCGAAAATAATACATTCTAAATTTGATCCATTCCTATTGAAATTTCCAAACTCAAATCCTTGAAAACGTTAACTTTGAAATTCTTGAGAGCAACTGACTAATTATTGTCGAGAGTTTTTCTTAAACGATTCTGGTAACTGGAGTATGATGTAACTATGGGGGCTTGCCTTATGAGAACTTTAAGAACCTATAGGTAATGGTAAGCGGGAGAACTTATAGAGAAGCATAAAGTGGATATGGACGAACGGATATCGCGGAAATCTCCTAGTTTATTTAATCGAGCCCCATGGTAATGAGTGTGTATTCTCTGGGATGGGAGTATCGGTTGTGAATGCGATGTCGTTATATAAACTATTCGGGATGTGAGATGAGTTGGTCCCATATCTTAAAATTTTTCAAACTTAAAATTATTTTCAAAAATCAAATGCTACTTTTGAATTATATATTTAAATTAAATTAAAAATTAGCGACAACCCATAGGCGACCCCTTTTTCAAAATGCAACACACAACCTAAAAATATACGAGCATTAGCCCAACATAGACACTGTATTAAGGTGACCCAAAATCATATTTTCATCGAATTTACAAGTTGAATCCTTTGAAAATATGGTTGATTCTGTTATTCGCTTTAAATAATTTCTCGAGTTTTAGGATCTTTAATATTATTTTCCTTTAGGATAAACTTTTATTACAATAAATGAATCCATCCTGGACTTATGTTTTCTGAAAATAATCTTAATATGGTATTTTATATAAAACTTGTTGTCTGGCTTAATATTTTTAATTCGAATCTATGATCATGCCCATCTTCCTTTTCTTTACTCTGACTTAGCACTTTCCTCTTGGGTCTCCCATTGTTATCTGCTAGCTCAACTGTGCAATAATCTTTTCTCACCCATCCTTCAAATTATAATTGAATCTTTAATAATGATATACTTTATACTCGAAATTCAGTAGTAAATGACAAGCTTTCCCAGTGCTTCTATGGGGGCATTCTATGGAGTTTATCCATGAAAGCAAGAATCCAGTTTGATTAAGCAATGTTTGAATTAATTGATTTTCTAAAATTTACTTTTAATTTCGTGGTTGGATAATTAAGACAAAACCCTTGCTTGAGGATGATAAGCGATAACGATTTTATGGTTGATATGATATTTATTTACTAATTTCTGTAATTGCATTTCTAAAATGACTTTAGTAAGTTATGATTACTCTTGGCATTCCAAATCTACAAAATATATTCTTCAATAAAAATTTTGCAACACTTTGAGCATCACATCAAGGTAAACAAAAGTCTTATCCTTTTAGGAATATCCTACTATCTTATGATAGATATATATATATATATATATATATATATATATATATATATATACAAATTCCCATAAAAATGGTATAAATGGTCCATTGATCTAATCCCCAAACATTAAATATTTAAACATCCAAGCATAATTGAGGGAAGCTCATTTATTCGAGAAATAATGCCCGCGCGTGAGGAATTGATCAATTTACAATGTCAGCATTAACATATTCAAAATTGTAGTGATAAAATCGAATTGGCAGGTACATGTACACACCTGATAAATACCAAAATGTCCCCAAAAATAAGAAGAATCTAACATTTTAAACTACTTCATAGTTCTTCTAATAGCACACATCTTCGAATATAATTAGATCCTTTCCTTGCTTATATAAAAATGGGTCGTCCCAATCTTGCTTGAGGATAAAATTTCTTACTCTGTTGTTGTAATGAATCATAGGGTATAATGTCACTAACAATAATGCTCATAATGTCAGTATACCATGGAACACACAACTCATTGATAGTGAATAATTTTTCATCGAGAAAATGTTTTATTAATTTCTTATGAAAAAAAAATTTTTCATTTTCGAAACTGGACGGTGTTAATGAATTTATTATGTTAACATTTCCTATCTACTATTTCAAAAAGTTAAATTCTTTAAAAGTAGAATCCATCTTTTCAGACTTACTTTGCAGCCTTCTTTTCATTAAATATTTAATAATAGAGAATGATGGTATACTAACTACATATTAACATTACAATTAAATATGATTTAGTTATTAAAAGCATATATTATAACAAATAACTCTTTCTCGATTTAATGGTACAATTAATTTGAGCTTCATTGAGGTTCTACTAGCATAGTCGATCTTTGAAAATCTTATCATTGTTTTGTCCTAAACAGCTCTAATAACATGATCACTTGCATCCGTTAATTCGAGTTTTTCTCAAATCTGGTGAAAAAATAAGCGAGTGCGGTGTTTAATTTCTCTTTTAACTACTCAAAAGCTTTTAGGAATTGTTATCAAAATTTAAAATATCAGCTTTTTCCAATAAATGACATAGGGGCTAGCAATTTTTGAGAAGTCTTTAATATAACACTGTGAATCAGGTGCTCCTTGAAAACTCCTAATCTCATACATTTTGAAGCGAGTTAAGTGGCGATCACTTGAATTTTTGTAGTTTCTACTTCTGCCTTTCTCTGATATGTGATTTCCCAAAACAATTTCTCTTGCTACCACAAGTTAGCGTTTTTTGATTAAGGACTAAATTTATTTCTTAACGGTGTTTAAGAACTTCGAATTAATGTTCTAAATGTAATTCAAATAAAAAAATTCCAAACCTTTGAAAAATCATCCATAAATACTTTAATTCCTTTTCTAATTAAATCACAGAAAATTGTCGTCGTACATCTTTGGAAATGTAGCACGGGCATTACATAAACTAAGCAGCATTCGAAAAAGTAAAATTGTTTTCTCTTAATCCTTGAGACAATTTGTATTTGGCGATGCGGGTATATGTCCAAAAATAAAATTATTTATACCCAACTCGTCTATCAACATTTAGTCTATAAGGGTAGTGAAAAATGATGCTCTAGTGGCAAGATTTAATTTTACATAATCGATATATTCACTGTCTGTAACTTTCTTGTTGATATCGAGTTCATTTTTCCATTAACGGTTATGGTGCTCTCCTTTCTTAGGAAAAACGATTGAATAAGACTGTGTGTACTACTCTGGAAATAGGGTAGATAATTCCAACATCTAACAACTTTGATGCCGTTCTTGAAAACCTCTTTCCTTAATAGAATTTAATCTCCTTTGAGGATTAGCCTTGGGTTTGCGGTTTTCTTTAACGAGTTACGTGCATACTAATTAAAGGATTGATTCCATTAATAATATCGGCTATGGTACGATCAAAAGCTTTATTTATACTTCTTTAAAGTTTCAAAACCGAACTCTCTTCTTCTTTTCTGATTAATTTTGAGGAAATTATATTTGGAAAAGTTTAGGAATCACCTAAAAAAGCATATTTAATGCGGTAAGCACAATTCAAGTTCACTAGGTTTTTCAATTGATAGACTAAAAGATTCATCTTTCTTTATCATGTTCAAAACTTGAAACTTTCTTGAACATAATTTAAATCTCCTTATAGAAATCATTAGAATATTGTACTTCCTCTTCTTGCCTAGTGTTCAATTTTTCACTTTAATTTTTTTCTTCATAAGTTGCTTTAAAATGGAATTCACTCGATTTGTTATAACTTCCATCTTGCATAAAATTCTTTTTCTCGTTAACTTTTGCATGATATTTCATTAGGATTTTTGAAATATTAAATGTAATGGTTTGATCATTGATGTGCATAGTTAATTCCCTTTTTACATACATCATTGCTCTTGTGCCTTTAGGAATGGTCTTCCTAAAGTAATAGGTATCTCTTTATCTTAGAATACATATCTCACATAATAAAATCAACATGAAAGATAAATTGATGTACTTTTACTAAAACATATTGTATAACTCCCTTAGGATTTGTTCTTGAGCGATCTCACAAGTAATTACGGTAGTCGAGGTTATTTCTCTAATCCTAAGTCTTTTAAATATGAATAATTTTATAAGGCTAATGCTAGCACCTAAATCACATAAAGCTTTCCCATAAATTGTCTTGATTGCTCGTAAAATTGTGAAATACAGGATCTTTAAGATTTTAGGAAGCTTCTTCTAAATTGATGTTGCCTCTTACTAAATCTGACAGTCTCATTATCTTCAAACTTTCTTTTCGTAAGGATATGCTACAGAACTTCACAAGGGCGGAATTTGTTTTAGCTTGACAAATGGAATATTAATTGTATGTTTCTTAAAAATTTCCAAGAATTTGAAAATTTCTCATCCTTTTATCATGAAAGTCTACAGGAAATGATGGTGGTGGCTTTTTTAAACTAATTTTTTGTGAGGAAATAGGTCTCAAATATTTTAGAGCGTCCTCTTTGGTTCTTGATCTCTTCTTTCTCTAATTCAATCTCTTTTTAAACTCTGCCTTCGCTCTCTTCCACTTCTCGGTTGAATAGTTTTTACTTGCTCTTTATTTTTGTCTCTTGGATTTTACGTAGCCCATTACTCGAAACTAAACCTTGAGATCTATTATTTAATGAATTGGTTATTTGTCCCCGATTGATTCTTAATACTTTTAATTGTAGCTTCTTGACTTGTAATTGATTTTCTATTTGTAACTTTTGAGTTCTTCTATAGAAAAATTCTTCTCATTAAATAGTGGCTGCTTGTTAAAACTTGAGATAAGTTGGTCTATAATTATTATTAATTTGGTTATTCAGATTTTTAATGGCTTTACTTGGTTATTCCCCCATTGTTGATTACTATCGCTTGGATTATTGTTGTTTCTACTAAAATTTATATTGTCCTTCCGACACAGGTTATAATAATTTGAATACGGGTTATTAGGATTTTTTATGGCATTCAAAGGTTTTAATGATGTTTGAGAATCAACCATTTGGTCTAATGAATTCTCTTTAATCATTAGAATTGGTTGAGAAAAATTTATTTTAATTAGTACATCTTCCTTGAAATTATGACTTGATTTGCTAAAAATGCAAAAGTATAAGATTCATGAATATTCGCTACCTTCTTAAGATTTACCCTCTCGAGGAAAACAGTGGAAATTATTTATAATCATTTCTTTAATTAAAAGTATAAGCATCTTTTAAATTTTAGACATCGATGAACCGCATTTCTCCGAGAAACTAGAAGTAGTAGATCTAATAGATCCAACTAATCCATTATAAAAGATTGAATTATTAACCAATATGGTATCTAATGTGGACACTTTCTCGGGAGATCTTGAACATGTTCTCATGCTTCATAAAATAGATTCCTCTTCACCTTGGAAATAAAAAATATGTAATAACATTTAAAGCTTCGCGGCCTTTGATGGTGGAAAATATTTAGCAAGAAACTTTAGCACAAAATCCCCCTCATGTTCTGATAGATCGAGGATTCTTTGAAGAATTTAACAACATCTTAGCATTATCCTTGAATGAGAAGGAAAAAGATTCGAGAATCTTCAATAGCATCATCCAAAATGCCATCATATTTAAATGTAGCACAAATTCTAAAAAATTGGTAAGATGTAAATTTGGATCCATAGTTAGTGCTCACACAAACTGATTACTAGATACCATTTGAATAATAACACGTTTTAAGTTCGAATGAATTAGCCGCCTCAGACGAGTTTTGAGTAGTACCAAAGTTCATCTCTTATGGGGTTATTATAATCTCTTAAAGGTCTAAATTCATGATGGATTTTAGCATTTTAGTATTTTGATTTGCCATTTTTTGAATATTTTTATGTTTTTCTGTGTTTTTAATTTTTCTGATTATTATAATAGTTCTTTCTAATTCGAAATCGTAAGGTACGAGTCATTCGAAATTTTATCTTATGCATATAATATTATAAATCGAAATAAATACAATAACTTATATAAAAACAACACAAAAATTTTCTGAAATAAATCTAACAAGTTTTAAATAAGACTTTTAAAAGATTAAAAATAGTGTTACGAAATATTTTTTATATATCGTTTTACTTATTATTTTTATTATTTTTCACAGCAATGACGCAAAGCTTAATCACGATATTTATGCTTACATTTTTATATGAATTTATACTTCTTAATGATATGTTTACTTTAAAATGACGCCTAAAACTTGATACTAATGCAAATAAGAGATTTAATTGTTATTATTATAAAATGGGATTATATTCAGTATACATATCATATCGAGTAATATAGGACTTTCCAGTTAAGCCTCGAGATATTTTTAAACCCACGGGGAAAAATGTTAAATATTTCTTAACAAAGAAATAAGCAGAAAAATAACTTTTTACTTTTAAGGAAGATCTTACGAACTAAAGATAATATTCTAGGAAAAGAAAGTTTAGCTCTTTTTGGTAATTTTTATAATTTGAAATGAAAGCAAAAGAACTAAATTTAACTAGATTTTATAAGATTAAAAGAAAATGAAAATAAAATATCTTTTTACTATGAATCAATAATAAGTCATCGAATTCTTATATAAAAGTATCTAAAATGTGTTGTGCGAATAGGAGTAATTATATTCTTTAACCTTGCTAGAGATCTTTATAAAAGATCATAGGTTAATCTAATGTTTTAGAAAGCTTGAAGACGAGCTAGGCGGGAAAGATACTAGCTCTTACTCTAGAGTTTCCTCTTCTCCCTCCACTTAGGGTCTAACATCAAGTATCGAAGACATAAAATAATAAATCGAATTAGGGGCTACAGCACATCACTCAATGCTGCTCAGTGCCACCTTGATATATCTCCCCTTGTTGTTGCACTCAACCATATGGACTACATTCTCACCATATAATCTCATGTGATTCTTATCAGTTGTTAATTGAGACAATACCATACCAGTTCATACAAGTTCTCGCGACATATATTAAAATCTAAATTAGCAATCGAAAGTAAATGAAGTGCAAGGTTTTGAATCATCACAACTTCTTCCAACATTGATTTCATATACTTCACACAACTTCCATCCATAACTTAATTACTTCATCATTTTAAGGATAAAAATAAAGAAAACTACTCGGAAAATACAATCCATGACTTGGTTTAAAAGTATAAATCATAGTGAAAACACGCCAAAAGTCTTAATTAAAACCAAATGTAAAATAAAAATAAATAACCTGCGAAAATCCTCTCCACCAAACACTTGAGATTCCTTTAGAAAACTTTGCTTTTTCTTTCATAATCTTCTTTGAGGGGTGGTAGCCAAGCTCTAAGGACTCCCGATTCTCTCTTTATTCCTAATACAAACTATACTAAAGTTACTAGTGATGATGAAGTGGAGAGGTGTGTACTAAAGACTTTCTACACAATAAACATAAATCACACACCTCGAAACAATTGTTTTACGATCTTAGAATCTTCTTTTTATAATTTTCCAATGAATGCTTTCGTGTCTCTTAGTGTCCAATTCAATAGATCCTCGAAAGTGCATTCGATAAAGTATATTAAATTAATTTTAAAACTCCAATAGAAAGTTACTCATGCTTGTACCAAAGTGCCTTAAAAACCCCTTAAATGTATTTTGATAATTATTTAGATCCTCTCAAAAGTAAGCACATGGCTAGTATGCGGGGTTTTGGTGCTTAGCCGCAAGGCTCCTGGCGTGTGGCTTAGTCTGGGCTTAGTCGCAAGGCTATGGCGCAAAGCGAGTTTGGGTAGTTAGCCTCCGAGATCAATTTGTACCTTTCTTCATTTTGCTCAGGTGATCATTTTCTCCTTTCATCACATTCGCATTTAATCATACCTACGAGAAAATACACACAAAATACCTTCCATTAAAGTGCAATATCATAAAAAATAGATATAAAATTTTTTATAAAAATATTATATATTTTAGGTGTATCTTAAGGTGTGATTTAGCTTAAACTTCAATGTAATTAAGGTTTAAGAAGGTGAATGAACTGGTAAGGGCTTAGACACAGTGGGGTTTAATTTAGCTTAAACTTAATCAACTAAGGTTTAAGAAAGCTAATTAGGTCTAATAGTGATTAGACCTAATTAGGTTTAATTGAGCTTAAACCTAATGTAAGTAAAGTTTAAGTAGGTTAATTAAGCTTTAATAAAAATTTAGGCATAATTATAGTTTGTTTGACTTGGTTTGAGTTCAGTTGAGTTGAAACCAGATGTTTAAGGTTCTATTTGAGTCCATTTGGGGCGGACCCAATGGTTTAAAGGGGTCGGCCCAAACCAAAAGGATTATGGTTTTGGTTCACCTTTAGTCGAATATTAAATTAAACTGAAGGGATTACGATTAGGTTTATCACAGTAGTCATTTAAGGAAAATATTCAAGCTTTGAGGATTTTAGGGTTTTATATATAAATTTAAAGATTTACAATTTTAAACTAAAAAAGCAAAAATGTCACTTTTAAATTTCTAGAGGCTAAAACTTGTCATCTTAAGGTCCAAATTCATCGCACTAAATTTCATAGACAATTTTTAATTTGATTTCTAATTTTCTAATTTTTAATGATTTTTAAAAATAATTACAAGAGTTTGACAAAAATTAGTATGTTAATCTGTTTTCCTAGCCTTTGAAGAATCATGGAATGTTTCAGAGTAAAAATATTAATCTGCGAAAATTTTATAATTTTTAGGTTTATAAATAATTTTTAATAATTAATTTACTGAAGTGATGTTAATTAATTAATTATTAAAGATAATTTATCAATTTAAAATTTGACTTTCAATTATTCTCCTCATTTTTGAGTTAAGGGATACTTTTGTCATGTTTATGATTTTTTCTTCTCGAAGATATGCATTTTGAAGAATATGTATATTTATTTAAATAAGAAATTCCATATTTTCTTATTTAACCATACAAAAACTGATTGGATCATCGAGTCTGTCGAAACATCATGCGGCGTTATGTGATTAGCTAGGATTTCCACGCGGGCAGCACGTGGCCCGCAATTTCATTGTTTTCATATGGATGAAACCGCGGTCGGCTAGATCGCGGCCATCCATTCAATCTTGTGCAGGCCCAAACTGACAGTGATTCTTGTCCCAATTTATTATAACCACGCCACCGTTCATTTTTAAACCTTAAGATCTCTGCCAAGTATTAATGGATTTAATGAAATTTGTTCTTGAAGCTTCATCTTGGAGACGATCACATCTATACAGTGATGTAGGTGTTATGAAATAAATCTTCTCATTATAGTTCCGAGCCGAGCAGAGTACATTTGAAGTATCCATGCACAGCTTTAACGAGGTGAAGCCTTAATCAAACTTAATAAGAATAGGCTCTATGTTTAATTTGAAGTGAAATCAGGCCGAGTAGCAGTTTCAACGAAATGGGATTCGCGGGTTGGTCTTGGAATGGGTTAGAGCTTGCGGGGAGGCCTTTAATTGGAAACTTCGTCATGTTGCTCGGTGAAGGTGTAGGTGGTTAATTTGGAATTTGGAAGGGTTTTATATAAAACTAAACTTGTCCTGTTTTTAGAGGCATAGAGTGGAGTAGCTCAGTAGATTTCGGGGATTGAGGCTATGGGGAATTAATTACACAGGTCATGGGGAAAATTTTTTGTCTCGGGATCTTTGCGGGTTTGACAGTGTAGGTTGTAACTTTTTTATGGGAGCTCTCGGGTTAGCTCTATATATAGCCATGCAAATTCCATGGCTAAGCTTGGATTTCTTGGAGAAGGTAAACAAACTCATGATGGCTGGAGATAGGATTTCGACTTGAAGATTCTGTGGTTGAGCTTCCTTAAGTCCTCCATGATGATCCTTCATTAAGGTGGAAATTTGGTCATGGAGTTGGGCTTTCTTCCGTAGGAGATTGATCAACCTAAAAATTTACTACTTTTTATGCTATATTTTATAATGATATTACTTTAAAGGTATGTTTACTTGTGTTTTGGTTGTAGTACATGAGTGGAAAAATTTAGGTTATTGGAGAAAAAAATAAAAATGGACCAAAATAGAGCATATCGGAGCAATATTGGTCGAATCGAGCATCTTGAAGTAAAACGGGTCAAACGAGACACTTATGTACCTGTTCGGCACCTAGGCACCACCAGTTGGTGCATAGTGCACTTGACAACGATATTGCTATGAGCCAAATAGTCATCACATAGCCTCCGATTACAAAATCACCTAAATTGCAAAATTCCTCAAAATTAATCCTAAACATTTACCCCACTCAAATTGATCATCCATAGCAAAAAATACCAAAAATTCAAAAGTACCCTCAATACCCTCAAAATACCCAAAATGCCTTCTTAGCCCAAAAATCCAAAAATTCAGAAAATTCCCCAAAAAATTCCAGAAAATCCCAATTATTCCCAATTTCATTTTGTTCAACTACACCATGGGCTACTTTTGCCAATTTACCCCACTTTTAAAACCCCCAGTTGCTTTAGGTTTAAACCTAAGTGAACCCGATATCGACAAACCACCCTAATTGACCTTAATTTTGGTCAAATTCAATTCTAAACTTCAAATAAACATCGACAATATCAATTTAGACCAAATCCAAGTCCAATTTGATTGACAGAGAACTGAGCCGAATTTCAATTTGAAGCCTAGGCCCCGATTTTGGCTATGACTCGCTTGCTTCAAACCAATCAGATTCATCGATTGGCCCCAAATCTTTTCTAAAGCCTTTGACACCCCATAAACCAAAAAACTAACTTGATTTGCCCAAAATTTGAACCTAAACTCCACCCAAACTTAACCCAAAACCAAAATCCCTTAAATTGACATAATGAAACCTAACCCAAATGGGCCCAAATCCTAAAATTAGAGCCCAACAAAAGTTGGAAACTGTTTGTGACACTCCCATAAATTTGTTCTCAACATTAATTTTACATCAGAAATCTAACTTTGCTTAACCTAACCCAAGTTAGCCCAATTTAGCTCACATGGCACTTCACAAAAAAGGCCATTAAGCCAATTCAATTCAAAATCACTTTAAATTTGTTCGAATCACTCATGACATACTACAAACCAATTCCATGACATTTATTTGGCACAATCCTTTACAAAATTTTCATCCCAAATTTATTTTAAATCCAAAAGCCCACTTCCTTAAACCACTTTTTAAAGCATCCGAAGATAATTTCAAAAGCCTAAAATTGATTCTAAAGCCCATATGACATTTCATTTGTCATCCATTTAATCAAATCATTCTAAGTTCCAATTCCATCATCAAATAAATCTAAATCAAGCATCATGCCAAAATACCCCTAAATTCCAAAATCACGAAATCCCTTTCTCATGCGAGTAGACGAGCCATTCCTAAGCCATGGCTTGAGCCTTGGAGCCATGCACAAGCCACATAAGCCATGAGAATCTTAGGATTGTCAACACTATAAATAGAAAAAGGGAGGAGATCCTTTAAGCACTTCTTAAGAGTCATTAACCATTCCAATGTCTCCCCCAACTCGTAGCAGCATAATTGTACTTGGATTGTGACTTGACCCCACTAATCGGCCCAGTCCAAATGACTTTCTCTTTAGCCCAAACCGGCCCTTGGGGAGGTGCACCTAGCTTAATCTATGCATTGGACCAAGTTAAGCCAAAATGGCTCTTACCCCATGCCATTTTAATCAAACCTCCTTACACATGGCGATAGCGGTGCTTGCACGAAGCCCGGCCACGACCTCAGCTGGTCGAGATGAGACCAATGCAGCCGGCCCGAGCTGCTGAGTTGCGAGAAAACACCATGGCCGAGAGCTCCATGTGAGCGAAAATTTTCAATTCTCCCTGGGCCATTTATCCGGCCCAATCAGACACCATGAGTACATTCTTCTCCTCCACAAGCCGGCTGATCCCGGCCTCGAGCCCCGCTAGAGTCACTCGACCACATCTATTTAAACACCACCACCTCTCGACGAGGAGTTGAACCAAACCCTACCAAAACTATGCCAAAATCATTCCGGACCCTCTCCGGACATACGAACTTGATTCCCACTAAAATCCGACCATAAAACTGCTTTGTGAGCAATTTCTGAGTTGAAATCCACCCGAAAATAGGACACTTCACAACAATGAGCCAATCTCCAGATGAGTTGGTCCTACACCTACGGACGAAGAGGAGAAGTTCCTGGCAAAAGACCCTCACCGGGCCAGCCATTGCCCGAAGCCTCAGAAGCTGTGATCGGCCGCAGTATTTCATACTTAGAAAATTCCCGAGCCGGAGACTTCATGCGGAGCTTGCTTGGACTCAATCGAAGGTGACACGAGCTCTCGGATCGAAGCTTCAACGCTGCGAGTAAGGCATAGAACACATTCTTCCTCCCGAGCTTCCGGCGATTCTCGTTTTATGTTAATTTCATAGCTATAAACCGTATGGATGTGTTCGTCTCTGGAACGAATCCATAGAGCATAAGAACACGAAAATCCATTGAGAATCGAGTGAGATCTTAGGGTTTTAGTGGACGGTCACGGGTGCACACCGGTCGTAGACGATGACCGGGAGCCGTTGGATCGCGTGTGTATCGAGCGGACGGTCGAGATCGAGTACGACGGCGCGATGGTGCATGAGCAGGTGGGAAGCGTGGATGCGGCTTCCAGTGGCGACGTCGAATGGGAGCGCGACACGTAGGGTTTCGGAGTTGCGGGGATGACGCGGCTCTAGGGTGGATAAGTAGATAAATCACATTTTATGAATTAATTAAATACCCGAGAACATAAAAAATTCATATCTTGGCATAGAAAAATCACAAAAATAAAATAAAAATGCCCTCTTGCTCGGTGAACCAGAGGAGAATAATGTGGAGAAATCAAATTAATTGGATGAGTATTTTATTTTTAATAATTTATTTACTATTTTCAGTATTTTGATTCTTCATTTACATAACGATTAGCGTGGCATTGTCGGCATATTTTAGGTTTGTGTGTTGTGTTTTAAAAAGGAGTCGCCTACGAAATTGTCGGCGAATTTTATATTTAAAATTAAATTTAAATATATATATATATATAATTTAGAAAAATAGTTTTTAATTTTGAAAATAATTTTAAATTTGAAAATTTTAAGATATGAAAAATCGAACAGATCTCACATCCCAAATAGTTTATATAAACGAGCACCGCATCACAAGCGTATCTATCCCGAAGAACGAACTGCACAGCAGCGATGAGGCTCGATTAAATAAACTAGAAGATTTGTGACATCAGGTTTAATTAATGAACCAATCTTATAAACGACGAGTTCCCACCAGCAATATAAATGAATTAAGCGGGGGTTTATAATACAGGTTCTTGAGTTCCACTATAAGAAGACAAGCCCGCATAGTTAATTACATCTTAAATGACGGGAGATCATTTAAGAAAACTCTCGATAATGATCGAGTGGTTTTGCTCTTAAGAATTTCGAGTTTGGGGTTTTCGAAAAGTTGGATTTCGGAAATTTCAACGAAGTGGATCGGAATTTAGAACGATTATTTTCGGGAGTCCGTGGAAGAGGATTACGGAGAAGGCCGAGGATCCGAAGAATCTTGGCAACTTCCCGAGAACTATCCTATTGTTTGGGCTCAGATTTGAAAAATCCTAATATTATCTGATATTTCAATCTTGCCAATTTTAATTAATTTTGGACTTATATTTGTATGATAAAATCATACAAATAGCCTCGAAGATATGAGGGTTTATGTCGTCTTCTTATTTACCTCGAAAGTCTTTAAGACCGGTTAGGGCTTAATTTACGTAACGTGATGTTACAAATGCACAACGAAGAGTTGAGGATTTATGTTACTAGGCGAGCTACCTCGAGATCACATGGCTTGGTTATTTAATTCGGAAGTTTTCTTGTGCGTCCGGGATTTCTTGATGACGATGGTCGTCTTTGCCAACACGTAGCAAGCTCCTTGTTGTTGCGGAGGTTTAGTTTTAGAAGTGGCGAATCGGGGAGATGAGAGAAGTGTTTTGGTTTAGAGAAAATCATAAAATCAAAAGTTTAAATATTTTAATTAAAACGAATCTTAAAGTTGTTTAAACGAACCGAATAAGATCCCGGTTCCAGGTGCGTCCCACATTTCTTGGGTGTCCTCGTGAATTCACTTAGTCCGGATGAATTTGCTAAACTCGGCCAGTAAGGTTCACACTTTCATTTAGGCAGTAGGAAATCCCGTTAAGCAACGCGTAGGTTACATCATCAAAGGGTATTCCCAGATCCCTCATTCAGCGAGACGTTTTAATTTAGTTGTAGTTGTAGTTACGGTACAGTAGTGATTAAATTTTGAGTTGTTTAAACATCTTGTCTTCATCCATTTTCATGCATTTATAAGTACAAGAAAGTAAGACATTTAATAAATTGCTAAATGTAAATTCTGATAAACTTAAATGCACTAGTGAGCATAAAGTCATTTTCACACACACTTAAAACACATGTTAGAACATTTATAAATATTTACAACGAGATGCATAGGTAAAGCTAAGGAAGGTTTGATTGTCTACCAAAGTCAATCATTGCTAGTAAATACACTTATTTGTCCCCAGGTTCTTGTGTTTTGTTAAGGATGATTTTCTTCATCGAAAAACAATGAATTCTCGGCTTGTTCTTTTGAAACATCCCCTTCAAGTTAGAGAAGTGCTCGGGCGGGTCGAACATCTTCTTAAACATTTTAGGGAGTTACTTGCTTAAGTTTAGTTAGTTTCATTGTGGTGATGAATCGATCATAGGGTTACTCTGCTTAGTGAATTAGGATGTTTGATAAATCTATGAGTAAGGTAATTTAAATTTAATACTTCGTTAAGAGTTATAATAATGAAAGCATTTAGGGGTAAATTAGTCCATTAAAGATTTCAACCGTTCTTAATTGAAGTTTTGATTGGAGATAAAGTAATTTTTAATTTAGTTATAAAGTTCAGTTGATCTTTTTAGGTGTTTTAAATTATTTTGAGTTGAAAAAGTTAAATTTATTTAATTCGGTTAAGTCTTTATGTATCAGAATGATATTAATATTTTAGACTAATTTTAACGTTTTATACTAATTTAATTTTAATTTATGATGCTTTAATCATGAATTGATCGAGTTAGTCTTTGGTATTTTAAATTTATTTTGATTTAATTCTTAAACGATTTTAAAGTTAATTTTGATATTTTAAGTTTCTTTTAATCTGATTTTCTTACTTTAAATTAGTTTTAATGTTTTAGTTTTAGTTTAATTATGAAAACTTGTTTTAAGTGTCTTCCTTTCGTTATTTCAATTATCATTGTGTAAACAGTGTTAATAAGAACTTAATGATATTTAATTAAATCATTGATTAGGGATTAATTCAAAATATTAGAATATTTGCATATCAAATCCCTTGACATAATGATCCATTTCTTAATTGTCTTCCAAAGTTTAATGATTAGATTAATTAAGGCTTTCTTCTTTTAAATGTTTAAGGTGATTAATGGGTTTCTACCCCTTAACTCTTAGTTTTGATCATCGAATGAAAAATCAGGATCGAATATTTACCCTTTCTTACGGTTAAGCCTAAACATTAATTAAGGTTAAAGCCTTTTAATTATCTTAATGCCACTTTTTAAACTTATTCATCTCATAACTCGTAATTAAGCTCGAATGAAGCTTGAAATTTTATGTCACCTTACTCGTAATGAAATAAAAATTGGAAGGATCTACCCCGAATGAAGTATGATATTTGTCCGTTTTGTCCGCCTTGGGTATTTTCACAATCCTTCAATGTCTTGACCACGATTGGATGCACCTCGCAAAAGGCACACGGAGAAATTCGTGTGAGACTTTAGGAACAAAATAGAGTGCTAAGTATACATAAATCTTATAATGAATAAATAAATAAAATGATTATACGACGGTGTATGAAATAATTGGATGGATTTACACTGCAATCAAATTGATTCTTTTGTATCAATATATCTTACACTTAAGCTTTCACATTTACATATACAGTTTTAAAATTCTCAATATCATATTGAAATATCATGAGTTTCTTTTTCAATTTTTTATTTAACAAATGACATTTCTTTTGTATAGGTTAAATCTTGAAGTACTGTGTTTGTAAATGTAAAAAAAATTCGGGTTAGAGATGTGTGTGTACATAAGAATTGTGTGCAATGTATACAGATTACTTTAAATTTAAAATAGTGATATATATATATTTTAGATGACATGAATAATATAGGTGATACAAATATAAATGTTAAGTTTAAGTGTTAGAAACAAAAATAGATAAGAATTGGAATTGCTTAGCCACATGCAAATAATAAAATTTAGGTGATGTGTATAAAACATGTAAGAATTGCTGTCGTGAAATTTTCAACCTAAAATTTGTTTGTAGCATAGTACGATTAAATACGTTTACTAATCGTCAGACGATCAAATTATTTGAAATTATGTGTATTAATTTAATGTAGGAAATAAAGAGCTTGAATTTTATATTTAAACTCCATGACCTCAAAATTATTGTGTATTTGAATATATATAGTTCTTTTATACTTACATATTTAACATCAAACTTTCATATTTAGTTATACAAAACGTATCAAAAATACTTTTTATATCATTATAACATATAAAATATTAAGTACATAATCATGTGATGCTTGGAAGATTTACATGCATACCCGTCAAGTTCAATGTGCTCATTTATCTAATTTTGAGCTTCAATTTGTATTTATTTGTGAGAAAGTGTGCTTTACTATTTTAAAATTTTGAACATAAATAAAATTTTTTTATATGATATGAAATATATGTGCTATAAAATGTAAAAGGCAAAATTTGATTGTTAAATATGCAAAATACATAAACAATGAGTAGTATACATGTAAAGTTTTAAATATAATATATTCACATATCCTACATCCAAGCTTCAATTCATACAAATATGTCCCATTAGCATGTATATCGTTAAGCGAGAATCAAGTAGGTGTACTACAAAGCTCTCATTCCATGAAGCACGAAATCACTTTTTAGCAAATTATAAAGATTCCAACACACATATAAGGAAACCAAATCATTATACTATAAAATCCCAAATTTTCTCGAGCAAATGACCTCGAGGCTATGGTTAAGAATCACAAAAGAAAAGTGCCCAATAACAAGATTTTCATACATTTAAGTATAACCAACTAGTGGAGAAATTAATTTCTAAAGCAAAAGAAAAAGATAAACCTTCGTATCATGTTAGTGTTCTGATTCACATTAACCAACTTTGGTAGTCCAATAGGGTGCTCAAAGTTTCAACTACATCTTCTGCACTTTTTGTTGCTACAATTAAAAGTCCTCCATAGCTTTGCAATGAATTGGATTAGCCCCTTGCTCATTTGACTCCTTTCCTCCTCTTTCGTTTCAGCTTCGTGATGTGTTGTTGATGTAGCGGCGTGCCCGAATTTACCTCGCAATGATACACCGAAATTTGTATGAGAATCAATCCATTCAATTTGAATACATAAGAAACATACAATTGTATTATAAAGTACAAAAAAGAATTTGAATTGCATAAGATTGCTTCAAGCCCCTATTCTACCCCGGCTCATATGTGTTTGTATATCTCATTCTTAAACTTGCTCTTTTTAATTCATATCCACTAAATCTTTTCATAAAACAGTTCTGAATTTTTTCCAAAACGATAGTTTATGTGTCTCCAAACTTTTTCTATAAATCAAATTCACATTAACTTCACACTTCCCAAAATAAATTTTGAACACCTACGCTTTCCTGACCTAAAGATGTAAATTTTGTAATTTTCAAAACGATGAGATTTTGAGTTCCAAACCTTTCTTAAATCAAAATATTTTGATTCGATTTCTTGGAAATATAACTATTACAAAGCTCAAAAATTATACACATTTCAGATTTATTTTATCATAAGTCTACACTTCATATCTCAAATAAAACCAAGCTTTGAGATCTTTCGAGATTTCATAAAGGGATGCAATAGACATTTTCAAGTGACACATATTTTGAAAGCACTTATTTTGCTTAAACATCGAATGCATAATGAGGTTTCCCAAATTTTCACAAGTGACATTAAAATAAACGTGAAGAAGATAAGAATGTCATTTATCAATCAACGCTTCACAAAATAGTTATCATGATTACCAACATAGAACTTCTACCAACATAATATTTAAGTTAATAAAAGCATAATTACGGAGAGTTATCGTATGAGATTCATGAGACATCATCCTGGCCAACTATTTAGGAAGCATCGATGTCCCATCCATGTGCCAATGTACCTGTGAGGAACACAAAGAAATGGGTGACAACGGAAAACTGATCATGTATACATGTAAAAATTTGTAAATCGAAGTTTTGTATAAGAAGAACAAGAAAAGGTTCAAATATAAGTAAAAATAAATCAAAATTTTATCAATTTCAAATACGAAATCAGTGAGCAATGACACTTTATGACAAACTCACTTAAATCAAGTTAGCACTACGATCATAAAATTCAATAAACGTGGCCAGTCTAAGCAATTCATAAGATATTGATATAATATTAAGTATTACCTGTATTTCTTATCTTTGAAGGTAACAATTCCAAGTTTACATGAGCACGACAACGAGTACAACTATCATAAATCAAAATTAAATCATGCAATATTAAAATAAGCAAATATTAAATGAAAATATGGTCTGACATGCTTATAGCATGTATATTATTAAATTGATATATATATATATATATATATATATATATATATATATATATATATATATATATATATATATACTATTCAGGACAAAGAAAAACTTGATCCCAACACTTTGAAATCTGACCAAGTTGATGCTACAAAAGCCCCGGAGTGAGTCTCGGTAAATCAATTCCAAATGTTTCAATCAAACAATGGTATACCTCATTTTCTTTATTGTTTGTAGCTTGAGGAATTATCGATGCGAGATTCCAATCGAGTTTTAGGCGCTTTTATGCGAGTAGACCTGTCTGAATTACGAGGGTTTAATTATTTGAATTTGCCAATGCCAATTAATGCCGAGAGCGTGCTCCTAATCAAGCCTCTAATTAAACAAATATCCGAGAAGGAAAGATCGTGCTCTATTTTTTTTATGTGAAAGAAGGTCATTATAGTGTCATCCCGAGAAATTCGGGTAAAGAGAGTATGTTTGACTTGGTTATAAAACACACAAAACGATGAGAAAAATTAATTTACATACTTGAATAAAGCTGTGAAGAAGAGCTGGAAATCTTCATAAAATCCGGAAATAAATTCATACACACCATGGATGAAATAAATCACCAGAAATGGTTAACGCGATTGAAGATCAACCGAAAAGCTTAGAGTTTACCATTTCTCGGTAAATCTGTTCTGGCTACACGGCATTCACCGGTAATGATCTTTCTATAAACTCCACACGCCTTGAACCTCGAAGCCATTTGCGGGGTCGAACGGCCCTCTTGAATCAGGGTTTTGGTTATCTGTATCCAAATAGCGCATGCAACTACCGCCCTTCACCAAACTCCCAAAACACGAATCCCTCGAGCTCGACTCCAACGGGATGAAGAAGAAGGTGAGAAACGAATGCGAGGGAATGGAAGAGCGGCGGTAGGGCTTGCCAGAGGAAAGTGATGCGAGGAGATTTTCGGCGTTCTATGCGTGAGTGGGAGTAGAGCATGGATAAATAGATTTCGGGGTTAGGGTTAGGTTTGCGTGGGTTTAAATAGGGCAGAAATTCTTTTCTTTTCTTTTCTTTTTTAATTATACGCATCCATTTCGTAATTTGTATAGAGCGCGGAACCTTGCTCAAAAATGGAGTACATCCTTCCCGGCAAAAATCGATATTCGGGCCACGCGGCGGTCGTTTCATCATCAGGAGTCATTAGGACAACCTCGTCTGATGGTATTGGCGATGGAATGGGGATTTGTAGGTCAATCGATTGGATTTGAAATTCGAGAGTTGAGCTGGTAGCGATGAATGTTGCATTCGGTTTAGGGGAGTGTGTTGAAGCATTTAAAATTTAAATTGAGAAGAAAATGGCTAGCGTAAGGTCAATTTGGGTCAAATCGGAGCCTAGGTAAGACTTAGGTCAAAATTGGAGCTTTTGATGAAATCGGCTTAAATTGTTAAATGAGAATTAGATTTGTGGTGTAGTTGAGCAAGTAATTAGAGGAATATTTGGGATTTTCGAGTTTTTTAGAATTTTTGAATTTTTGGAATTTTGGGTTAAAAAAGGTATTTTTGGTATTTGGAGGTTATTTGGAGGGTATTGGGAGTATTTTGGTGGGTTTAGGGTTTAGAATGTGTGAGAGTGTGGTGTGTACAAGTGAACCTACGGACGAGACCATCCAGGTACTCTAAGGCGAAAGTCATGACTCATCGCTGCGCCTCCACGTATTGGTCTGCCCTCCGAGTAGCTCGGGGTTACACTCGAGCATGTGGGGTTTGAAGGAATCGAAGTGTTCGAATTTCTAAGTGGTGGGTCATTGAAATCCTGCGGGATTAGTCGAAGGAAGAAAAACTGAAATTTCCAGATCCTAAGGGCCAGAAGAGAGAGAAAAGACAATACCTCGCCAAAATGAGGTCGGCAAATGGACCCCCGATAGGTGTGGTGTGCGGCCAGCACACCGCGCGTATTGGCGTTGGCCAAGAAGAGATCGACAAAACCAACACGGATGTCAGTGACAAACTTGGGACTAAGTGAAAAATTTCCGCTGAAGTCGAGGTATATTTCCAGGCGGAGATTCTGGTCTCTCTTCAGCTGAGAAGAAAAGGAGGTGAATTCCAAACCACCGGATACGGGAATTCAATTTAGATTCGTTTCATTTCATATTCAGAGTTTTGATGTGTAAGAGTTTAGATTTTGAGTTTTTAATTTAGATTGAGTTTAGATTTAAAGTAAGTTGAGGAGAAATTTGGTTGAAATGAGAATTGAAACCTAGAGTTCCAATCTCGGGATTGCGAAGAAAAGCTGGAATTTAGGTGACCTTGGAATGAGAATCGGAGATTAAATTGTCGATTGAAAAGGATGAGAATCGGGGTAGAGTGCGAAATCTCGAGAAAGTTTAAACGAGAAAATTTGGAATTGAAATTTAAGTACTCAATCACGGAGAGAATCGAAATTTAAGTATCGATCTCTGAAAGATGGGGCAGTCTCGTCATCACGAAGAACTTGAATTTCGTCTGAGTCTCGAAAGTTGAGAATTGAAATTTAATTATCGGTCAGATAGATAAAAATTTAGGTATCGATCTCGGAATAGGCGGAATTTAGGTACCGGTCTCGGAAATTTTGAATTGAAATTTGAGTGTCAATTCGGATGAGAATCGAAATTTAGTATCGAGATCTCGGAATGAGAGCGGAATTTAGGTACCAGTCTCGGAAATTTTGAATTGAAATTTAGGTAGCGATTCGGATGAGAATCGAAATTTAGGTATCGATCTCGGAATGAAGCCCGATTTGGTACCTCTCGGAAATTTTGAATTGAAATTTAGGTATCGTCAGGATGAGAATCGAAATTTAGGTGTCGATCTTGGAATGAGAAGCGAATTTTAGGTACACCGATCTAGAGTACGAATTGAAATTTATGCTCAATTCGGATGAGGAGTGAAATTTAGGTATCGATCTCGGAATAGGCCGGAATTTAGGTACCGATTACGGAAATTTTGAATTGGGGTGGGGTATAAATTCGGATGAGAATCGAAATTTAGGTATCGATCTCGGAATGAGAAGCTGGAATTTAGGTACCGGTCTCGGAAAATTTGAATTGAAATTTGGTATCAATTAGGATGAGAATCGAAATTTAGGTATCGATCTCGGAATGAGAGCTTGGAATTTGGGTACCGGAGTCTCGGAAATTTTGAATTGAAATTTAGTATCAATTCGGATGAGAATCGAAATTTGGGTATCGATCTCGGAATGAGCTGGAATTTTGGTACAGAGTCTCGGGAAATTTTGAATTGAAATTTAGGTATCAATTCGGATGAGGGTGAAATTTAGGTATCGATCTCGGATGAGAGTCGGAATTTAGGTACCGAGTCTCGGAAATTTTGAATTTAAATTTAGGTATCGGTCGGATGAGAATCGAGGAATTTAGGTATCGATCTCGGAATGAGAAGCTGAGATTTAGGAGCTGATCTCGGAAATTTTGAATTGAAATTTAGGTATCGATTCGGATGAGAATCGAAATTTGGGTATCGATCTCGGAATAGAAGCGGAATTTAGGTACCGGTCTCGGAAATTTTGAATTGAAATTTGAGTATCGAATTCGGATGAGAATCGAAATTTAGGTATCGATCTCGGATGGGAAGTCGGAATTAAGGTACCGACCTCGAAGGAAAGGCGGAGGAACCCAAGTACCCGATCTCGAAAGTTTGAAGAAGGGGCCCAAGTTAGGCTACAGCTTTAAAGAAGAGCGGAAGTTAGGGCTCCCGATCTTAAAGATTTATACGCGCGAAGAGGACCAGGTCTCATGCCATCGAACCCAGATCGAACAAGTTCGTGGCTCGATGTCAATATAGCTAGTCGATCCTCTAAGACGCGAAGAAGAAATTGAGTAATTTTGGTAAGTGTGCAGTGAAAAGACTTGACTTGATAAGTCGAGGAAAATATTAGAATTTGAAAAATTTCGAATAGTTTTGATTGAGAGAATAAGCTGAAAGGTTCGAATCGGAGGATTCGGAATCGGAATTCAATTTGAGATTTAGATTCATTTGTTTTTAGTGATTCAATTTCATTTTCTGTTTAATTCGGCTCATGTTAATTTGGAATTCGTTTTAAAAGATTTCCGTTCATTTTCTTTTCCATTTTCTTTTTTATTTTCTCTTCTCTTTCCTTTTTTATATGTTCATTTTGTTTTGATCTTCAAATTTTGTTTAGATTAGTATTTTGAAAAGATAAAACTCGTCGAAGGAAGGGTTTGAGGACACTTTTAAGTGATGAAGCTCGACTTGCTCTTAGAGTCGGGGAGAGATTAATTTTTTTTGTTGTTTTTTGACTTTTTTTGATTTTATTTTTTGATTTTTCTTTTGATTTAAATTTTGTTTTGATTTGAATTTTGTTTCACTTTGATTTGAATTTTATTTTTATTTGTATAGACATTTTTTATTTTGTTTATTTTTGGTGAATTCATTATATTTTTGTTATTCATTTTATTTGTTATTTCATTTAATGGGAAATTTATTGTTGTTTATTTGTTGTGAAATTTTATTGTATTCTTTTATGTTTTATGACTTTTCTTTTGTTGTATATGTTTTTTTTTTTATTTTAGGATTTGGACCCGATTTACAAGCAAGTGGGCATACATTAGCCGTAGAACGAGGTGTCTTTAAAACATAACGATGCACGGTACTTCTTGAGGCATCGTCATGAAGCTAAACCATGTTTAAAGAAAATAACCCACTCTTCAAGGTACTATCAAAATTATTATTTTTTGAAAGTACCTACGAAGAGGTGTTATTTCTACGGACATATAGTACAAATGTTGTAACTTTGCTTATTTCTGTCGCAACGATAAGTCGTTTCTTTGACATTGATTTGTAAGGATTGTACAAGTTGTCTTTGAGAAGTCGTTCTGACGCTCTTCAAATTGATGTTGGGGTTGTATTTGTTGGGAGGCGAACGATATAACTTCGGGGGTTGAATTTCCATCGATTACTAATAACGACCTCTCTTGATTCTTTCTTTCGAGCTGCGCGGTTGAAATTTATGCTCATGTGATAGAAGTATTTTTCATTGTACAAGGGCTTCTGAGTCGATTAATGACCAACCAAAAGACCTAAATCACTTGACTCTCTTCAAAGCATAATATCGAGAGGAGACTTCTTAAGGTAGCCTTTGAGTTTTGTCAATCGGGGGAGGATTAAGACCCCCATAATTTTTGATTATATGCTTGCCTCGAGCTTCTTCTCGGGGAGCATTCTTGTTTTCTCTTTTTCCTTTTTTTTTTCTTCGCTTTTCGCTTTTTTAATTGGGGATTCTTTGTATACGGTGGAGCACGTGTTAAAGATTTTGAATGTACGATTGGGACACGATTTTTGATTGTGTGCTCGCCCCTCGAGCACTCTCCCGGGAACACTTTTTTTCTTTTTACTCCTTTTGTTTTCTAAAATTCTTGTATACGGTAAGACATATTTCTATTAAAGATTTTGAATGTCGAAACTCCTCAATTAATAAATATGAAATGTTTCTTAACATGAATCCTGGGATATTAAAACTCATCCGAAAATCTGGACCCCGTCACATGGCAGAAAATTAAAAGACCCTTGATATCCGGATCGATTACTCGTATTTGAGCACTGCTTTGCTTCATTTCAAAATCCACTTAGGACCCGGTTCGAATTCCTTAAAGTTAAAGGACCGAGTCATTAGGACATTAATTTGTTCTCCCACGAGTCGTATTCTTATTAAAATGTTGAAGTTTCTCGTGTATCGCTCGTTGATTGTCTTCTGCTGAACCGAACGTCCTTGAGCATATATTTTTTTTTGCTATGGTGGGAGGGCTGGGTCCCACGACCCATCATCAAGTCGTTTTAATTGTTTTGTGGTGGGAGGAATTAGGGACCCACTACCCATTATCTTCTCGTATCCATTTATTTATCGATCCATGGCATTTGAACTTGTTAGCGGCTCGTCGCGGGACGATCCTTCGGTGGATGTGTAGATTGTCTTTTGAAGAACAGTGAAGAGTCGGTGACGCCCTCTGCCTTGTAATTTCAACGGTAATACTCAAGTTAACGAACTTGTCTTGTAAAGCGGGCAATCTTTAAAATTTATTCATGTGAATTTTTTTTATTTCAAAATTTTGCATTTTGTTTTATTATTGTGTATTTGATGGGTTTTGAAAATTTTATTTTGAATTAAAATTTTAACAAAATTTTATTTTGTTTAGAGTTTATTGGAAGAGTTGTTAGAGCGGAATTTCAGTTTGACATGTTTACAACAAGTCGAACCTAAAGAGGAATGATATCGGACCCGATCCAAGAGATTTAGAAGGAGGAGTCGAATTTCATTGAAATACCGCAGATAGATCGTTCTATTCTAACACACCTATTGAGGTCTACCTCGCCCCTTTGGGAGCGGAAGGATTCGACTTTTTGTTTAGGGATGTCTAAATAGTGGCTCTAGAATGCGAAGATTTGGGCATGCCCTTTCGAGATGAAATGAACGTGGTATGCGACGGAAAAGAATGATAGTTTGGTCCACTGGGCATGGACTCACTTCTGCAGGTTATGAAAGCAAAGCCATCGATCAAAATGGAAGAGAACTAGTCCCCAACGGAGTCGCCAGAAGTTGTCGGCATATTTTTAGGTTTGTGTGTTGTGTTTTAAAAAAAAGGAGTCGCCTGAAATTATTGACAGAATTTTATATTTTAAATTAAATTTAAATATATATATATATATATAATTTAGAAAAATAGTATTTGATTTTGAAAATAATTTTAAATTTGAAAATTTTAAGATATGAAAAATCGAACGGATCTCACATCACACGATAGTTTATATAAACGAGCATAGCATCCTGTTGTGTATACATCCCCCGAAGCAGGCCTTGCCTTGTGATGGGGGCCTGGGATTAAATAAGCTAAGTTGTGACTTGTCAGATTTGATGCCGAACCGATCTTATAAGCAGCAATTCCCTTGCTTAATATAAATGAATTAGCGGGGTTTATATTACACAGGTTCTTAAAGTTCCTGTAAAAGACGAGAGCCCACATAGTTAATTACATCTTAAATGGCGGGGAATCGTTTAAGAAAACTCTCGATAATGATCGATGGTTTGCTCTTGGAATTTTGAAGTTTGAGTTTTCGAAGGATTGGATTTAGAAATTTCATCGGGGAATGGATCAAATTTAGAACGGTTATTTTCGAGTCCGATGGAAGAGGATTGAGGAGGGCGAGGATCCGAAGAATCTTGGCAACTTCCCGAACTATCTGTTTGGCTCGGAATTTAGAAAATCGTATTATACGATATTTTCGATGCCAATTTTAATTAATTTTGGACTTATATTTGTATGTAAAATCCATACAAATAATATCGAATATGAGGGTTTATGTCGTGTTAACGACTACCTACGAAATCCCCCAAAATAGGTTAAGAACTAATTTACGTGACATGATCGTACAAATGCCTAACGAAGTTGAGATTTATGTTGCACTAGGCAAACTACCTCGAAGTCCTATGGCTTGGTTATTTAATTCTAAGGAAGTTTTGCTGAAGTAGATCCGAGTTTTGCGATGACGATGGTCGTCTTTGCCAACATGCTCCGACTCCTTGTTGTTAGAGGGTTTAGTTTTAGAAGTCATGAATCGGGAGATGAAAGTGTTTTGGTTTAAGAGAAAATCTTAAAATCCAAATGTTTTAAATATTTTAATTCGCAAATCTTAAAGTTGTTTAAACGAACCGATTAGATCCGAGTTCGTCGTCCATTTCAGATTATTTTCATTAATTCACTTAGTCCGGATGAATTTGCCTAAGCTCGAGCGAATGAGTTCCACACTTTCATTTAGACCGTGGGAAATCCCGTTAGCAACTTCGTAGGTTACATCATCAGAAGTTATTCCGATCATTCAGGACGTTTTGATTTAGTTGTAATTGTAGTTACATTTTGTTGGTGATTAATTTTTGAGTTGTTTAAAACATCTTTTGTGTTCGATCATTTTCATGCATTTATAAGTACAAGAAAGTAAGACATTTAATAAATTGCTAAATGTAAATTGTAATAAACTTAAATGCATACCTAGTGAGCTTACTCCGTCATTTCTGCACTTAAAACACATGTTAAAACATTTATAAATATTTCACAATAGGATGCATAGGTAGTAGGGGAAGGTTTTGATTGTACGCAGGAAGTCCCCAATCTGTTATACAATCCCGATCCATGACGTCTAGGTTCTTGTGTTTTGTTAAGGATGATTTTCTTCATCAAAGAACAATGAATTCTGTTGTTCTTTTGAAACATCCCTTGAGTTAGAAGTGCTCGAACTGAATTACGAACATCTTCTTAAACATTTTAGGGATTGCCTTAAGTTTAGTTAGTTTCATTGTGGTGATGAATCGATTACCGGGTTACTCCTTCTTAGTGAATTAGGATGTTTGATCATCCTATGAGTAAGGTGACATTTCGTTTAATCTTCCGTTTAAGGTTATAATAATGAAAGCATTTGAAATAGTGGTCATTAAAGATTTCGGCCATTCTTAATTGAAGTTTTAAGTTGGAGATAAAGTAATTTTTAATTTGATTATAAAGTTTCGATTTGATCTTTTTAGGGGGTTTTAAATTATTTTGAGTTGAAAAAGTGTTTAAATTTGTTTAATTCGATTAAGTCTTTATGTTTGAATGATATTAATATTTTAGGCTAATTTTAACGTTTTATCTTTAATTTAATTTTTAATTTATGATGCTTTAATCATGAATTGATCAAGTTAGTCTTTGGTATTTTAAATTTATTTTGATTTAATTCTTAAACAATTCCAAGTTAATTTTGATATTTTAAGTTTCTTTTAATACGATTTTCTTACTTAATTGGTTTTAATGTTTTAATTTTAGTTTAATTATTAAAACTTGTTGATATCTTCCTTCCATTTGGTTTCAATTATCATTTGTATAACTTAATTAATTAATAAGAACTTAATGATATTTAATTAAATCATTGATTAGGGATTCAATTTCGAAGTATTAGAATCTTCTTATGTCGAAAATCCACTTAACCTTAATGATCATTCTTAATTGTCTTCGAAAGTTTAATGATTAGATTAATTAAGGCTTCTTCTTTTAAATGTTTAAGGTGATTAATGGTTTCTACCCCTTAACTCTTTTAGTTTGATCATCGAATGAAAAATCGGATCAAATATTTACCCTTTCATCTGGTTAAACCTAAACATTAATTAAGGTTAAAGCCTTTAATTATCTTAATGCCCTCTTAAGCTTATTCATCTCATAACTCATCGAATTAAGCTCGAATGAGCTTTGAAATTTTATATGCTTGCTACTCATGAAATAAAAATTGGAAGGATCTCACCCAAATGAAGTATGATGTTGTCCGTTTTGTCCGCCTTGGAAGTGAACACAATCCTTCGACGTCTTGACCACGGTGGATGTACCTGCAAAAGGCACAGGAGAAATTCGTATGAGACTTTAGGAACAAAATAGAGTGTAAATATACATAAATGCGTAATGAATAAATAAATAAAATGATTATGTGAGCGGTGTGATAATTGGATGATTTACGCAATCAAATTGATTCTTTTGTATCATCTATCTTACACTTAAGCTTTCATATTTACATATACGATTTTAAAATTCTCAAAATCATATTGAAATATCATGGTTCTTTTTCAATTTTTTTTTAAACAAATGACATTTTTCTTTGTATAGGTTGAAAATGCTGAAGTACGTGTTTGTAAATGTAAAAAAATTCAGGTTAGAGATGTGTGTGTACATAAGAATTGAGTACGATGTATGCAGATTCTTTTTAAATTTAAAATAGTGATATATATATTTTTTTTAGATTACATGAATAATATAGGTGATACAAATATAAATGTTAAGTTTAAGTGTGCAAAAACAAAAATACATAAGAATTGGGTGTAGCCACATGCAAATAATAAAATTTAGGTGATGTGTATAAAGCATGCAGGGAATTATGTCGTGAAATTTTTCGGCCTAAAATATGTTTGTAACAAGTACGATTAAATCGTTTCTTAATCGTCGAGCAATCAAGGTATTTGAAATTATGTGTATTAATTTAATGTAGGAAATAAAGTACTTTGAATTTATATTTAAACTCTCATGACCTCAAAATTATTGTGTATTTGAATATATAAAGTTCTTTTATACTTACATATTTAACATCCAAACTTTCATATTTAGTTACTCTATCGAAAATACTTTTTTTATATCATTATAACATAAAATATTAAGTACATAATCATGTGATGTGGAAGATTTACATGCATACCATGAATTCCAATGTGCTCATTTATCTAGTACCCAAACTTCAATTTGTATTTATTTGTGAGAAAGTGTAGCACTATTTTAAAATTTTGAACATAAAATAAAATTTTTATATGATATGAAATATATGTCTTATAAATGTAAAGGCAAAGTTTAGGTGTTAAATATCTGAAAATACATAAACAATGAGTGGTATACATGTAAAGTTTTTAAACATAATATATTCACATATCCTACATCCAAGCTTCAATTCATACAAATATGTCACATTACTTGTGTATATCATTAAACGAGAATGAAATGAGTGTACTACAAAGCTCTCATTCCATGAAGCAAAATCCACTTTTAGAAAATTATAAAGCTTCCAACACACATGTAAGGGAAACCAAATCATTAAACTATAAAATCCCCAAATTTTCTTTCAGGCAAATGACTTGAGGAGGCTATGGTTAAGAATCACAAAGAAAAGTGCCCAATAACAAGATTTTCATACATTTAAGCATAACCAACTAGTGGAGAAATTAATTTCTAAAGCAAAAAGAAAAAGATAAACCTTCGTATCATGTTAGTGTTCGATTCGTACCAACCAACTTTGATGATCAATAGGTGTCAAAGTTTCAACTCTGTCTTACGACACTTTTGTGCTACAATTAAAAGTCCTCCATAGCTTTGCAATGAATTGGATTAGCCCCTTGCTCATTTGACTCCTTTCCTCCTCTTTCGTTTTAAGCTTCGTGATGTGTTGTTGATGTAGCGGCGTGCCCGGAATTTACCTCGCAATGATACACCGAAATTTGTATGAGAATCAATCCATTCAATTTGAATACATGAAACATACAATTGTAATTATAAAGGTACAAAAGAATTTGAATTGCATAAGATTGCTTCAAGCCCCTATTCTACCCAACTCATATGTGTTTGTATATCTCATTCTTAAACTTTACTCTTTTTAAATTCATATGCTAAATCTTTTCATAAAACAATTCTAGATTTTTCCAAAACAATGATTTATGTGTCTCCAAACTTTTTCTATAAATCAAATTCACATTAACTTCACACTTCCCAAAATAAAGTTTTGAACACCTCTAACTTTCTGACACAAAAGATATGAAGATTTTGTAATTTTGAAAACGGTAAGTTTCGAGTTCCAAACCTTTCTTAAATCAAAACTATTACGATTCAAGATTTCTTGGAAATATAATAATACAAAGCTCCAAAATTATACACATTTCAGTTATTTTATCGTAAAGTCACCACACACTTCATATCTCCAAATAAAACCAAGCTTTTGAGATCTTTACAGATTCCATAAAGGATGCAATAGACATTTTCAAGTGACACATATTTTGAAAGCACTTATTTGCTTAAACATTGAATGCATAATGAGTTTCCCAAATTTTCACAAGTGACATTAAAATAAACGTAAGAGAAGATAAGAATGTCATTTATCAATCAACGCTTCACAAAATAGTTGTCATGATTACCAACATAGAACTTCTACCAACATAATATTTAAGTTAATAAAAGCATAATTACGGAGAGTTATACCGTTGTGAAAGTTACGGACATCATGCCGTCGCTTCTTCAGAGCTGTCGATGTCCCATCCATGTGCCCCGATGTACCTCACTTGAGGAACCACAGAAAGAGAAATGGGTGACGGCGAGCAAGTCATGTATACATGTAAAAATTTGTAAATCAAGAAGTTTTGTATAAGAAGAACAGAAAGGTTCAAATATAAGTAAAATACAAAATCAAATTTTTATCGATTTCAAATCAAAATCGAGTGAGCAATGACACTTTCTTTTGACAAACTCACTTCATCCAAGGATTACAACACTCCAATCATAAAATTCAATAAACGTGGCTTCAGTCCAAGCAATTCATAAGATATTGATATAATATTAAGTATTACCTGTATTTCTTATCTTTTGAAGGTAACAATTCCAAGTTTACATGAGCCGACAGTACAACTATCATAAAATCAAAATTAAATCATACAATATTAAAATAAGCAAATATTAAAAAGTAAATAGCAGTCTGATAGTAGCAGCATGTATGTATTAAATTTGATATATATATATATATATATATATATATATATATATATATATATATATATATATATATTATTCCAGACAAAGAAAACTGATCCAACACGAAATCTGTTAAGTTGATGCTTTGCCGCCCAGGTAAGGAGTCTCGATGAAATCAATTCCAAATGTTTCAATCAAACAATGGTATACCTCATTTTCTTTATTGTTTGTAGCCGGTATCGATGCAAGAGATTCAATCGAAAGAAGGTTTTGGCGCTTTTATGGAAGTAGACCTATGCGAATTACAAGGAGTTTAATTATTTGAATTTGTGGCTGCCAATTAATCTGCAAGGAAAGAGTTTGTGCTCCTAATCGGCCCCTCTAATTAAACAAATATACGAGAAGGAAAGATCGTGCTCTATTTTTTTTTTATGTGAAAGAAGGTCATTATATAGTGTCATCCCAAGAAATTCAGGTAAAAGAGAGTATGTTTCGACTTGGTTTATAAATACACAAAACGGTAAAGGAAAATTAATTTACATACTTGAATAAAAAAGCTGTGAAGAAGAGTGGAAATCTTCATAAAAATCCAGAAATAATTCATACACACCATGGATGAAATAAATGCCGACCGTTGCTTGCGATTGTTCAAGAAAGAGATCAACTGAGAAAAGCTTAGAGTTTACCCATTTCTCGGTGAATCCGGTGCAACTGCGCGGCATTCCACCGGTAATGATCTTTCTTTAAACTCCTTTTGCATATGAACCTCCGACCATTTTGCAGAAGTTGGCTTCGGCTCTTGAATCGAGGTTTTGGTTATCTATTTGTCCAAATGGCGTGCAACTACCGCCCTTCACCCAAACTCCCAAAACATGAATCCCTCGGAAGCTCGACTCAACGGGATGAAGAAGAGGGCGACGAATGCGGGGGTCGAGAGAGCGGCGGCTAGGGGGCTTGCCGGAGAAGAATCACGTGCGAGGAGATTTTCGGCGTTCTATGCGTGAGTGGAGTGGGCGCCGGGCCAGGCAGGCCAGGTTAGGGTTAGGTTTGCGTGGGTTTAAATAGGGCGAAATTCTTTTCTTTTCTTTTTTTTAATTATATGCATCAATTTCGTGCAATTTGCTCGAGCGGCGAACCTTGTAAAAATGGGTATCCTTCCCGGCTAAAATCGACATTCCGGACGCAACGGCACGGTCCGTTTCATCATCCGAGTCATTCGGACAACCTCGTCGATGGTCACGTCGAAAAGGATGGAATGGGGATTTCACGATTAAAATCGATTTGGTTGGGGTCGAGGTTGAGCTTGGTAGCGATCGAATGTTGCATTCAGTTGGGGAGTGTGTCGAAGCATTTTAAAATTTAAATTGAGAAGAAAATGGCAAACGTCGGGTCAATTTGGGTCAAATCGAACTGGAAGTGGGAGCTTAGGTCAAAATTAGAGTTTTTGATGAAATCGGCAAATTGACAAAATTTAATTGTGGTGTAGTTGAACGAAATGAAATTGGGAATATTTGGGATTTTCTGTGACTTTAAAGAATTTTTGGAAATTTTGGAATTTTGGGTTAAAAAGGAGTATTTTGGGTATTTGGAAGTTATTTGGAGGGTATTGGGGTATTTTTGTGGAGGTTTAGGGTTTAGAATGTGTGTGAGAGTGTGGTGTGTACAAGCTAGACCTCACGGAACGGATATCAGGGGTACTCCACAGGCCAAAGAGTCACATAGGAGGCTTCATCCTTTAAACCTCCATATTGGTCTTAACCCTCCAAGTGGCACGGGTTTACACTCGAACATGTGGGGTTGGGAAAGAGATAAAGTATTGGGGTGCTAAGTGGTGGGTCCCATTTCTAATCCTCTGAGATTAGTCGAAGAAAAACTGAGGTAGATCTAAGGACTAAGAGAAAAAGACAATACCTCATCAAAAATAGAGGAATTCGACGGTATGAGACCATAAGGCTTTTGAAGTCTCTGATCTTGAGAACATTCCCAAAAAATTTTAAGGTCAGAGGCAAAATACGTGAAAAGTTATTGAATTTTCGATTTCATGTCACTATTTTAGGTATTTTAATTCAATAATTAGCATGTTGTAAAATAAATTCTAGAGAAAATTTGGTGATGTTCATTAGGACCAGAGGACCCTACGAAAAATATATTTTGAGTTAATTCATTCATAATAAGCAGGTGGCTAAACCCCCTAAAATTGAATTTGATTTAATTAGGGTTACCGGTTTTCATCGAATTGACTTGAAAATAATTATCAGTTCACTCTTTAGGGTCGGAGGAATCTTCATCAAAATTTTGAAATCAATTGGACTTAATTAACCTGCAAATGGGGTGATTAAGCCTCATAAGCAAAATAGAACTTTAAAAAATCATAACTCCAAAATACCAAAAACTCACAAAAATGATGTTGGAGCTTCTACGATATCAAGGAGTTCAGGAAAATTGGAATTTTTCTAAAAAAGTTGATTTTTCGCCCAATATTTTAATATTTTAATAATTAAAAAATAATAAAAATCATGAAAATATTAAAAAACATAAAATTTACATTTGACTCCTAATCATTTAGGAACAAACCAAATATTTTTCCTAAGTCCTAGGATACGTGTATTAGAATTTTAAAGGCTTAATATAATTTTTAATATTAAAAATTAAGTTTTTAACCTTTTCACTAAAATAATTCTAATGAATCAAAGAAAAATCAAAAAATTATAAAATTTGTTCCTCTGAACTCTTTGAGGTCAGATAGATTTAAGAAAATATAAAATCCATTTTATTTTAATTTTATTTTATAATTAATTAATACTCTAAAATTCAAAATAATTATAATAATAAATAAAATATAATTAATCATTAAAATTGGTCCAGTGGTCCTCTGGGCATTATGAACTTCTGCATGAATTTCTACTTAAGGATAAACATTCTGTTGAGTAAATGTTGTTGAATTTTCTTGGAAAACCCCTATTTTTTACTAAAATAATTGTATACATAAATTAAACCCGGAAAAATCAGATTTTATTTATAAATGTCTTAATAGACATGTGAGTGAGATGACATAAAAATTTCAAATTCATTTGAGCTCAATTTAGTGAGTTATGAAATAAATAAGCTTAAAAGGGCACAAAGATCAATTAAAAATTTTAACCCTTAATTAAACTTTAGGTTTAATCGAAATGGGGAGTAAAATATTTGATTTTAACTTTCTCTTGGATGATTGAAACCCAAGGAAATTAAAAGGGTAAAAGAAACCCATTAAACACTTTAAATAACAAAATGAAACTCTAATTAATTAAATAATTCGAATTTTGGAAAGAATATATTTAAAATTTGGATTATTAAAATAGGGATATTATTAAGAGGATATTTATTCTTTTAATTTAAAAATCCACAAATGAGTCGCATTAACAATATTTAGTTCTTAATTAAAAATTAAAATAAGAATCAAAATTAAATAAATTAAAAATTAAAAAGAAGGTAACATAATAACTTGAATTAAAGCTTAAATGTTAAATGATGCAATAATTAAAAATCGAATTTAAAATCTTGGAGATTAAATTAAAATGTAAATTAAATTAAGTTAAGTAAAGGTTTAAATTAAATTAAATTAACTTACCTTAACGATTAAATTAAATTAAATTTAAAATATTGAAACTAAAATTAAAATTAAAATTAAATTAAAATTAAATTAAAATTAAATTAAATTAAATTAAATTAAAAAATTAAATTAAAATCAAATTAAATTAAATTAAATTGAATTAAATCTCTTAAAAACAAACCTAAATGAAATCATTAAGAGTTAAATCAAAATATATAAATAATTTCAAAAAACAAACCTAAATGAAATCATTAAGAGAGTTAAATCAAAATATATAAATAATTTGATACCTCTTTCTACTAGTAAATTTAAAACATGAACATCGATTTGAAATACTAAGATAATTGAAAGTGGAGATTTAAGTAAATCTAAAATAATTTAAACACTATTCCAAACTTAAATTATTAATTAAAACCTCATAATTAAATTAAAACACTTTAAATAGTAACTCGAACTTTTAATTAATTATGATTAAAATCCTCGATAAACCGACTTGCCATAAAGGCTTTAATTATTATAACTCTTAAATAGAGTATTAAGTGAGATGTCACTTCATTCATCAGGTAATCAAAGACTGAAAGTTCATACTTGAACTAAAGTTTAACTAAACTCCTAGATGATTAATTCACATGTGCGACTAAATTTGCTTGGACTCGAAACGATCCGAGAAATATTGAAAAGATGTTTAGGACTCGTCTGGCTTCCTCGATATGACGAGATGTTTAGAAGAACAATTAATCTAATTGTTCTTTGATGAAAGAAAATCATCACTTAAACCAAACTAAAAACCTAGACGTCATAGAAGATGACCGAGTTATAGGATTCGAATTTATTCAGACAACCAAAACCCTTCCCTTAGCTTTACTAGGAATCTATTGAAACATTTAAATGCCTTAACATGTGTTTTAAGTGCGACTTGGGATGACGGGAAGACCCTACAGGTACGCTTTTTATTGCAATTTACTTTATTGCAATTTACTTGTCTGCTTGTACTTTACTTTTCTTGCATGATAAATAAAACTGTTGCATGAAAAACCAAAACGTTACGATAGTCTGAATTGAAACCAAAACTAAATTAAAAGTCATTTACGAGATGAAATTCACATGCAATATTCCAAAATATAAAACAACTCGAAATTTAATCACAAAACGAACAACAAAGCTTCAATCACAACTAAATTAAAACGTCGCATTGAATGATCGGGAATACCTTAGATGATGTAACCCGTGTTCTTCGCGCGGGATTTCCCAAAGAGATCTAAATGAAAGTGTGGAACTCATTCAGTTGATTTTAGCATTCATACGGACTAAGTTAATTCGATGAAAATAACGGTGCCGGGATAGTGACGGAGCCGTGGGATGTTGGTGGTTTGTTTAGTGCTTTAAGATTTGTTTTTAATTAAAATATTAAAAACACTTGGATTTTAAGATTTTCTCTAAACAGGCTCTTACTCTCGTCTACGATTTATGACTTCTAAAACTAAACCTTTTACCGCTGACAAGGAGCTTGGAACTTGGTGGGCGACTCTACCATCTTCTCCATTAGAAACTAGGATCTACTTGACAAAAGCTTCTTAGAATTAAATAACGAAGCCATAGAAGCCGAGGTGGTTTGCACAGTGCAACATAAATCCTCGACTCTTCGTTAGGCATTTGCATAATCATGTTATGCAAATTAATTTCTAACGAGTATTTAGGATTCCGAGGAGTAGGTGTTTGAGAATGCACATAAACCCTCACATCTTCGAGGCTATTTGTGTGATTATATCATACAAATATAAGTCACTGATTAATTAAAATTGACGGGCTAGCAATATTAATAAATTCCCGAATTGAACGGAAACAATATGATAGTTTGGGAAGTTGCCAAGATTCTTCTTGGATCCTCGGCTTCTCTACTTCTCTTCCTTTGGACTCGTGAAAATAAACATTTCTAAATTTGATCCATTCCTATTGAAATTTCAAAACTCAAATCCTTTGAAAACGTTAAACTTTGAAATTCTTGAGAGCAAAACCACTAATTATTGTAGAGTTTTCTTAAACGATTCCGTCATTTAAGATGTAATTAACTATAGGGGGCTTGCCCTTATAGGGAACTTCAGAACCTAAAGAGTAATGTATTAAGCGGGAGAACTTGTCGGCTTATAAAATTAGTTCGCAGACCCGACGAGATGTGCAATCTCCTAGTTTTGTTAATCGAGCCCCATCGTCGAGCGATTATTATTACGATATAGGGATAGATATACGGTTGTGGTACGGTAGTCGTTTATAAACTATTCGGGATGTGAGATCGGTTTGATTTCATATCTTAAAATTTTCAAACTTAAAATTATTTTAATCAGAATACTACTTTTAAATTATATATTTAAATTAAATTAAAAATTAGCTGACAACTTCGCCGTGACCCCCTTTTGAAATACAACACACGAACTTTAAAAATATCACAGGCAATGGCAAAACATAGACACTACTTATTAAGGTGACCCAAAATCATATTTTCATCAAATTTAAGTTGATCCTTTGGAAAATATGGTTTTGGTTATGACCATTCACTTTAAATAATTTCTCGGTTTGAGATCACCAATATTAACCGCTCATGGGGATAAACTTTTATTACGATAAATGAATCCATCCTTTGGACTTATGTTTTCACGAAAATAATCTTAATATAGTATTTTAGCAAAACTTGTTGTCTGGCTTAATATTTTTAGTCGAATCCACTTGTGATCATGCCACATCTTCATCTTTTCTTTATACAACTTAGCACTTTCATATGATTCATTATTGCTCTTCGAAGCTCATTTAATTGCGATAATCTTTTCTCACCGGCATCCGCTTCGAATTATAATTGAAGCTCTTCTAATAATGATATCTTGTACTCGAGTTATTCAGTAAATGACGTTCCCAAAAATTGTATGTGGGGGCATTCATAGGAGTTTTATCCATGAAAACAAAATCCGGTTGATTAAGCTTAATCTTTTTTGTTTGAATTAATTGATTTCTCTAAAATTCTTTTAATTTCGTGATTGGATAATTCAAGCAAAACCACTTGTCGAGGATGATAAAGAGTAACAATTTTATGGTTGATATGATATTTATTTACTAATTTCTATAATTGCATTTCACAAATGACTTCCCAACGTCACTTATGATTACTCTTGGCATTCGAATCTGAAATATGTTCTTTATTAAAAATTTTGCAACACTGAGCATCACATCAAGGTAAACCAAGATCTTATCCATTTAGAGACACTTTCTGCTCTAGCAATAGATATATATATATATATATATATATATATATATATACAAATTTATAGAAATAGGTATAAATGATCCATTGAAATGTAATCCCACCGACATTAAATATTTGACATCACGACATAATTGAGGGGAAGCTCATTTATTCAAGAAATAATGCCCACACGGCGAGATTGATCACAATTTTTAATATAAGCATTAACATCCTTAAAAATTGTAGACGATAAAATCGAATTGTAGAATTTTATATGCACTTTTGCTCAAATACCAAAATGTCCCAAAGAAATTAGAATCATGACATTTTTAAACAACTTCATAAGTTCTTCTAATGGCACACATCTTGAATAATTAGATCCTTTCCTTGCTTATATAAAAATGGGTTATCCCAAAAGTCTTAACCCCGAGATAAAATTTCTTCCTACGTGGTGTAATAGAACCATGAGGTATAATGTCGCTAACAATAATGCTCGTAATGTCGATATACCATGGAACACACAACTCATTGATAGTGAATAATTTTTCATCAAGAAAATGTTTATTAATTTTCTTATCGGAAAAAAAATTTTTTCATTTTCAAGCACGAATGATGATCGACGATTTATTTATCGACACCCGCTACATCCTATTTATTTAGAAAGTTAAATTCTTAAAGTAGAATCCATCTTTTCGGACACCACTTTTGCATCCTTCTTTTCAGTATAAACATTAATAGCAGAATGATCGGTATACACTTTACATATTTTGTTCTAATTAAATATGATTTGAATTTATTAAAAGCATATATTATAACGAATAACTCTTTCTCGATTGTGGTACAATTAATTTGAGCTTCGTGGGAGTTACTAACGCGTAGTCGTCACTTTGAAAATCTTGTCATTGTTTTGTGCAAACAACTCTAATAACATGATCACTTGCATCACACATTAATTAAAGGTTTTTTTCTCGATCGAGTGAAAAAATAGCTAAGTCTCAGTATTTAATTTCTCTTTTAACTACTAAAAAGCTTTTTAGGAATTCTTCATCGAAATTTAAAATATCAACTTTTTCAATAAATGACATAGGGGCTAGCAATTTTTGAAGTCTTTAATATAACACTGTAGAATCAGTATATCTTAAAAAACTTCTAATCTCCCATACATTTTTTTGAGCAGGTTAGTAACGTCACTTGAATTTTTTTGTAGTTTCTACTTCCATGCCTTTCTGGATATATGATTTCCCGAAACAATTTCTCTTGCTACCATAAGTTAGCATTTTCCCGATTAAGGACTAAATTTATTTCTTCACGGTGTTTAAGAACTTCGGATTAATGTTCTAAATGTAATTAGAATAATTCCAAACACTGAAAAAATCATCCATAAATACTTTAATTCCTTTTCTAATTAAATCACGGAAAATTGTCCGTCATACATCTTTGAAATGCCATACAGACGTACATAAACTAACGAGCATTCTTCTAAAAGAAAAAGTAAAAATTGTTTCTCTTAATCCTTAGAGAATTTGTATTTGGCGATAACGGGTATATCCATCCAAAAAACAAAATTATTTATGCCCCGACTAGTCTATCCAACATTTGATCTAGAAAGGGTAGTGAAAAATGATCTTTCCTGGTGGCAAGATTTAATTTTCTATAATTAATGCCTATTCACCATCTTGTAACTTTTCTTGTTGGTATCGGATCATTTTTTCCATTAACGGTTATGATTACTCGTCCTTTCTTAGGAAAACAGTGAATAAGACATACATGTACACTATACGAAATAGGGTAGATAATTCCAACATCTAACAACTTTAAATTTTCATTCTTGACAACCTCTTTCATAATAGAATTTAATCTCCTTTGAGGATTAGCCTTGGGTTTGCGGTTTTCTTTAACAAGGATTAAATTGCATACTTATTGAAGGATTGATTCCATTAATATCAGCTATGGTCCATCAAAAAGCTTTATTATGCTTCTTTAAAGTTTCGAGCAAAACTCTCTTCTTCTTTTACGAACATTTTTGAGGGAAATTATAAACCGGAAAAGTTTAGGAATCACCTAAAAGCATATTTTAAATACGCGGGAAGTAACTTTAATTCAAGTTCACTAGGTTTTCAATTGATAGACTAAAGATTCATCTTTCTTTATCATGTTCAAAACTTAAGCTTTCTTGAACATAATTTAAATCTCATATAAAAATCATTTAGAATATTGTACTTCCTCTTCTTGCTAGTGTTCAATTTTTTCACTTTAATTTTTCTTCATAAGTTGCTTTAAAATGGAATTCACTCAGATTTGTTATAACTTCCATGTATAAATTCTTTTCTCGTTAACTTTTGCATGATATTTCATTGATTTTGAAATATTAAATGTAATGGTTTTGATCGTTGATGTTAAGATTAATTCCTTTTTACACATCTATCATTGCTCTTATTGTATCTAGGAATGAATGCTTCCTAAAGTAATAGGTATCTCTTTATCTTCGTACATATCTGTTAATAAAATCGACATGAAAGATAAATTGATGTACTTTTACTAAAACATATTGTATAACTCCCTTAGAAGTTTATTCTTGAGGCGATCTACTAAATGCAAAGGTACGGTAGTCGAGGTTGTTCTCCTAATCCTAGTCTTTTAAATATAGATAATTTCATAAGGCAATGCTGACACACCTAAATCACATAAAGCTTTCCCTTAAAATTTGTCTCCCGTTATCGTAAAATTGTAAACTCACAAGGATCTTTAAGATTTTAGGAAAGCTTCTTCCTAAGTCTGATCTTGCCTCTTCACTAAGTGCAGAGTCCTCATTATACGAACTTTCTTTTCTGTTAAGGATATACTTTAAGAACTTCACAAAAGGCGGAATTTGTTTCAAAGCTTTAGCAAATGGAATATTAATTGTATGTTTCTTAAAAATTTCGAAATTTTGAAAATTGCTCATCTAACTTTTATCATATTGAAGTCTGAAAATGATGGTGGTGGCTTTTTTAAACTAATTTTTGGTGAGGAAATAGGTCTACAAAAATCTTTTGAAGGCGTCCTCTTTTAGTTCTTGATCTCTTCTTTCTACACTTCAATCTCTTTTTAAAAAACTCTGCCTTCTAACTCTTCCACTTCTCGGTTGAATAGTTTTTTGCTCTTTATTTTTTTGTCTCTTGGTTTTTACGTGTATTACTCGAAACTAAACCTTGAGATCTATTATTTAATGAATTGGTTGTTGTCCCACGATTGATTCTTAATACTTTTAATTGTAGCTCCTTGACTTTGTAATTGATTTTCTATTTGCTTAACACCGGTTCTTCTATAGAAAAATTCTTCTCGTTAAATTGTGGCTCCTTTGACCAAACTTGGAGGATAAGTTGAGGTATAATTTATTATTAATTTGGTTATTCCAATTCTTTAATGGCTTTACTTGGTTATTCCCCAAACTGTTGATTCTTATCACTTGGATTATTGTTGTTTACGCTAAAAAATTTGTATTGTCCTTCCAACTTTGGGTTATAATAATTTGAATACGGGTTATTAGGATTTTTATAGCATTAAGTTTCTAATGATGTTTGAGAATCTACCATTTGGCTAATGAATTCTCTTTAATCATTGGAATTGGTTGAAAAAATTATTTCAAATTGGTTTATCTTCCTTGAAATTACGTAACTTGATTTGCTAAAAATGCAAAAGTATAAGATTCATGAATATTCGCTACCTTCTTAAGATTTACCACTCTCGAAGGCAATTGGAAGTATTTATAATCATTTCTTTAATTAAATATAAGCATCTTTAAATTTTTTGAACCATCATCGATGAACCTGCTATCAACCCGATAGTAGATCTAATAGATCCAACTAATCCATTATAAAAAGATTGAATTATTAACCAATATATGGTATCTAATGGACACTTTCTCGGAGATCTTGAACATGTTCTCATGCTTTCATAAATAGATTCCTCTTCACCCAACGATAAAAAATATGTAATAACATTTAAAGCTTAACGACCTTTGATGGTGGAAAATATTTGAGAAACTTTTAGCACCAAAATCACCTCGAAGTTACGATAGATCGAGTTGCTGAAGAATTTAACAACATCTTAGCATTATCCTTGAATGAGAAAGGAAAAAATTCGAAAGTCCCAATAGCATCATCCAAAATGCCATCATATTTAAATGTAGCACACGATTCTAAAAAATTGGTAAGATGTAAATTTGGATCCATAGTTAGTGCTCACACAAACTGATTACTAGATACCATTTGAATAATAACCGTTTAAGTTGAATGAATTAGCCGCTTCTAGCGGGATTTTGAGTAGTACCAGAAGTTCATCTACTATAGGAGTTCATATAATCTCTTAAAGGTCTAAATTCCACTTGATGGATTTTAGCATTTTAATTATTTTGATTTGCCATTTTTTGAATATTTTATGTTTTTCTGTGTTTTTAATTTTTCTGATTATTATAATAGTTCTTTCTAATTCAAAATCGTAAGGTACAAGTCATGAACCTATACTATGCATATAATATTATAAATCAAAATAAATACGGTAAGCATATAAAAACAACACAAAAATTTTCTAAAATAAATCTAACAAGTTTAAATAAGACTTTTAAAAAAGTTAAAAATAGTGTTCTGAAATATTTTTTATATATCGTTTTAACTATTATTTTTTTAACTATTTTTTTCTATTTGGCCTTAAAGAAACTTAATCCACGATATTTATGCTTACATTTTTATATGAATTTATACTTCTTCTTAATGATATGTTTACTTTAAAATAACGCCTAAACTTGATGCTAATGCAAATAAGAATTTAATTGTTATTATTATAAAATGGGATTATACTTTCAGTATACATATCATATCGAAATGTACCAGGACTTTCTGATTAAGCCCGAATATTTTTTTAAATTTTGGGGAAAAATGTTAAATATTCTTAACAAATAAATAAACAGAAAAATAACTTTTTACTTTTTTAAGGAAGATCTTACCCAATCTAAATATAATATTCTAGGAAAGAAAGTTCAACTCTTTTGGTAATTTTATATTTGAAATGAAAACGAACTAAATTTAACTGATTTTTATAAGATTAAAGAAAATAAAATAAAATATCTTTTTTTTTTTTACTATGAATCAATAATAAGTCATCGAATTCTTCGTAGAAAGTATCTAAAATGTGTTGTGCCAAATAGATAATTATATTCTTTAACCTTGCTAGAAATGCTATAAAGATCATAGGTTAATCTAATGTTTTTTAGAAAGCTTGAAGGCAAGCTGACGGGGAAGATACTAGCTCTTACTGCCAGGTTTCCTCTTCTCCCTCCCTTGAGGTCCCCAACATCCGTATCAAGACATAAAATAATAAATCAAATTAGGGGCTCTAGCTGTCACTCCAAAGTCTTTGCTCAATTCTACACCCTTCAAAGTATATCTCCTTATTTGTTGCACTTTCAGCCATATAGATACACATTCTCCTTATATAATCTCATGTGATTCTTATCAAATTGTTAATTGAGACGATACCATACCAGTTCATACAAGTTTCTACAACATATATTAACGCTAAATTAACCAAATCAAGAAGTAAATAAAGTGCAAGGTTTTGAATCATCACAACTTCTTCCAACATTGATTTCATATACTTCTGACTTCAAATCCATAACTTAATTACTTCATCATTTTAAGGATAAAAATAAAGAAAACTACTTTCAAGAAAAATGCTAATCACAACTTGGTTTAAGTATAAATCATAGTGAAAACACATAAAGTCTTAATTAAAAACCAAATGTAAAAAATAAAAATAAACACTTCTCAAAGGCTCCTCACCAAAACACTTGAAGTTCCTTTGAAAACTTTGCTTTTCTTTATAATCCTTTGAGGTGGCGCCCGACTCTAGACTCCAATTCTCTCCTCTTATTCCTAATACAAACTATACTAAAGTTACTAGTGATGATGAAGTGGAAAGTGTGTATAAAAGCCTTTCCTGCAATAAACATAATTCTTGCACCTCGAAACAACAATTGTTTTTCTGATCTTAAGTCTTCTTTTATAATTTTCCAGCAGTCTTTCGTGTCTCTTTAGGTATGTCAAATTTAATGAATCCTCCAAGAGATGCATTCATGAAATATAATAAATTAATTTTTGGCTCGATAGAAAGTTACTCATGCTTGTACCAAAGGATGCCTTAAAGCCTTCAATATGGTGCAGTAATTATTTAGATCCTCTAAAGTAACTGTGGCTAGTAAGTGCGGGGTTTTGGTGTAGCATAAGGCTCTGGCCATTGGCAAATCTGGAGCTTAGTGGCAAGGCTATGGCGCATAGCCGAGTTTGAACAGTTAGCACTCCACGAGATCAATTTTGTACCTTTCTTCCATTTTATAAAATTTGATCCATTTTCACTCCTTTCATCACATTCACCCATTTAATCATACCTACAAGAAAAAATACACAAAATACCTTCCATTAAAGTGCAATATCATAAAAAATAGATATAAAATTTTTTATAAAAATATTATATATTTTAGGTGCATCATAGGTGGAATTTGACAAGCTTTAATGTAATTAAGGTTTAAGAAGGTTAGTTGAGCCTAGTAGGGCTTAGACCTAGTAGGTTAATTTAGCACTTAAACTTAATGTAACTAGGTTTAAGAAAGCTAATTAAGTCTAATAGTGATTGAACCTAATTAGGTTTAATTGGCTTAAACCTAATATGTCTAAAATTAAATGAATTAATTAACTAAACAAGACAAACATAATCTCATTATTTAAGCATTTGAATTGATTGGTTAAACAAATATTTGGATATATTTGGATATTTTAGTGGATAATGATTTAAAAGTGACTAATGAGGTCATTGGATTTGCTATTCTAATCTCTGCATTCAACTGAATTAATTGATTCTCTGTATTAATCATTAAAATATTCAAACTAAGGAATTTTAAAGTTTCTCAAATTTAAGATTTGTTACCAAACACAAAAAACAAAATGTCACTGCAAAATTTCTAGAAGCTAAACATCATCTGGATCAAATTATTATTAAATTTTATAGACAATTTTAATTTGATTTCTATTCTAATTTAATGATTTTTAAATAATTAGTGCTCAGTATTATCTTCAACTCTTCTTTATTTTCTCTTTGAAAGATATTATTATTGAATATTCTAAAAATAAAAATAATGTCTCTGAAAATTTTATAATTTTTGGTTATAAATAATTTTAATTAATTTACTCCGGTAATTGTTTATTAATTAATTATTAAAGATAAATTATCAATTTAAAATTTGGCTTTCAAATTATTCTCCTCATTTCTTGAGTTAAGGGATACTTTTGTCATATTTTTATGATTTTTCTTCTCGAATATGCATTTGAAGGATGTGTATATTTATTTAAATAAAGAAATTCCATATTTTCTTATTTAACAATACGAAACTGATTGGATCATCGAATCTGTCGAAACATCATGCGGCGTTATGTGATTAGCTAGGATTTCCCACGCAGGCAGCACGTGGCCCGCGATTTCATTTGTTTCATGTGGATGAAGCTGCAGTCCGAGTAGATCGCGACCATCGAATTTCAATGCTGAACTAGGCAGCATTGATTCATCGTCCCAATTTATTATAACCCGCATACGCGTTCATTTTAAACCTTAAGATCTGCGCAAGTATTAATGGATTTAATGAGAATTTGTTCTTGTTGCATCTTGAGGAAACCGATCACATCTACACGGTGATGTAGGTGTTATGAAACCGATCTTTATATATAGTTCCGAACGGGCAATTACATTTAAGTATCCATGCAGCTTTAACGAGGTGAAGCCTTAATCAAACTTAATAAGAATAGGCTCTATGTTTAATTTGAAGTGAAATCGGGCAGTGATTTCGGCCAAAAATGGGTTCACGGGTTAGTCTTGGAATGGGTTAGAGCTTGCGGAGGAGCTAACTTTAATTGGAAACTTCATCATGTTGCTCGGTGATGGTGTAGGAGTGGTTAATTTGGAATTTGGAAGGTTTTATATAAAACTAAAAACTTGTCTGTTTTAGGGCATGAAGTGGAGTAGCTCGGTAGATTTCGGGGATTGAGGCTATGGGGAATTAATTACAGAGTCGTAGGAGAAAATTTTTTGTCTTAGTCTTTAAGGTTTGAGCGATTATGAGTTGTAACTTTTTTATGGGAGCTCTGGGTAATCTATATATAGCCATGCAGATTCCATGGCTAAGCTTGGATTTTCTTGGAGAAAGGTAAGCAGACTCTGGTGTGCTGGAGATAGGATTTGACTTGAAGATTGCCATGGTTTAGCTTCCTTAAGTCTCATGATGATCCTTCATTAAGGTGGAAATTTGAGTCATGGGTTGGGCTTTCTTCCATTGGGGAGATTGATCGACCTAAAAAATTTACTACTTTTATGCTATATTTTATAATGATATTGCACTTTAAAGTATGTTTTCTTGTGTTTTGGTTGTAGTACATCAAATTGATGAATTTGAAGTGATTGGAGGAGAAAAAAATAATAATGGACCAAAATAGAGCATATCGGAGCAATATTGGTGAGCCAAGACATGCGAGTAAGCAGGTCAAACAGGACACTTATATACACAGTACACGGCACCTAAACACGGTTCGGGTGCATAATTTATGACCGATAACGCTATGAGCCAAATAGTCATCACATAGCCTCCAGTTACGGTTTTTGTCATAACTTCTAGTGAATCATTCAGTTGGATAAGTTGAACGTTGAAGTGTATCTCATGAAATTTATTCAATGATAAATATAGCTTTAAAGATTTTTAGGTTAGTTAGAAAGATTATGGTGGAAAGATACTGTCTTTAAATTGAAAAGCCTTTAAACATATGAAGATTATTTGAATGTGAACACGAAGAAAATCAAAATTATCTTTGAAATTATATTTGGTCTTGATCCTTGAAGAAGATTTGAGGAGAGATTGAAGGGAGAAGAAGGCTTGGAGAAGAAGAAGGCTTGGGCGTTAGCCCGAGGTAGAGCGACAAGGTAGTGAGAAAAGAGATTGTGAGAATTTCTTCTTTTCTTTTCACTTCGTTATTTGAGAGGATTGCATGGAGATTGCTTTTTCTATACGAGAAGAGTTTGATTTCCATCGAATATAAGTATTTTCGGTGTATTTTTGATTTGAATCTAGTACTTTGTATGTGTGGTTTCAAAGACTTGTTCAATGAAAAGTTCTTGTTGTTTCTCCATGTGTAGTGAGTAGTTTTCTTTAATCTTTACTCTTGATGAATTAGTATACATGTGTAGGATATATAATTAAGTAGAGTGAAGATACATTGTGATGATTTTACTTTTGTTCTTCATTTACATGTAAACTTGATCAACTTGCATGTTAAAATCTGTTGTGAGAAAATGAAAGAACTGATACGTGTGTCTCGGTCAACTATTGGTAAAATCACATGAGATTATATGGGTGAGAATGTAGTCCACATGATTGAGTGCAAATAAGTAAGGAGGTATGCGTGTTTAAGAGGTGTATAATTAGAGAACTTTAGGGTGATACATTAAAACGCTTAGTTTTAGTGAAAAGTTTTGTTATGAGATGTTTGCCCCAGGATGGGGGAGAAGAGGGCTACAGGTGAGATCTAGTATCTTCCACCTTTAACCCATCATGAAATTTCAAAGCATGGGGGTAATCCGTGTTCTTTATCGTACAGTAAGGGTAAAGAGAATATAATTGCTCCTGTTTATCCCACCCCGATCTCTCTCATTACTCTTTATACTTTTACATGTAATATTTCATTGTATGAGGAAGAGTATTTTTAATATTTCAACCCATTATCTAATTTTCTCTAAAATTAGTAGTTTAGGAATTGATAGTATTGTAATGGTATTGATATAATTAAAAACGGTATTATCAATCTTCCAGTAAGGAGAGTTATTGTAGACTAGAGCTTCTCTTGAAAGCCATTGTGATTAATAGCATCTCCATAGGATCAATGTTGAGGCTTAATCGAAGATTACATTTTTATGATAACGATACATATGCTAAATAAAATCCTTAATATTTAAAGACATATTAATTCAAATCTTACTTTGCTTTGAAGTCGAAGTTTTTGTATAGTTGAAAAGGAAGAATTTTAAACGAGAAAATTGAAGGATTAAACTCTTATATCTTGTAATCGAGGACAAGTTTTTGGTATCGTTGTTGGGCATCGCGAAGTTGATCTTGAATTTTAGGAGGATTTTACTTGAATCAATTGGGTAGGTTTGGTTTGACATTGGGTTCACTTTGGGTTAAAATGGGTCAAATTGGGGGTTTTGACAAAAGTAGGGTAAATTGACAAAATTGGCCCATGGTGTAGTTGGGCAAAATGAAATTGGGAATATTTGGGATTTTCTGGAATTTTCTGGGAATTTTCTGAATTTTTGGATGTTTTGGCCAAGAGGGGTATTTTGGGTATTTGGAGGGTATTGGGAGGTTTTCTTGGAATTTTTGGTATTTTTGGGTATGGATGATCAATTTAAGTGATGTGGAAATGTTTGGGAATGATTTTGGAGAATTTTGGGTAATTTGGAAATTTTTGAAAAATTTGGGTAATTTCGAAGAGTTTTGGGTAAAGTTAGCGGGTGTAGGGTCCCGGGGGTCAAAAATTGAAAATTTGGGAAATTGAAGATTGGGTGGATGTAAGTGGAAATAAGTCATTTTGGTTGAGCCATGAAGCCATATCAAGCCCATATGAGCCATGAAGGGACCCATTTGAGGCATTCACTATGTTGTTCCTAACCCTCTAGCGCAAGGGCTCGGGGGTTAAGGACCATCCATGTGAATCACCTAGATGAGTCAGGAGGTCAAGTTGGGTATGGGTGTTGTTTTAGGAGGTGTGTGGAAGTGTAGTGTGTAGGTGTAGTGTATAAGTGTAGTGTGTGTGTAAGTCGGCCCCTTCACTGCGACCGGGCCACCAGAGGCGGTCCTAAGGCCAAAGAGTCCTATAGGAACTCATCCTTTAAACTTCCACATTTGATTTCAACCCTCTAGGTGATTAGGGGTCTATAGTCAAGTTTGTAAAGTTTGCAGGGAGTTAAGAAGTGGTTTGAATTTCTAAAAGGTGGGTCCCAATTCTAGTCCTCTAAGATAGTCAAAGGAAAAGCCTAAGGCTAGATCCTAAGTACTAAAGAGAAGAAAAGAAGACCTCATCAAAAATGAGTCAACATTTGCATCTTTTCAGAACTTTGGCTATGTTTTCCAAACAAGATTCAAAAGAAGTTCCAAAGACTGAAAAATCGTGCATGAATATTTCAATTCCTTTGTCAATCAAATCACAAAATATTGACATCATACATCTTTGAAAAGTTGCGAGGTGCATTACATAAACCAAAAGGCATTCTTCTAAAAGCAAATGTTCCATAAGGACTTGTAAATGTTGTCTTTTCTTGGTCCTCAGGAGCAATAAGTAATTAATGATAACCAGAATATCCATCCAGAAAATAGAAATATGAGTGTCCAGCTAATTTGTCGAGCATTTGATCTAACAAAGGTAAAGGAAAATGATCCTTTTTAGTGGCTTTATTTAGTTTCCTATAGTCAATACAAATTGCCATCCAGTAACTTGTCTTGTAGGAATAAGTTCATTTTTATCATTAACAATGACAGTTACACCTCATTTCTTCGGAACACAATGAATAGGACTTACACATTGACTATCCGAAATAGGATAAATAATACCAGCATCTAACCACTTAATAATTTCTTTTTTAACAACCTCTTTCGTAATAGGATTTAATCTTCTTTGTGATTCTATAGTAGGTTTAAAATTTTCTTCCATTAAGATTCTATGCATGCAAATGGAAGGGCTTATTCCTCTTATATCAGCAATAGTCCAACCAAAAGTTTTCTTATAATTCTTTAACACACCTAGTAATTTTTCTTCTTGATCTTTACTCAGTTCAGAAGAAATAATAACAGGTAAAGTTAATGAATTTCCAAGAAATGTATATTTTAAATGGGAAGGTAACATTTTTAATTCCAGTTCAGGTGCTTTTTTAATTGAGGGTAAAAGTATATCATTTTGGGTTGTGTCTAAAGTTTCCCAATTATCTTTAATAAAATGATTTTCTTCTTCTTCTACTACTCCATCTTCATTAGTTAAAAATTCAAATTTTTCTTCAGAAATAACTTTACATTTTTCTTCATAATGTTTTTCAATTACATAATCAATTATATCCATTCGATAACATTTCTCTTTATCAGGGTACTTCATTGATTTAAGAACATTGAATTTAATTTCTTGATCATTAACTCTCATGGTTAATTCTCTTTTTGCACATCAATCATAGCTCGTCCAGGTAGCTAGAAAAGGTCTTCCTAAAATAATAGGTATCTCTTTATCTTCTTCCATATCAAGTACTTATGAAATCTACGGGGAAGATAAATTTATCCACTTTAACAAGGACATCCTCTATAACTCCTTTAGGATAAGTGATAGATCTATCAGCCTAATCGAAGAGTTACAGTGGTGGGAGTAATATCTCCTAAATCCAATCTTCAAAAGATAGAAAATGACATGAGATTAATACTTGCTCCTAAATCACATAAAGCTTTTCCGCAAAATTTTTCTCCAATAGCATAGGGTAAAGTGAAACTTCCAGGATCCTTAAGCTTTTCAGGTAATTTCTTTTGAATTATTGCACTGCATTCTTCACTTAATGCAACAGTTTCAAAAGCTTCAAATTTTCATTTTTTGCTTAAAATATCCTTCATAAATTTTGCGTAAGTTGGCATTTTTTCTAAAGCTTCAACAAAAGGTATGTTAATAGTAAGTTTCTTAAAAATTTCAAAGAACTTAGAAAATTGATGATCTAATTTCTACTGTTTAAGTCTTTGAGGAAAAGGTGGTGGTGGTTTTTCAACTTCCACATTAACGAGTATAACGATCGATCTTGACTAGGAGAGAGAGTTTCTTTAGGTTTTTCAATCTCTTCAACCTCAATCTCTTTTTCAATTTCATTCTGCAATCTTACTTTTAATTCATTTCCACTTCTAAGTTGCACAGCTTTAACTTGTTCATGTTCTTTTCCAGTTTCCTTTTGATTGACTTCAACAATACTAGGAAGTGTTCCTACAAGTCTGTTATTAATTAAAGTAGCAATTTGCCCCATTTGATTTTCAATATTACGAATAGCAGTATTTTGATTTTGTAATTGATTATTCATTTGCATAATTATTTCTTCTATTGATAACTTTTTCTGTTGATTATTAAATCCAGGAGGTTTATAATTTGAATTAACTTGATTATTCCAACTTTTAGTGGGATGAGATTGATTATTACCCCATTGTTGTTGTGACTTATTCCAGTTAAAATTAGGGTGATTTTTCCACCCAAGATTATAATAATTTGAATAAGGATTATTTTTACTTGCAATAGCTTGTAAAGTTTCAATAGTTTGAGAATCTTCAATATTAGCACAGTTATTATGTGAAATATTAATTGCAAAATTATCTAATTTCTTAGACATTGCTGCAACTTGTGAAGCTAGGATAGAAAAGGCTTCATTATCGTGAATACTGGCCATCTTTTTAGGATTAATCCTTTCGGAAGGCCATTGAAAATTGTTATTAGCCATTTCATCAATTAAAGAGTAAGCTTCTTTAAATGATTTAGACATTAAAGAACCTCCAGCAGCAGCATCAATAATTGATTTTAAAGACCCATTTAATCCATTATAAAATGTTTGAATAATCAACCAATCAGGTAAAGGATGATGAGGACATTTTCTTAATAGTTCTTTAAATCTTTCCCAAGTTTCATATATTGTCTCCCCATCAAATTGACTAAAAGAAGTAATATCATTTTTTAATTTAGCAGTTTTAGAAGGAGGAAAATATTTAGCGAGGAATTTTTGTGCCATTTCAGCCCATGTTTTAATAGAACCAGTCGCTAATGTGTTTAACCACAACTTTGCTTTATCTCTTAAAGAGAAAGGAAAGAGTCTAGGACTAATAGCATCATCAGAAACATTGTTATATTTAAAGGTAGCACAAAGTTCTAAAAAATTAACAAGATGTAAATTTGGATCCTCATTTGGTGATCCACCAAATTGATTGTTTTGCACCATTTGAATAATAGACGGTTTAAGTTCAAAAGAATTAGCATCTACCTTGGGTATTTGAATACTACTATGAAGTTCATCAACCGTAGGGTTAGCATAATCCCTTAATGGTTTATAAACATTTTGATCATTAAGTTCAATTGGATTTTGTAAAGTAGCCATTTCTTGAAATTTTTGAATTTGTTTTCCCTTTTTAATTTTTCTAATTGTTCTTTCTAATACAAAATCTAAAGGTACTAATCCTTCAGAACCAAATCTTCGCATAAAACAAGGAATAAAATATATATCTTTTTCTTTTTTTAAGAAAATTTATACTGTTCTATTTCTTTCTTTTCCCCGGCAACGGTGCCAAATACTTGACCCGACCGCAAATAATGCAGTAATGTTTGCTTCCAAAAGATAGCCAAAAACTTTGATTTAATTTATAAATAGCGGCTAGTGTATAAAATTAATATTATGTAAATTTAGAAAATATTTTTACACACTAGGGGTACTACGCAAGTATACGTATCGTTTCAAGTAATATAGGGTTTTGAAACAAAGACCCCAGTATTGATTCCAAGGAGAAGAATTATAATGATAAATTTTCTATATAAAAAAATGAAAAAATATTTTTATTTTATCTTTTAATTTGATTATAAATTACTATTAATTTTTTAGATGCAAATAAAGAAAACAATAATAAGAAAATGATTTTATGAAATCTATATAAAATAAACAACTTTCTTTCCTTTAATCAATCTAAGATTTTTAAGATAATTTAATATTCGTTGGAGAATTTGATATATATAGTATTGTGCCAAATAGAAGCATTCGTATTCTTTACCCTTTGATCCAGGCGCAAAGAACATTGGCTAATTTACAGAATAGGTCCGGATGTATTGTTAGTAGAATGGGTTAATCTAGGCTTACACTTCTAGAGGTCCAAGGGTGGCTATGGTCGGCCCTACTAGTGACCCTTTCCTAATCTATAAATCAAATTATAAGAATTTAATCTGTCACTCTAAAAACTTATCAATTCTACGCCCTTTAAATCTTATCTTCCTATTTATTTGCACTTCACCTTGAATAGCTCGCACATGGCCTTCAACTACCCAAGGATTCATGTGACATTTACAAGTTAAGAGTTCTTCTCCTTCAAGGTCTTAAAACTCTTCAACAGGTTTTAACAATTCAAATGGCAAATTTAAAAAGTAAAGTAAGATCAGGTATTAATGCCATCACAATGTTTTGAAAATATTTTGGATTTCAATTCTCCATCGAATCTTTATATTATCTTATCTATCTCTTCATAATTGATGGAAGAAAGTAAACTAACTACTCAGAACACATTAAAAATAAATAACAAAACGTGATAATTAAACTTTGAATCAAATATAAAAATACTTATCTCAAATATTTCTTCTACAGATCTTCTGATTCCTACTAACTCCACAGTGTAATGAACTCCAGATGCAACAACTTGAAAATAAACTCACTAAACTAAACAAAAGTGGCCCTAAATTTCTCTCTCTATTTCTCTCTTTAAGGATGAGAGATCCTAAAGTGGATAAGAGAAAGGGTTACAATGAGAGGGGCACGTTTTCTGAAGAAATGGACCCCTATTTATAGGCTTCAAGGGTTGCCTTGAGGCACCTCTTCAAAACATTTCCACATTCAATGAATCTTCTAGAAGGTCGGTCTGGCACCTAGGCGCCAGAATCTGACGCCTAGGCGCCGGACACCGCGTTCAGTTCTTCGCACCTCTTCACTTTGGCTCGCACATCTTCGCATTTAAAACCGATTTGGAGCATCCAGATGCAATGTATCACATGTCCTATTATCAAGGAACAACTGTCAATCTTCTAGAATGTCCAATAACCGCTCACTCTGTCAAAATAACTGATCAAATGTTGTCAAAAACTTGACAGTTTTTGTATCGAGCTGGTGCTTAGGTGCCAGCTTCTGGCGCCTAGGCGCCAGGCCATAATTTTTTTATACTTTTTGTATTTTACTCCATTTTTGCTCATTTTTGCTCCTTTTTCCTTTTTAGACCTTTTTACATTAACTACATCCAAAAACACAAAAAAATACCTTTCATTAAAGCATAATATCCTTAGAAATTAATAAAAATTAAGACATAAAGAAATAGGTATTTTTTTTATAGATCAGCTACAAAACACTGACATATCATATATCAAAAGTTTCCATATCATAGCATAACCTCAGATACTGTCAAACCATCTTTAAACATTTTACACTCCAAGACATTATTTGTCAGACATGTCTTAGGTGTTTGAACATTCATAGGGTCATGGTAGTTCTCAAGGTTTCAGCCCTTCAAGTTCTGGGATGATTTGATATACAACAGGTCGTTTATCTGGCTTCATCCATCGTAGAGTGATCAAAATGCGTGGCCTATTATCACTGGGAATAGAGTGTTTCACGAAATCCACACCATTTCCTTGGAAAAAGAGAACTGATCCTCGAGTTAAAAGGATACGGAATGTACCTTCAAATTCTTCATCCCCCAAGACTTGTATCTCCCTTCCAAATAAGACGGAACAGCGATTGATTAATGACACGGTGCAAAATGGTCTCTCGAAATTGTGACTGTCAATGTGGGGAGGGATACAGTCTCCTTAATTATATATGTTGATAATGCAACTATCAGGAATACAATCTGCGCGTATGATCCCCCCAAGTGACAAGAAGTCTGATAATTTGAATTATTATAGTTGGCAGAGGATCGACTCGTTCATATCGCAGGATTCCGGGAAGGTTTCCATCTCTGTCCTTCGCATAATTATAACAGCACCCGTATTGAATGTTCTGCCTTCCTTTGTCTCGAATCCATTTACTAGGCTCAGAATAAGTTTTTCTTTTAAGACGCCCAGCTCTACCCTGGTTTCAGGCTTCTATTATATGATCAATAATGGTGTCTTGTTCATCTTCATCAAATATTCTGGTGAACAATTTGAGGCCATCCAGAAAGTTCCCTGTTCTTCTGTTCATATGTTTGTACTATTCAAAATTTCTCCATTCAATAGCACCAATCTGTCGTACTTCTTCTCCAAAATGTTCCTTTTTATCATCTTTCTTATTTGACATCTTGGGGTTTTGAGTAGATGTAAGTGAGGGTGAAGTGATAACCACTTTTTCATCCTGGTTTCTCTTTGCAAGATCCAAGTTTGTCATTTCTGATGTGGAGTGTATCTCCTCAAATGGAGTGTCAATAGTCTGAGTTTTCAATTGACTAATGTCCTTCATATTTTGTTTCTCTTGCAATTTTTTTGACATTTTAACCATTTTTTATGGTTTCGTCTCTATGCTCGAGTAAGTCCAGTCATCACATTATTTACACCAGATGTAGATGCCCCTCGTACTGAAGTGGTCATGAACTCATGCTCGTCTGAGCTATCACTTACCTCAAAATCATACTCTTCAGGTTGTCAAAGTTTAAACTCTATCAAAGGTGTCTGCATCTTAATTGAAATGATTGACCAGGTAGAGTAGTGATCTGTGATATATAGACTCATTTTGTAATAGGTCAAAGTTGAAGTGAATCCTAGTTCCCTCGTCAATATGTCGGCGGTCCAAGGCAAAAGTCATGTTATTTTGGAATGAGAAAAAAAATCTATCCTCAGGCATTTTTCCTGAAAATAATAAGATAAAATAACATTCTAGCCTTTTAAACATTTGTTCAATGAATGAAACAGATGTTATAAGATATAAAAAAAAGGTCAAAGATGATTTTGAAAGAATTTATTGTCCCAGTTTATAAATAAGTCGTCATTCATTTTTTTTATGTTGCATAATATTTCTTCAGGAAACGGCCATTGATTGGAGGCGGGATTCTTTCTCCTTGACAATCCACCAGTTGGTAGGATCCTCCGGAATATGTCTTTTCAATTATGTACGGGCCCTCCCATATTGGTTCAAATTTACCGCCTACCTTTCGGTGAGCAAGTATAGGTCTTCGAAGAACTAAGACTAATTCATCGATTTAAAAGGTTCTAGAACGAACTAATTTGTCGTGGGCTCGTATCATTTTTGCTTGATATAGTTTGAGATTTTGTTGAGCTTGTAGACGCTTGCCTTCTAAACTTTCAACTTCTTCAAGTCATAATCTGGCATTTTCTTCTTGAGTTATTTTATTTGTTATCGCAACCCTGAGAGAAGGAATTTGGACTTCCAATGGTAAAATAGCTTCAGAACCATATACCAAAGCAAATGGTGTAGACCGTGTTGGAGTTCGGTATGTAGTTCTATAAGCCCATAAAGCTTCTATTAATCGCTCATGCCATTGTCTCGGGCTGTTGCTCAATGTCTTTTTCAAGATTTGAACCAATGTTTTATTGAAAGCTTCGGCTAATCCATTGGCCTTAGGATAATAAATTGTGGAATATCTCCAGTCAATCCTTGTCTTTGGATAAAGTTATTCATTTTCATGTTTTTGAAGGCGAATCCATTGTCTGATATGACCCTTCGAGGAATTCCAAATCTATAAACGATATGCGTCTTAAAGAAATGAAGGACTTGTTCTGCCTTGACTTCTCTAAGTGGTATCGCTTCTGCCCACTTGGAAAAATAATCAGTAGCTGCTAGAATAAACCGATGTCCCTTAGATGATGGAGGATCTATAGGACCCACTATATCGGTACCCCAACATTCCAATGGCCAAGATGCAATAGTTGGGTGTAGGACATTTGGAGGTTGGTGTAAAATTATTCCATGTATCTGACATTGATGGCATTTCCTTGCAATGTCAAGACAATCGACCATCATTATCGGCCAATAATAACCCATTCTTTTTATTTTCATTTTCATTTTAGGTCCAGATTGATGTGCACCACATAAACCTGAATGGATTTCTTTAACGATCTCTTGAGGTTCGACTTGGTTTAAACATCTTAACCATATTTTGTCAAAAGATCATTTATAAATAATATCATTTATTAGAGCATATGATAATGCTCTCTGTTTGATTTGGTTGGCAATAGAAGTGTTTTCAGGTAGTTTTCCAGTTTGTAAATATTGAATGATTGGTTGTCGCCAATCATCCTTTTTGTCATTTATTGTCATTGTCATATTTTCACCGATTTTATGCAGATTATCCATATCAATTTGAGAAAGAACTTTTCATCCTCTTATAGAAATCGGTATGTAGTCTTCTTTTGGACAGGCAAACTCCTTTGCAAGTTTTGCCAAAGTGTCTGCTAGAGAATTGTCTCGTCTTGGGATTAAGAAAAATGTCACGTCAGGAATTTGCTGAAGTAATTTTAGAGTGTAACGAGAATACTGTTCAAGTCGAGGTTTCAGAGTGTTATATTTGCCAGCGATTTGATTGATAATCAGCTGGGAGTCTCCGTAGATATCGATTTTTTTAATTTCCATTAATATCATTAATTCTAGACCGTTATGAGTGCTTCATATTCAGCTTCATTATTTGTGCATTGTTCAGTCTGATGATAGGAAAAAGGCATCATCATTTTTTCTGGAGTAATGAAAATTAATCCTACGCTAGCTTTGCCTGGTATAATTGTCTGTTTGTCTTTGTCTTTCCAAGCAGATGATGCTCCGTCAAAATAGAGTTCCCATCGTTGCACGTTGGAATTTTTTATTTTTGATATTTTTTCATCAGGTAAATCATGATCTAGTTGGAATTGGATGTGCTGCTAAGAAATCTACCAGGATTTGTCCTTTGACAACACATAACGGTACAAATGTTATGTCAAATTGGAGTAAGATCATTGCCCATCTTGCTAATCTCCTAGAAAGTGTCGGTCGTGTTATTAAATATTGTAATGGGTTAACTCTTGAAATAAGAGTTACTTTATGAGAAAGCATATAATGCCTTAGTTTTTGAACTGCGAAGATTAAGGCTAAACAATGCTTCTCAATTGTCGGGTATTTTATTTCTGTCGGAACTAAACAACGGCTTAAATAGTATATTGCATTTTCTTTTCCTTAGTCATTTACTTGTGCTAATAGAGCTCCAAGGGATTTGTCCAACGCTGCGGTGTAAAGAATTAGAGGTCTTCCTAATACAGGGGCTGCTAAGACAAGAGGGGTTGTTAGAAATTGTTTGATGTTTTCAAAGGCGTGCTGGCATTTTTCATCCCACACAAATTTGGTATCCTTTCTAGTAAGGGCAATAAGAGGTTGACATCTACCCGATAAATTGGAAATGAAACGTCGTATATATGCTAATTTTCCTTGGAAGGATCTCAATTGGGTTAGATTTTTAGGAGGAGGCATATTTAGGATAGCTTCAATTTTGAGAGGATCAATTTCTATCCCACGATGTCGAACTACAAATCCTAAAAATTTTCCTGAAGTAACACCGAAGGTGCACTTTAAGGGATTCATTTTAAGATTTTATTGTCGTAGTCATTCAAAGACAATTCTCAAATCATATATATGATCATCTTTTTGTTTATTGTTGACAACCAGATCGTCCACATAACATTCAACTTGATTATGTATTAATTCATCGAAGATCAGTGTCATGGCTCTTTGATAGGTTGCACCGGCATTTTTTAGTCCAAATGGCATAACCTTATAACAATATATCCCCATGGGTGTTCGGAAAGCTGTATTTGCTTCGTCCTCCGAAAACATTTTTATTTGGTTATATCCTAATGATTCATCCATAAACGAGAATATTGCATGTTTTGATGCTATATCAAAGATTAATTCAGGAATTGGTAAAGGGAATTCATCTTTTAGACATGCTTTGTTCAGATCCCTGAAGTCTATGCAAACCCATATCTTACCATTTTTCTTTTTAACTGGCACCACATTGGCTAACCATATCAGATAATTTTCTTCTCGTATGAAGTCGTCTTCTATTAATTTCTTGACTTCTGCAATGACTTGTTGCTCTATTTCAACATGCATCCTTCTCGGAGCTTGTTTAACAGGGATCATGATTTGATTTATCCCAATTTTATGGACTGTGACTTCTGGAGATAAGCTGGGCATCTCGTCATAAGTCCTAGCAAAGCAGTCTTTGTATTCTATCAACAATTGAGTTATGTCTTTTGCTTCCTCGTCATTAAGGAATGAACTAATAAAAGTTGGTTTTGGATTTTCATCAGTTCCTAAATTTATTTCTTTTAGTTCATCAATTGTCGATTTAATTTCTTCTTCCAATTCTGGAGGAGCATCTTCAATTGGAAGATCAGATAATAGTTCGGAATCATATTCTCCAGCGATGGCCAGACAAAATTTTGTGTCATCTAATGGTCCCAGAGTGCAAATCCAACACCTTCTTTTGGAGTTCGAATTTCATTTATTATTATTCCACATTTGTTGAATGAAATGTAGTTGTTTTAAAGACCATTGTTTGAGCATTAAACTATTTTGAATAAATTTTTGTGCCCAAGGAGAATACAACTCAAAAGGAATTTTCAATGATTGTGGAAGATTTTCATCTTCTATTTTTACATCATTTTCAGTACAAGAAGTAGAGACATGTCTAAACTTAATTAGCTTTTTGTCATCATTACATACTTCTTTGACTATTAGATTCTCAATCTTAGTAGTGGAGATTGGAGTCAGAGTCATAGAATGTATATAATGACTGATTTTGTCATACATAGATTCAAATTGTTTTTCTTTGTCTTCCTCTTCTAGAGATATTTTGAACTGAGGTTACTTCAAAACCATAGAAGTTGTTTCTTCTTCAGAATCCAGGTGAATTTTGAATTTCAGTGGTTTCTTCACTATGACTGTTGGATCTTCCTTCCCACATCCTCGTCCTCGTCCTCAACCTCGAGTTTGAGTTTGACGGGAATTAGTTCTTCTTGTTTTTATTGAAGAAGAATGATCCTTTTCATTTATTTTCTTTTCTTTGTTCTTTTCTTCCACATCCACCATTGTTTCTTTAGAAGACATTTTTTTATTTATATGAGCATAATATGCTGCATCTTCATGTATACCGATTTCATGGATTGGAAACGGTTACAAATCTCCTATAATACTACATTCTTGTCTTTTTAGTAGATATTTTATACATTGATGTAGTGAAGAAGGAACCATTTTATACTCATGAAGCCATGGTCTGCCAAGTAAGGAATTAAAAGAGGTATCTAAATCAATAATATGAAATTTTGCTGTTGTTGCCAAGTCGGCTATTTTTAAGAGTAATGTTATTGATCCAATAGCTCATTCTCCTTGCTGATTGAATCCTCGTAACATCATCGTATCCCTTGATAGTTGAGAGGCATCAATGTCTAAGTATGCAAGAGTTCTCAAATTCATAATGTTGATTGAAGCACCTAGGTCAATAAGAACTCTTGAAAGTATTGTATCGTTTATGTTCACTGTAATATATAGTGGACGATTATGTTCAGTCATTCCGAGCAACAAGTCGTTGTCAGAGAAGGTAATCTTTGTTGATTTCTCTAATGGGTAAGATTCATTTTGGGTAATACTAGCAAGTTGAATTAAGCAGATATATGGATCTGAAAGGGCCTTTATTAATGATTCTCTCATTTCTTTGGAAAGTATGAGAGCGTCATAGATGCTTAACTTCACAGGTAATTTTCTCAAATGAGCTAGTACGTTATAATCCACTTTGTTATGAAGATCATCCTTACTTCTTTCAGGGAGTTGGGGATGTATTGGAGGAATGATCTTGTCCGATGTGATTATTTGTTTTTCTTTTGCTTGTGGAGACATCCTAGGAGGTAAGATTTTTCTACTTCTTAAATTAATTTCAACTATTTCTTCAAGTTGATTATCCGACTATTTTATCTCTGAATCTGAGGATTCCAATTCTATGGAAATCAGAGTTCCTTGTAGTTGAAGTGTAGCGATGTCATTTTCATTTTCATCATTGTCAGATTTTTCATCTGTATTTTCATTATTTTGGGTGTCTTTGGGTTGATCATATACGATTTGAGTATCGTCTACAGGGTTAGAATTCAAATGATTATTTTCAGAAGCATCGCCCAAAATAGACAAAAATATAAGCAAAACTAGGATTTTTATTATTCATGGTTATAAAAAAGAAGTCATACAAAGTTATCGGTTCAAGGATTTTTTGTCCTTCAACCGATATAACTATCCTAGTACAAGAGGGAAATGATTTAGAAGGTACAAAAGGAGTTGCAGCCCCTATATTTGGAAGACCTCTGGTCTTTTTTTGTTCCTTATTTTTCTTTTTCTTTTCTTTCTTGGGAGACTTTGTGATTTGATATTTACCAAGGATTTCTTCAGAAGTGCTATCCTTGTTTCCAGGACTAAGTTTTTCTACCAAAATCATATTGACCTAACCTTTTTCAGGATCTTTCAAATATTCTTTAGGGATTACTATATTTCCATCTTTAAAATTACGCTCCAACCAGTCTTTGAAGACAAAACATTCTTCAATATTATGTCCAAGAATTCTGTGATAAGGACAATAATTAGAGTTGTTTTTCATGTCAATTTTTGCCGGCCTTTTAGCTTCTGGTAGCTTAATTTTGGGTACTTTAAGCAGACTACAAATTATTTTGCTGACGGCTTCAATCCATTTGGTTTTATCAGTTACTCGCAAGTAAAAGAGAAGAAATTTTCAATTGAAGAATTGGAGTTAAATATAGAGAATTAATTACAAAGTCAAGGAGAACTATTAGAAACATTGAAAATCAATTGGGGCATATTATTAATTTTCATAGTAACCGACCTTCAGCAATTCTTCCTAGTAATGTAAAAATTAATCCAAATGATCAAAGTAAAGAGAAAAGTAAGGAAATTCAACTAAGGAGTGGAAAAGTTTTAGAAACAAGAGTGCAAATATAAATTGAGACTAAAAAGGAAAGGGTGGAAATTGAATAAGGTAATGATGATTGATCCACTGATATTTATGCTTACGATATTTATATATGAATTGATACTCCTCTTTAAATACTTTATATGTGGATACTACACAAGTATACATATCATTTATCAAGTAATATAGGACTTTCTGATTAAGCCCCGAGATATCGAACCCACTGGGAAAGTGATAAATAAAGAAAATATATTTTAGCATAGAAAATAGAAAATCAACTTTTTACTTTTTTATAAAAGATCTTACTCAAACAAAAGATAATATTCTAGGAAAAAATTTGATTCTTTTTGTTAGTTTTATAAATTAATATGAAAATGAGTAACTACTTTAACTAAACTTTTGTAAGATGAAAACTTATGCAAATGAAATATATTTTTTCTTTTTATGAATCGGTAACAAGTCCTGGAAATTATTGTTGTGAAAGTTTATAAAATGTGTTGTGCAAAATAGGAGCAATTATATTCTTTATTCTTACTAGAGACGCTAAAAATCTTAAAGACGGGTTAGGCAGGAGAGATACTAGCTCTCACTCCAGATTTTCCTTGATTCCCTCCACAGGGGGTCTAACATCTCATATCAAAACATAAAATAATAAATCAAATTGACGGCTTTTGTCTTTCACTCTAAAGTCTTCTAATTCTACACCCGTATAATCTCATGTGATTCTTTCTTATTTTTTATTAAGACAATACCATACCAATTCTTACATGTTCTTACAACATATTTTTACAACTTAAATGGCCAAATTAAGAAGTAAATGAATTTCAAGGTTGTAAATCATCACAACTTCTTCCAACATTGAAATTCTATACTTCACACAACATACTTCCATAATTTTATTACTTCATAATTTTAAGGAAAAATATAAAGAAAACCACTCAGAATTCATGGAGAAAATACAATCATAACTTGGTTTATAAGTAGAAATCATAAGGACAACACAAGAAGTCTTAATTAAAAACCAAATGTAATAACAAAGATAAAGACTTATCTGAAAATCCTCTCCACCGAACTCTTGAAGTTCCTTTGAAAATTTTTCTTTCTCTTACAATACTCCTTAGAGCATGGTGCCCAACTCTAAGGGTTCTAATTCTCACTTATAATCCTAATACAAACTATAATAAAGTAAAGTAAAGATGGTGAAGTGGAGAAGTGTGTTCTAAAATAACTCTCTAACATAAACAACACTGTTAATCATAAACCTCACCCTTCAACAACAACCATGTTTCTGATCTTCAAGTCCTCCATTTATAGTTTTCTAATAGGTGTCTTCATATCATTTTAAATTGGGTCTTCTCTTAATAAAAACTAGAAAAAATTGATAATAAAAGTGGTGAAGTGGAAAGATGTTCTCTCAATAACTCTCAAACATAAACTTTACTCTTAACACTAATTGACCGTGACTTTTTAAGGTGATGAAAACGAGTGTAATTGATTAATAATAAAGTCAATAATATCAACGCAAGTATACGTATCGCTCAAGTAATACAGGGCTCTAGTGGAGTCCTGGTTATCGATCCCACGGGGAAGCGAGATAAAAGGTCCTTAGTCAAATTCTAGTCTCCTACAATTACTCCTTAGTTTGTAATGTCGATTAAAAGGATGTTTTATTTAGAAACTACTTCTAAATGCAAGTGTTAAATGTAAAGATAGTAACTATAACTAAATGCAGATATTAATTCTAAAGATAAACCTTTTTGGATGAATTGGTTTGGAGATTTTTGAGATACTAAAAACTACTATTTTTATATAATGAAATGGATAATGTATAGGAATGAGATTCTTTAAATATTGTATGTGTCAAATAAGAGCAATCCTATTCTTTACCCTTTGGTCCAGACATAAAGAACATTGACTAATCCTATGTTTTTTTACTGAATCCGTGGCTAGGCTGCGAGGATATCAGCTCTCACTTCGGAGCTCCCATGTTCCCCTTGCCTGAGGACTAACATCTCCGCTTCAGTACTCAAACAATAAGACCAAATTAGGGATTTTAGTCTTTCACTCTAAAATCTCCTCTTCTACGTCCAATAATTATATTTCCCTATTTATTTGCATTCAATCCCCATGAACTTCACCATCCAGGGGATTTGAATGTGTTTGTACTTAGTTGTAGAAAGCATAACCCTTTTGGATCGTATGCTTTCACAATGAACTATAACATTACAACAGGCCTTAATTGCAATGTAAATGAAGTGCAAGTAAAACCCATCACATTTATATATAAAACTTCTTTGAGCATGTATCTCAACATCCTGCACATGATTTCTACTCATTACAAAAGAAAAGTAAAAGAAAAAAATGACATAATCTTTTCATGCCACTATTTCCAAAGTAGAAGAAAGAGTAAGAGAGATACGTCACAAAGCACAAAGAAAACACAATGGAAACTTCATTTAACCAAAGCAAATCCATTAGGTAAGAATTTACAAAATTATAAGATAATGAAGAACAATACTTAGCTTTTTTCCTTTCAAAAGAAGATGAAGATGTCTCCGACAACATCTCCCGTCGATTTATGCAATGCTAGTGCATTCCCTTACAAATTCTCTTAAAATCTCCTCTCCAATCACTCCAAAAGGGTAGAAATGTACATTTCAAATCCTAATCTAAGAACCCTAAACATTCTCCAAGTTTTTCCTAACATTCCTCTCCTCTTTTCAGACCTAAATTCGTTCTTTTAAAGTTTAGGGACAAAGTTTGAAGAGTTGCCACAAGAATCCTTTCAAAAACCATCCAAATACATTGAATTTTGATCCATAACTACCAAAAGTTGGTCCATAATTGTCTCGGGGACCATCGGTGGGCTCGAGGGCGCCGTCGGCGAGATTTTCTGTCATTTTTTAGTTTTCTAAGGAAAATCTAGCTGTTGGCGAGCTCGAGGGCACCGTCGGCAAGCAGACTGCGCAGCTCGTTTTGCTCTATTTTAGCTCTGTTTCGCCCCATTTTAGTTGTGTTGTGTTCCTAACAGCCCTACAAAAATAAGTATGAAAATAACCTTCCATTAAAGTGTAATATCATTCAAAAATATGCAAGAAGTGTGAAAGAGATTAAGCATCGAAAGACTTATCGAAAGGTGTCAAGGCAAAATTTCATTTTTTGCTCGTTTTTTCTCCAAATTGCACCGTTTTTGTTTCTTTTTATCCAAAAGTCCATTTCTTGTACCTAAAAACAAAAAAACATATAAAATACCTTCCTTTTAAAGTGTAATATCACCAAAAATGAGTAAAATCATATAGCAAAAACTGTATATATTTTTAGTGCATCACTAATCCACCCTCCAATAACAACAATTTTTCTGATCATCAAGTTTACTTTTTAAAATTTTCCAAAAGGTGACTTGTTGTCTCTTTAAATCATGTCCAGATTCAATGTATCGACCAAAGAATGTATCTCTTCATTCTAATTTGCCACCCAAAATAAGTTAAGGAAGTTACCATTAAGAGTTGCTTCAAACACTTCTTTAAAATGACACCAAACTTTATTTAATTTTTATTTTTTAACTGCAGCGCCTATGCGCCAAGGGTCTGGCGGTTCGCTGCCACAGGTCAAATTTTTTCATTCTTCAAAATTTTGCTCCAAATTTGATCCTCTTTGCTCCTTTCATCATAGCAAGTCATTTTAATGATACCTACAAGAAAAACACAAATATACCCTCCATTAAAGTGCAATATCATCAAAAATAGGTTTTAAAATATATTTAAAAACACTCTAAATTTTAGGTGTATCAAAATCCCCCAAACTTAAAATGTTACTTGTCCTCAAGTAACACTTAATCACATTAAAAATCTTAACAGGCAAATTATGTAAATGAGTTTCTTTAAGAAGCTTTCAAAATTTTGTTCTAGAAATGAAATAATCCAATTTAGAAAAAGGTTTTTGTAAATGAGATTAATTTAAAGTTTAGAAAGTTCTTAAGTAAAGGATAATGAAAGATATTACTTTCTATCTAATTTAGAAGTACTTGTAGATTCTTCAAAATAAAGGATTTAAACATTTCATCTTCTTCACTTAAAAATTTTCATTTCCAAATAATTTTACTTACTATATTATAACCTTAAGCTTTAGATTTTCTTAAAACTTATATTTTAAACTTTAAGTATGGAACCAATTTTTTATTAGGTCATTAAATCCTCAAGCTTCTCCTTCCTTTTTACATACTACTTTTTTCTCTTTTTCTTTTTCTTTTTCTTTTTCTTTTTCTTTTTCTTTTTCTTTTTCTTTTTCTTTTTCTTTTTATATGGTAAGAATTACTATATTTGGATTGGCCTTTAATTATTTTGAATTCCACCCTTTCATTTACAACAAAGGTCTAATATATATCCTTCACTTAAAAATCATAATAATGGTCTTGAAAATTATTTCTCAATAAAAGAAATTTAAGATTTGAAAAATAAAAGTCAAATCTTCTATTTATCCAAAAATACAACACTTCTTACTAAGATAGCTTAACTATATTTAACTATTCTTTACTAAGAAAATTTTAACTTTAAATTTTTCATCATTACTATAATTTTAACTAAATTCTTTTACTCATTTCTATATTCAAAATTTTGCTTCCCTAATATAACTTCATATACATATTTATTTTCAATCAAAAATCAAATTTTATTTAAGTATTCTTGAGAACAAATAAAATTTTAGTTTTTGAATATTTGTTTTTAAATTCACCCCAAAATTTAATTTTTAATTAGGATAAAACATTTAAGCATAAAAATGATACATGGGTAAGAATTAAAAAACTATAATAACATGCTTACAAGAATCTTAATCTTCTAAATATGCAAGTATAACAATTTAAAAACAGAATTAAATAGTAGATCAAATTTAGTTTTTCATAAAATTGAAATTTCAAAATTTCAAAGGACTTCTACAATAGTGGAGGTTTTCAAAGAAAATACCCACCAACTTAATATAACACAAATCACAACATACTAGAAAAAAAATGGTAGCAAATTTTGAAAATTTTAAACATGCTATATAAATAGTGGTTTCTAACATTTTTCTAAATTTTTCTAATATTTATAATAATTAAATTAGACATTATTAAAAACTCGGACACATAAAAACACATAAAAACATTTACTAACACAAACACATCACATATTACATCTTAAAACATCGATCCAACACACAAACATCTGAATGTGCATAATAGAAATAGTCCAACTATAATCTACACAACATCAGAGTTCATATCAAAACACAACAACAAACAAAAATCCACACATCATACAACACAAATACAAGCATAACAAACTCAATCAAAATATAAGAAAAATCAAATCATATTCATCATCCTCATCATCATCATCTCTCACATTCTAATCTCTGAATGGCACATAAGGTATAAAATAAGGATGAGGAGGCTACTTAGAACCATGATCTCCTCTAATTAGTATATCCATGTACAGATGATATTTCTTCTCATATTCATCATGTTTCTGAATATACCTCACAATATTCTCTACCTTTCCATCCATATCTCTAACAAGCTATCTGGTAAGACTCACCTTCTTCAAAATCTTCTATAATAATCCAGTTTGTGAATCTCTGGAGGATGATGCATGTGCAGTAGAAGCACGAGAAGTAGAAGCAGCAGAAGCTCTAACAGATCCTCCTTTCCAGCTAAATATTGAATGTACAGTGTAAGTGTTCACGTTTACACTAGTAATAGGTCTATTGGTCTGAAGAACCTCTTTTCATGTTTCAGACTTAACACTAAACTGCTCACAAATCGAGGGAATTAGTGAAGTAAATCCCATACCTGCAGTAGTAGCAGCTCGGGCACAAATCAAAACATAATAAAAAATAATAGCTCCAATATCTAAAAGCTTTCCCTACTGAATACAATGCTTCAGAACAACTATCTCCCTTATAACTTCACTGACATGGTTTGAAGGTAGAAGCTTAGATGAGTTGAAGTAAAGTTATGCCTTTGAAGTGAAATTGAACTTAGAGGCTTGAAAATTCACTCTTCTTTCATTTGTAATCTTCCACAAACCTCTTCCATCAGTAAGAAAGGCCATAATCTCATCTAAATCTCCCTCAAAAGGATGATAATTCGTATAAAAACAAAACATCTCAGGAGGTAATCGGTAAAAAGTATTAATTACCGCAGGTGAAAAATCCACTTGTTGCCCCCTAACCATCACCCAATTTTCCTCAACTGTTGGCAAGTTTGTAGAGAACTCTCTAACCACAGAAACAACTGCAACAATGGAGAAGCAACAATATCTTTCCCAATTCATTCTAGCAATCATCTCCACAATATCTCCTCCTAGCTTGGTAAAAACTCGTTTTGGAATCAATTTTTGTGATGCGAGTGCATCGACATAACGATTCTTTGCTCAAGAACTGACAAATTTGTTAGAATCAAATTTTACTTTTTCTTTTGAGCATTTCGACTTTGGAGCCATCTCTAAAAATTCACAAAAAATTCACCATAAATTCCAAATTTAAACAAAACTTGTTAACTCAACTTCCAAAGGCAAACTCCACTAAATCCAAGCAATTTCTCATGCTTTTCCTCAAATTTTCACCATGAATAGTGATTTTTGGATTTTACAATAATGTACTCAAAATACATGGTGAAAATTAAATATTTTTACTTTGGAGTAGTGATCATACCTTAAGGAACATAAATCCAACAAATTTCATCAAAATCGGCTCTAAATTGATCCAATTTAATGATGTCCTAGACTCCTATTTCACGAAATCAAGAGGTTGATGGTTGTGGGGGTGTTCAGAATGGCAAATTTTGGAATTTTAAGTGCAAAAAACCAATTTTCGTGAACTGGCGCTTATGCGCGAGGCATACGACGCTTACCCGTGAAATCTGGCGCTTATGCACCGTCAGTTTGGCGCTTAGCCACCAGTGCCCAAATTTTAGCAATTAAGTTAATTCCATCACAAATCCAAGTTAATCACCTTTAATCACTTCTAATAATTATTTCTCCTCATAAACTCTTCTAATACTCCAAAAGTACACTTTAATCTCTAATGTTTCCACACAAATCTCACACAAACAAAAACTTTTATTACTTAAATATCAAAACACACTTAATACAAACTACAAATTTCTATCCAAACACTTTGGGTGAAATTCCCCAAAACATAAGTTCAAACACATGTAATTTAAACACAAATTTACATCATTGAGATGAAGCAAACACATGTAAAGTGCAATAAACACAAACATTTAAAAAAAATAACCACACACTTAAAACATAAACACAAACATTTTAAAAAAAAATAACCACACACTTAAAACACTAAACACACAAATAACCACACTTAGTTTAATTCCAATCTCCATTAGGTAGATTCTATCCTGAACCACCATTAGTTCCATTTGAACCATCTGGAACATAAATCTGATAAAATAGGCAATGATTCTATCTCTAACATCTTCTTCTTCTATCCATTGTTTCTCAGAAACATCGCTTTATCTGATTTTTCCACGTGACTTGTATGACTGAATTGTATTTTGAGTTGCCATCCAATGTGCGCTAAATGTGCATTAATTTTGATTTAACTTTGCATCAATAGACTCCACATTAGCCTCGATCATTGTAATCATTTCTGTTACTCCTTGGATACTCACAGCCAGAAATCTATTATCTAACTCTTGTACACTATCACAAATAAACATCTTCTTGTTGGCATCCTCTTTCTTCTTAACTTCGCTTTCCCAACAAGACATTTTTGAGCTCAAAATACTCTTTTTAAGACAAATAAATGAAAATAAGAACTGGGGCAAGTATCACATAATTTCAGGGTCTTTTATAGACTTAGGAAGCCTTAAAACCAAACCCATACCTTTTAAAACTCCATAATAACTCCAAAAACCACTCACCCACGATTTAGGCTTCTAGAACCTTATTTTTCACATTTTTTATAACTATGACACCAATGCGCCAACCAGTGGTGCATAGCCGCTAGTGTACATTTTTGCACAGTTCTGCCAAACGTCAAAATCTTCATTCTAACTCCTTTAAATCATCAAATAAGGTCAAATAAACACTATTATAAAATAAAAGACTCCAAAAGGCTACCACATTTCTTAAATCAAACCAAATAAATGCACACAAAGCAAAAATAAAGCAAAGCACACCGATAAATATGGGTTGCCTCCCACAAAGTGCATGGTTTAACGTCATCAGCTTGACATACCCAGAGCTCATTCTGAGTGAACCAACATCAAATTCTCATCAGGTTTAGATTGATCAACTAAAAAGTAAGGCTTAAGTCCATGACCATTCAATTTAAATATTTTCCAGTCTTAGGATCTTTAATATCCACAGCTCCAAATGAATAAACTTTCATCACAATAAATGGGCCCATCCACCTGGACTTAAGTATTCAAGCAAAAATTCTTAATCTAGCATTATATAGTAAAACTTTCTGAACTGGGTTAAGATTTTTAGTAAGAATCTTTTGATCATGCCACAACTTCATCTTATCTTTATAAATCTTAATAAGATTCATTCCTTATCTCTTCAAGCTCATTTAATTTCAACAATCCCTTTTCTCCAGCATCTTTCAAATTAAAATTGAACTCTTTAATAGCCCAATATGCTTTATGCTCAAATTCAACTGGTAAATGACAAGCTTTTCCAAAAGCTAGCCTATATGGGGACATTCCTATGGGAGTTCTGAAGGAAATCCTATAGGCCCACAAAGCATAATCCAATTTGATTGACCAATCCTTTCTATTTGGATTAACGGTCTTTTCCAATATTCTTTTAATTTCACGATTGGATAATTCAACTAAACCACTTGTCTACGGATGATAAGCAGTAGCAATGCGATGGTTATTATGATATTTCTTTACTAACTTCTCTATTATCGCATTTCTAAAATGGCTTCCCCATTCAGTTATGATTACTCTTAGTATTCCAAATCTATAAAAAATATTCTTATTTAAATACTTTGCAACACTTTGAGGATTACATCAAGGTAGAGTAATAGCTTCTATCCATTTAGATACATAGTCTATTGTTATCAAAATGTATGTATTTCCAAAAAGATGATATAAATGGTCCCATGAAATCTAATTCCCAAACGTCAAATATTTCAACTTCCACACCATTTTTTGATATACGATGTCCCAAAACAATTCCTCCTGCTACCATAAATTGGTATTTCTCCCAGTTAAGGACCAAATTATTTTCTTCACAGCATTTCGGAAGTTTAGATAGATGTTCTAAACATGATTCAAATCAAATTCCAAACACTGAAAAAGTCATCCTTAAAAATTTCAATTCCTTTTTCTATTAAATCACAAAAAATTGTCATCATACATCTCTGAAATGTTGCAGGGGCATTACATAAACCGAAGGGCATTCTTCTAAAACAAATGTACCTTAAGGACTGGTAAACGTTGTATTCTCTTCATCCTCAGGAGCAATTTGAATTTGGTGGTAACCACTGTATCCATCCAGAAAACAAAAGTATTCATGCCCAGCCAGTCTTTCCAAAATCTGATCTAGAAAAGGAAGTGGAAAATGGTCATTCCTGGCGGTAAGGTTTAATTTTTTATAATCAATTCATACTCACCACCATGTAACTTGTCTTACTGGCATTATTACATTCTTTTCATTCACAGTCACAGTAACTCCTCCTTTCTTAGGAACACAGTGAACAGGACTGACCCATGCATTATCTGAAATAAGGTTGATAATTCCAGCATCCAACCACTTTAAGATTTCTTTCTTAACAACTTCTTTCATGATAGGATTTAATCTCTTTTGAGGATCAGCCTGAAGTTTGTAGTTATCTTCCATAAGGATTCTATGCATAAAAATTGAAGGACTGATTCCTTTAATATCAGCTATTTTTCATCCAAAGGCTTTCTTATATTTCTTTAAAATTTCAAGCAAACTCTCTTCTTCTCTTTCAATTAATTTAGAGAAATTATAACTGACAAAATTGAGGAATCATCTAAAAAGGCATAGTTTAAATGATTAGGAAGCATCTTTAAATCAAGTTCAGGAGTTTTTCAATTGATTGTCCAAAAGATTCATCTTTTTCAGTCAAGTCCAACATTTCAAAATTTTCTTGAATAAAATTTAAGTCCTTCTCATGAAAATCTTCAGAATCTTGTAATTCTTCTTCTTTCTTGTGTTCTAATTCTTTACTTTCATATTTCACTTCATAAGTTCACTTGAAATGACATTCACTCAAATATTTGATAACAGTTATCCTATAACATTCATCATCTTTACCTCTTGCAGGATATTTCATTGACTTTGAAATATTGAATGTAACAATTTGATCATTAAATCGCATTGTCAATTCCTTTTTTGCACATCTATCATTGCTCTGCCTGTGGCTAGGAAAGGTCTCCCTAAAAATATGGGTTTCTCTTTATCTTCCTTCATATCCAACACAATAAAATCAACAGGAAAGATAAATTAATCAACTTTCACCAAAACTTCTATAACTCCTTCAGGATATGTGATCGAACGATCAGCTATTTGCAGAGTTAAAATAGTAGGGGTTATTTCTCTTAATCCCAGTCTTTTGAATTTTGATAATGGCATAAGGTTAATGCTTACACCTAAATCACATAAAGCTTTTCCAAAAACTCTGTCTCTGATTGTACATTGAATTGTGAAGCTTCCAGGATTTTTAAGCTTTTCAAGAAGCATGTTATGAATTATAGCGCTACACTCTTCACTAAGTGAAACAGTCTCATTATCTTCAAACTTCCTCTTTCTATTGAGAATAACCTTCATAAATTTCACATAGCTTGACATTTGTTCTAAGGCTTCAGTAAATGGAATATTGATTGTAAGCTTCTTAAATATCTCCAAGAATTTTTAAAATTGCTTATCCAATTTTTGTTGTCAAAGTCTCTGAGGAAATTGAGGTGGTGGCTTTTCTAAATCAACCTTAGGTGGAGAAATAGGTCTTTCCAAACCTTTCGGAGCGTCCTCTTTTTATTTCACAATCTCTTCTTTCTCTACTTCAGTCTCTTTTTGAACTCTATCTTCCAAATCTCTTCCACTTATCAACTTAATAGTTGTACTTGCTCTTTAGTCTTGTCTCTTGGATTTACTTCAGTATTACTAGGAAGCGTTCCTTGGGATTTATTACTTAATGAATTGACAATTTGTCCCAATTGATTCTCAATATTTCTGATTGTAGCTCCTTGAGCTTGTAATTGGTTTCACATTTGTAACACCACTTCTTCAATAAACAACTTCTCCTTAAATTGTAAAGTATTGTTAAAACCTTGAGGATAGGTTGGTATATAATTATTATTCCCTTGGTTGTTCTAGTTTCCTGATGGGTTTACTTGGTTGTTCTCACATTGTTGATTACTAAAGTTTGGATGATTTTTCCAACCTAGGTTATAATAATTGGAATATGGGTTATTAAGCTTACTTATGGCATTCATGGTTTCTGATGAAGTTTGAGAATCAACCGTTTGGCCTAATGAATTTTCTTCTACCATGAAAGTTGGCTGAGAAAATTTCATCCCAAATTGATTTATCTTCCTTAAAATTGTAGCAACTAGATTTGCTAGCATCGCAAAAGCATCATTTTCATGAATGTTGGATACCTTATTAGGAATTAACCTTTCAGAAGGCCATTAAAAATTATTAGTAGTCATTTCTTCAATTAAAGCATAAGCATAAGCAAACTATTAGACATCAATGAACCACCAGCAACGACATCGATAATAAATCTAAAAGATCTAACTAATCCATTGTAAAAGATCAGAATTATAAACCAAACTGGTATCGAATGATGTGGAAACTTTCTTTGGGGATCATTAAAATGTTCCCATGCTTCATATATAGATTCCTCTTCAAATTGACAGAAAGATGTAATATCATTTCTAAGCTTCGTAGTGTTCGATGGTGGAAAATATTTAGCAAGGAATTTTTATGCTAAACCACCCCAAGTTCTGATAGATCCAGGTGCTAACAAATTTAACCAAATTGTAACTTTATTCCTTAGTGATAAAGGAAAAATTCTAAGTCTAATAGCGTCATCCAAAACACCATCGTATTTAAAAGTAGCGCACAATTTTAGAAAATTGGCAAGATGTAAATTAGGATATTCAGTTAGTGCTCCTCATAGTGAATATTAGATACCATATGGATAATAACAGGTTTAAGTTCAAATGAATCAGTAGCTATAGCAGGGTGTTGAATACTAGCTTGATGTTCATCCACTATAGGGTTAACATAATCTCTTAAAGGTTTAAATTCTTGATGGATTTCAACATTTTGATGATCTTGATTTGTTATTTCCTGAGTATTTTTATCTTTTTCTGTATTTTTAATTTTTTTGATTTTTCTGATAGTTCTCTCTAATTTAGAATCGTAAGGCAAGTCTCTCATAACCTAAACTACGCATACGCAATTAACAAAATAAAATAAAATATACTAACAAAAACGATGACTGAGTAAAAACTTTTTTTAAAAATTTTCTTTAATTGATATTTTAATTAATTTCCCTAGCAACGATGCCAAAAACTTGATCCCTGAATATTTACACTTACGTTTTTCAATTTATATTTCTTTCCAACGATATTATCCATTTTTTTACAACGTTGCCAAAAACTTTATTCTGAAGAAAATAAGAGATCTATTTAAATTATTTTATAATGTGGGATTATACGCAAGTATACGTATCATTTATCAAGTAACATAAGTCTTTTTTATTAAGCATCGAGATATCGAACCCATAGGGAAATGTCTAACATTTTAAAGAAATAAGAAAAAGAGCTTTTTACTTTTTAAAATGATTTTTTAAAGTATGTTTTAAGATATAAAGTTTTTCAAATTTGTTTTTGGTATTTTCTGAATAAAAAGTAACACAACTATATAATGGTATGAAAGCAAATGAGAATAAAATATTTTTTCCTCTATCAATGAATCAGTAATAATTATGAAATTTTGTTGTGGAAGTATCTAAGTGTGTTGTGCTAAATAGAAGCAATTATATTCTTTACCCTTACTTGGTTCTATAAAGAACATTGGTTAATTTGAAGTTTTAAAATCATGTAGATGGATTAGGCAGGGATGATACTAGCTCTCACTCTAGAGTTCCATCTATTCCCTTCACCTGAGGGCTAACATCACATAAAAAAATTTAAAACATTAAAAAAAATTAAAGGGCTTTAGCCTGTCACTCTAAAATTCTCTAATTTTACTCGTCATTAAAAACATAACTTCCTATTTATTTGCACCCAACCATATGGACTATAATTCCCACCCATACAATTGCAAGTGATTCTTTCCAATTGTTGATGGAGAAAATACCGCATTAGTTCTTACATGTTCTCACAACAAATTTTAACATCTTAATTGGTCAAATCTCCTAGGTAAATGAAGTACAAGATAGTGAATCATCACAACTTCTTCTAACATTGAAATATAATACTTCACACAACTTCCTTCCATAATTTAATTACTTCATCATTTAAAAGGAAAAAGATAAATAAAACAACTCATAACTCATGGAGAAAACACAATCACAAATTGATTTTAAAGTAGAAATCATAGTGAAAACCCAACAAGTCTTAATTTAAAACCAAATGTAAAACAAGATAAACATTTATCTGAAAATCCTTTCCACAAGACTCTTGAAGATCCTTTGAAACTTTGCTTTCCCTTTACAAGATACAATAGAGGTTGGTGCCCAACTCCGTTGACTTCGAATCTCTATTCTACTCTTAATAAAAACTTGATACAATTGATAATAAAAGTGGTGAAGTGGAAAGGTGTGCTCTCAAAAACTCTCTAACATAAACTTTACTCTTAACACTAATCACACCCTCCAACAACAACCATTTTCTGATCTTCAAGTCTTCCTTTTAAAATTTTCCAAGAGATTCCTTGTTGTCTCTTCAAATCAAGTCCGGATTTATTATATCCACCAAAGAATGCATCTCTTCATTTGAATCTGTCGCCCAAAAGAAGTTAATGAAGTTACCATCAAAAGTTGCATGAAACACCACTTGAAAATGGCGCCAATTTAATTTAATTCATATTTTTTAACTGTCGCGTCTATGCGCCATGGCTTCGGCGCTTAGTCACCACAGTTCAAATTTTTCATTCTTTAAATTTTTGCTCCAAATTTGATCCTCTTTTGCTCCTTTCATCATAGTGAGTCATTTTAATCATACCTACAAGAAAAACTAAAATATACCTTCCATTAAAGTGCAGTATCATCAAAATTAGCTATAAAAATGTATTTAAAAACACTATATATTCTAGGTGTATTAATCCCCTATTGAACTTAAGTAAAAACTTCTAACTTAGGTTCAACCTAACTTAAACCCAAGTTAACCTAAACTTAAGTTCAACCCATATTGAACTTAATTCAAAACTAATAACTTAGGTTCAACCTAACTTGAACCTAAGTTATACTAATCTTAAGTTCAACTCATATTGATTTTATGTCAAATTTTCTAACTGAGGTTCAACCTAATTTAAACCCAAGTTAACTAATCCACTTAAAAAATACCCATTTTTATTCCTTATTTAAGATTTAATTATTAAGGATATTATGCTTTAATGAAAGGTATTTTCATGTTTTTGGATGTAGATGATAGAAAAGAGCCCAACAAGGAAAAAAAGAGCAAAAAGGAGCAAAATTAGAGCTTATGGAGCAATTTTTGGAATTATTGGTCTGACGCCTAGACGCCAGAGTCCGGCGCCTACGCGCCAGTATGATACAGACGCTGTTAAATTTTTTTTATGACTTTGGGCAGTTATTTTGACGGTGTTAAGTGGTTATTGGAGCTTCTAGAAGACTGGAAGTTACTCCTAATATATATGACCTGTGATACAATGTATTTGGACACAAGGAAACGGTCTGGATCGTGAGGAGGTGCGACCCAAAGTGAAGAGGTGCGAACGACCTGGTCACGGAGTCCGGCGCCTAGAAGCCAGATCCCGGCACCTAGGCGCGACAGTTACTTTCTAGAAGATATATTGAAGTTGTACGAATTTTGAAGAGGTGCCTTAAGCAATCCCTGATCAAATTCAGAGCTCTATAAATAGGAGCCCATTCTACAAAGAAAATTGCAATCCCCCCTCTTAGTACACATACCCATTTTAACCTATTCTAGTTTAATTTAGTCTCTTCCATACTTAGGGTGCCACTTTATTTTGTATCTATTGAGTTTGTTTTGAGTGTTTATTGTGTGTAATTATTGTTAGAGTCTTTCATCGTTGCGTTGGAGTCAGTAGAAGTCAGTGGAGCTCTTGAAGGAACACTTCAGATAAGTATTTGTACTTTGGTTCAATGTTTTATAAATATGTTTTGTTGTGTTATTTTAATGAGGTATAGTAGTTAGTTATCTTTCTCCTTTAAACTATGAAAAGATTATAAATTAATTAAATTTCATAGGAGAATTAAATATAAAATATTTTAAAATATTGTGATGATATTAATACCTGATCTTAGTTTACTTTCTAAATTGATCATTTAATTTGTTAAAATCTGTTGAAGAATTTTGAGACCTATCCGAAGATAAATTCTTAACTAGTAGATATCACATGAATCCTTAAGGTAATCGAAGGCTTTATGTGGATTATTTAAGGTAAAGTGCAAATAAATAGGAAGATATTATTTATTGGGCGTAGAATTATTTAGTTTTTAGAAAGACAGACTAAATTCTAATAATTTGATTTATAGAAAGGTAACGGGTCACTGGTAGGGCCGACCATAGCCACCCTTGGACCTCTAATAGTGTGAGCCTAGATTAATCCATTCTACTAATAACACATCCTGAGCCTAACTATAGATTAGTCAATGTTCTTTGCACTTGGACCAAAGAGTAAAGAATAGGAATGCTTCTATTTGGCACAATACTATAATCTTGATTCCCTACAAAAGATAATTAATATATAATTCTTGGATTAGTTGAAAAAGGAGAAATTTGTTTTTATAATTGCATTAAATTATTGCTTACTGTACTTTCCTGCTTATTGCTTACTTTCTTTTAGTAAAAGTTATTAGTTAATTAAATTTGAATATATATACATATATATATGTATATATATATTTATATATATATATATATATATATATATAATGGCTGGACTGGAACTTGCTCTGCTAGGGTTTCGATGGAGCTGAGGTGGTGGCTGGCGGCTGCTCTCTTCTGGTGCTTACTGAAGTTGGCCTGGGTGTTCTCTGTCTTCTTCCTCCTTCCTTCTTCTTTTGGGAAGTGGTTTTACCTTTCCCGGGTTCTGTTTATTTCAAATTTGTGGATGTTTTTACTGTTCCATTGGTGGCATGGCGACTGAGTTAACAAGGGCTGACCCAAACTTTGTGGGAAGAGGTACTTTTGCTGAAGTCACTATTCGGAAAGAGGGAGGCACTACCATTGGAGACAAACTGGTTTTCCCCCAAATTTATCATGATGCAATTGAGGGTAAGGCTGAATGTGAGTTCATCCGGCGTTGCACTAAGAAAGCAGGCAAGCTAGCTTTAATCTTCACTGAAGAGGAGATGGCAAAATTATCTGAACCTTACAAATTCACCTTAGTAGGCAAATTTCAGTTTGGACACCCCAAACTAGATATACTTGTCAGCATATTTTTAGGTTGTGTGTTTTATTTTGAAAAGGGGTCGCCTAACAGAAGTTGTCGGCGAATTTTTTAATTTAATTTAAATAAATGATTTGAAAAGTAGTATTTGATTTTGAAAATAATTTTAAATTTGAAGATTTTAAGATATGAAATCAAACCGATCTCACATCCCAAATAGTTTATATAAACGAGCACCGTACCATAAACCGTGTATCTATCCCGAAGAATAGGCACACTGCTTGATGGTGGGGCTCGATTAAATAAACTAGAAGATTTGTGACATCCGTTTAGTCTGCGAACCAATTTTATAAGCCGACAAATTCCCCTGCTTAATATGAAAGCATTAAACAGGGTTTATATTACGTGGGTTCTTTAAAATTCCCTATAAGGCCAAGCCCCTATAGTTAATTACATCTTAAGTGACGGGAATCACCTAAGAAAACTCTCGATAATAATCAATAATTCTGCTCTCAAGAATTTCAAAGTTTAAGTTTTCATGGGATTGAATTTTGGAATTTTGATAGGGAATGGATCAAATTTGGAACATTTTATTTTGAGAATTCAAAGGAAGAAAAGTAGGAGAAATTACAGATTCGAAGCGAACTTCGGTAATTTCCCGACTATCCTATTGTTTGGCTTGAGTTTAGGAAAGTCCTAATATTTATTTAAATGTTTTGATCTTGCCAATTTTAATTAATTAGGGCTTATATTTGTATGATAAAATCAAACAAATAGCCTCGAAGATGTGAGGGTTTATTGGCGTACCGGACGACTACCTCGGAATCCTAAGACCGGTTAGGGCTTAATTTGCAATGCAAGTGCCTAACGAAGAGTTGAGGATTTATGTTGCACTAGGCAAACTACCCCGAAGTCCTATGGCTTTGTTATTTAATTCTAGGAAAGTTTTGCTGATGTAGATTCAAGTTTCTGTCGACGACGATGGCCGTGCTGCCCACCATGCTCCGAGCTCCTTATTGTTGCAGAGGTTTAGTTTTAGAAGTCATAAATCAGGGGATGAGAAAAGTGTTTTGGTTTAGAGAAGTCTTAATTTCCAAGTGTTTTTATGTTTTAATTAAAACAAATCTTAAAGTTGATTATAACGACACCGGTTAAGATCCCACGGTTCCATCCTTCCGGCATCATTATTTTTATCGGATTCACTTAGTCCAGATGAATTTGCTAAACTCAACTGAATGAGTTCCACACTTTCATTTAGACCGTGGGAAATCCCATTAGCAACACGTAGGTTACATCATCCGAGGTATTCCCGATCATCCAAGAGGACGTTTTAATTTAATTGTAATTGTAGTTTTATGATCTGTTTGTGATTAAATTTTGAGTTGTTTTATATTTTGAAATGTTGTGGCGGTGAATTTTATCTTGCAATGACTTTTAACTTAGTTTTTGTTTCAGTTTTAGGGTCTATCCTAAAGGTGTGGGTTTTCATGCAACAGTTGTTTATCATGCAAGAAAAAGTAAGTGCAGTGCAGTTAAATAAATTGCAAGAAGGTAAATTGCAAGAAAGTAAATTGCAATAAAATAAAAGCGTACCTGGAGGGTCTTCCCGTCATCCCAAGCTGCACTTAAAACACAATTAGAATATTTAAACAAGTTCCTAGGTAAAGCTAAGGGATGGGTTATGGTTTTCTACCAAGTTCCTAATCCTATAGCTAGTCATTTCCTATGACGTCTAGGTTCCTTGTGTTTTGGTTTGAGGACGATTTTCTTCATCAAAGAAAAATTAAGTTCAATTGTTCTTATAAATGTCCTATCATATTGAGGAAGTGCTTAAGAATAATCTTAAACATCTTTTCAATATTTCTAGGATTGTTTTAAGTCCAAATGAATTTAATTATATAAATGAATTAATCGTCCAGGGATTCAAGTTTTGTTAACTTGCTCGAGTGAACTAGGACATTTGAATATCCTATGAGTGAGGTAACATTTCATTTAATGTTCTGTTTAGGAGTTATGATAACTAAAGCTTTTGAGAGTAAATTGGTGTTAAATGATTTGTGATTTAGTTTAATTTCCATTAATGGGTTTAAATTTGGAATAGTGTTCAAGTTATTTTAGATTTATTTTGAATTCTTTATGTCTTTGGTGATGTTATATTTAATTCAACTTAATTTAATTTAATTTAATTTAATTAAGTTTTAATTTAATTTAATTCAATTTAACTCAATTTAGTTTGATTTGATGTTACATTAAATTAATTTGATTTGATTTAATTTTAATTTAATTTGATTTAATTTAATTTAATTTGATTTAATTTAATTTAATTTGATTTTATTTAATTTAATTTAATTTAATTTAATTTAATTTAATTTTATTTATTTAATTTAATTTTATTGATTTGATTTTATTTTATTTTATTTAATTTAATTTAATTCAATTTAATTTACTTAATTTAATTTAATTTTTAGTTTAATTTTATTTTTTTAATTTTAATTGAAATTTTAAAAGAGTTTAATGATTTAATTTTAGTTTAATGATTAAGTCTTTTAATGTTTTGAATTTGAGTTATCATTTTAATTAAGAATTGAATATTAATGAGATAATTAATTTAGGAATTTTTAAATTAAAGAATAAATCTCTTCCTAATAATATCCCTATTTTAATAATTCCAATTTTATTATTCTTCCAAATTTAATCAATTATTTAATTAAGGTTTAATCATTTTAAATTGCTTAATGGGTTTCTACCCTTTAATTATTTAAATTTCAATCATCCAAATCAGATTAGGATCAAATATTTTACTTGTTAATTTTTTATTAAACCTAAAGTTTTAATTAAGGATTAAAAATTTTAATTACCACTTTACCCTTTAAGCTTAATAATTTCATAACTCACTAAATTGAACTCAAATGAACTTGAAATTTTTATGTGACTTCACTCATATGTCAATAAAGACATGAGAGGAGAAAATGTGATTTTTCTGTATTTAATTTATTTATATAATTATTTTTGGTGGAAAATAGAGATTTCCAAGGAAAATTTAATAACATGACCAAGGGAAGGTTTCTATCCTTAAGAAAATTAGGGGACATTCTTAATGACTAGAGGACCACTTGGACCAATTTTGGTGATTTTTTGAATTATATTATTTTTATTATAATTATTTTAAGTTTTGGAGTGTTAATTAATTTAAAAATAAAATAAATGTTGAAAAATGAATTTTATATTTTTCAAAAATCTCTCTGATATCAAGGAAATCAGAGAATCAAATTTTACAATTTTCTGATTTTTCTATGATTTATTATAATTATTTTAGTGAAAATTCTAGAAAATACATTATTTTAATTTTAAAATTACCCTAGAGCTTTAAAATTTAATATCTCACTAAATAGACCTAAGAAAAATAAGGGGTTTGTTCCTAAGTGATTAAAATTCAAAATTTGACATTTTGGTAAATTTTATTATTTTTGTGATTTTTATTATTATTTTTTTTTAATTATTAAAATATTAAAATAATATTAAAAATCAACTTTTTTAGAAAATTGAAATTTTAATTTTCTTAGATTCCCCTAATATCAGAGAGGCTCCAAAACCAATTTGGTGAAATTTTGAAAGATATTTTGAAAGTTATGAATTTTTAAAGTTTAAAATGACTAAGTGGCTTAATCAACCCATTTAGTAGGGCTAACCAAGTCCAATTGACCTCAAATTTTTATGGTAGGTTCCTCTGATCCTAAAGGTCAATGGAGAATTGATTTGAAGTCAATTTAATGTATGGTTAGCTCATACCTTTGCTCAGAGAAGTGTGGCTTCGATCTGAGAGTTGTTGCACCTTCGATTGGATCCTAGCAAGCTCCAGATGAAGTCTCTCGGTCGCAGTGAACTCGTCTAGGTTGGATTTTGACCACGGTACGATCACAAAGCTTGGAGGCTGGAGCAACTCGGGAGGCCTGGAGATGGGGCTTTTGCTGGTGGACACCTTCCCTTGGTGCGGTGAAGGTGTAGAACCAATCAATTTGGGGATTGGCTCACCTGTGGAGAAGTGTCCTCGGTTTTGGGTGGAATTTCAGTTGAGAAATTGGGTTTTGTCAGTGGGGATTAGGGCAAATTGACACTGGGGATCAACTGATCTAAGGGTGGAGAAGGGTTTGAAACAATTTTGGCAGAGTTTCGGCAAGGTTTGTGCAACTCTCCTCTCATGGCCGTGAGGGGGTCGGGTTTAAATAGAGGTGGCTGGAGAGCCTCCCGGGGATGGCCAAGGGTTGGGATCGGCTGCTGCGGTCATGGGAAGAACGAGCCATGGTGGCCATTGGGCATGGGGCGGCTCGGCAAGGTGGAATTCCAAAGTTTGGCTCCTCCCGAGGTCTCGGCCATGGTGTTTTCCGGCGATCCGGGCGGGCGGCCGGCGAGCATGGGTCACCTTCGGGGTCGGGGAGTCCAGGGCTTGAAGTTGGTGAAGTCGATTGGAGTTGGACATGTGTAAAGTGTTTGGATTGAAATGGAATGGGGGAAAGGCTATACTTGGCTAGGTTTGGTCAACCCATTTGTTTGGGCCGGGTTCACCTCCCCATGGCTGGTCTTGGGTCGAGAAGATCGGTTAGGCTAGCTGGTCAAGAGGTGGTGATGTCCTTATCCAGGAATATTTGGATTAAATCTTGGTTAAGGGGAAACATGCTTAAGGTTAATGACTTTTAGGAGATGGTTAAAGGACCTCCTCCTTTTGCCATTAATGGCATGGTCACATGCCAAACTTTCATGGCTCCATATGGCTTGTGAATGGCTCATCCTTGGCTCCATTTGGCTTGGGAAAAGCTTGGGTCAATTTCATAAAAAAGGATTTAAGAAAATTTTGATATTTTGATGGGAATTTGTATGGGGCTTGATTTGGAATTGTTTAATTGATGACTTTGAAACTTAGGGGCAATTTTGATTAAATGGATGATGAGGGGAAGTGCCATGTGGGCTTTGGATGAATTTGGGCTTTTGAATTTGAAGGAAGTGGGTTTTTAGGAAAGTTTAAGGGGAATGGGCTTTTTGATTTTAGGATGGGCATTTGGGTGAAGATTTTGTGAAGGACCTTGTCAAATAAGTGTTATAATTGGTTTAGGGATGTTCTATGAAGGGCTTGGAGTCAATTTGGTGTGATTTGGGGTTGAATTGGTTTGAATTTGGATTTATTTGGTAAGTGGGCCTATGTAGGTCAAATTGGGCTAACTTGGGCCAATGTTGGGCTAGGGTTGAAATTGATGTAAAATTAATGTTGAGAAATATTTATGGGAGTGTTTCAAAGAGGTTTTGACTTTGGTTGGGCTTTGATTTTGGGGTTTGGGCTCATTTGGGTTAGGTTTGGGTTTAGGTCGAAAATGGGCCTTTTAGCTTTGGGTTGAATTTGAGTGGGGTTTGGGTCTAAATTTTGGGCAAATCATGTTAGTGTTTTGTTTGTGGGAATGTTAAGGAAGATTTAGAAAAGATTTGGGGTTAATTGGAGTTGAATTGGGTGAACTTGGGTTAAGTTTGGGTCATGGGTCCAAATTGGGCTTTAAGGCCAAAAGTGAAATTGGATCCAAATGTCGATCAAATTGGACTTGGATTTGGCCTAGATTGGTATTGGGAATGTTGAATTGAAGTTTAGAACCGAATTGGACCAGAATTTGGGTCAATTGGGTAGGTTTGGTTTGACATTGGGTTCACTTAGGGTTAAAATGGGTCAAATTGGGGGTTTTGACAAAAGTAGGGTAAATTGACAAAATTGGCCCATGGTGTAATTGGACAAAATGAAATTGGGAATATTTGGGATTTTCTGGAATTTTCTGTATTGGGAATGATTTTGGAATTTTTGGTATTTTTGGGTATGGATGATCAATTTGAAAAATTGAAGATTGGGTGGATGTTAGTGGAATGAAATCATTTTGGTTGAGCCATGAAGCCATATCAAGCCCATATGAGCCATGAAGGGACTCATTTGAGGCATTCACTATGTTGTTCCTAACCCTCTTAGCCAAGGGCTCAGGGGTTAAGGACCATCCATGTGAATCACCTACATGAGTCGGGAGGTCGAGTTGGGTATGGGTGTGTTTTAGGAGGTGTGTGGAAGTGTAGTGTGTAGGTGTAGTGTATAAGTGTAGTGTGTGTAAGTCAGCCCCTTCACCAGACCAGGCCACCCAGGGCAGTCCTAAGGCCAAAGAGTCCTATAGGAACTCATCCTTTAAACTTCCACATTTGATTTCAACCCTCTAGGTGATTAGGGGTCTACAGCCAAGTTTGTGGAGTTTGCAGGGAGTTTAGAAGTAGTTTGAGTTTCTAAAAGGTGGGTCCCAATTCTAGTCCTCTAAGATAGTCAAAGGAAAAGCCTAAGGCTAGATCCTAAGTACTAAAGGGAAGAAGAGAAGTCCTCATCAAAAATGAGGTCAACAATACTCAGGAAGGCTGTGGATGATTTCAGATTGGTGGGGAGTTGGAAGATTGGGGTATTTGACAGTAGGCATATCATGTTACAGTTTACCTTAGAAGAAGACTATGCACAGATTTTTTCTAAAAAAGTTATTATGATTGATGGCAAGCCCATGAAATTACTTAAATGGACTCCGGACTTCGACCCATCCAAAGAGCCCCCGATTGTTCCGAGTTGGTTTAGTCTCCCTAACCTCAAACTTCCTTTTAATAATCATAGAATTATCTATGATATTGCTGATTCTATGGGTAGGCCTCTTAAACTTGACATTCCTTCTACAAATGTGACCAGAATTTCTAATGCTAGGTTCTTAGTTGAAAGGGACATCACCCAGCCTCATCTTGATTGTGTTTGGCTGGGTACTGCTAACAATGGGTATTGGCAGCCTACTGTGTTGGAATACCAGCCACTCTACTGCAAACATTGTCATATTTTTTGACATACTATGGATAATTGCTTTAGATTGCACCCTAATCTCAGACCTTACAATGTTGCAAGCAAGGAGAAGACTAAGTCTGATCAGACTGCTTCACTCCCTACCCTGAAATCAATTCCTGCATTGGTATCTGAATTGCCTTCAAAAGTTCAGATTTGCATGGTAGCTGATGTGGAGCAGAATGTTCCCTTACCTCCTCCCCATATACAACCAGAAATCCCCCTGGTATCAGTGCACCCTCAGGGAAATGTTTTCAGAGAATCAGAAAACTTTGAGCCTGACAGCTCTGAAGCTGATGACACTCCTTTGGATCCTCTTATTCTGGTCAATACTGCTCCTGCTGATGATGATCCTCACAGACTCAAGGATGGCCCTCCTGGGGGGGTAAATTTTCCACTCAGTTCTGAGACAGGTGGTACCTTTATTACTCCACAGGACCAGTTGATGGATGTATCTACTCATATTGCTCTGGAGGGAATGGCCAATAAGGTTGATGAAGTTTGGTCCCAGTAGAAGAGTAGAAGAAGGAAAAAAGATATACTGGAGCTGCAGAATTTGTCCCCTACAAATATAATTGGGTTAGATAGCTCATCAGCACCTATGCTCACTAGGGCTGGTAAAGCTCTTCACCATGATTAACCTACTTTGTTGGAATGTTAGGGGTGTAGTAGGTTCTGGCACCCTTAACAGATTGCTTCACCTGAACAGGACTCATAAACTGTGGCTTATTGCAATTTTGGAACCAATGGTAAGGAACAATATTCAACACTACATTAAACATTTTCCAGGATTTCAGTTTCATTCTAACTGTACTAACAAAACTTGGTTGTTTAGTAGGAAGGAGTTAAATTGCCAAATTGTCATTGATAACACTCAATTTTTACACCTCTCTTTTGAACTGGATCAGTTTAATGGGATTTGTACTTTTGTTTATGCTGGTAGTAAACCTAGTGACAAAATTACTTTATGGAATGATTTGTTGAGTATTAGTAACAACATCTCTAAAAACTGGTTAGTGGGGGGGGGACTTTAACAGCATCAGAGACCCAAGTGAAAAGCTGGGGGCAGAACACCTGATCTCAATTCCATGCTCACTTTCTCCCATAACATCTCTAGTGCTGGTCTATTTGATGCTGGCTTCTTTGGCACTCCTTTTACTTGGCAAAGGGGTGCTCTTTTGGAAAGGATTGATAGAATTCTTTTAAATGATTGTTGGCTAAATACCTTCCCCATTACTCAGGTGCACCATTTACATAGAACAACTTCTGACCACTCCCTTCTTCTCATCCAACTTTCCTTCAGTCATAGTCCCCACACTTCCACTTTCAGATTTCTGAATGTTTGGTCCTTACACCCCACTTTTCTGGCTGTTGTTAAACTTGCTTGGTCTGCTCATGCTGAACTCCACTCCAACCCTATGATCAAACTTTGGAGACCAGCAGAAAGCCGTAGCACCTTGCAGGTCGAGACAGTGGAATAAACAATGCTTTGGTAATGTCTATCAAAAGGTCAAAGATTCTGATGAGAAAGTCAAGATGCTTGAAGCTTTACAGGATCAGGAAGGGGGTAATACTCAAGCCATGCTGGATGCCAAAATTCATCTGCTCAACTCTTTGGAGGAGGAAGAATTATTACTTAAACAGAAAGCTGCTGTTAACAAACATCTATTTAGGGATAGGAACACTAAATTCTTCCATGCAGTAATTAAGGATAGAAGACAAATCAATGCTATTCTTAAAATCAAGAATGAAGAGGGTAATTGGATATCTGAACCTGCTTTAATCTCCCAAAGTGCTGTTAATTTTTTTCAATCTCTATTGGCAGCTCAACATTCTGCCAATGATTCTTTCCAGCCAGAGGTGTTTAGTAAAGATCTATCTTATGTACAGCAACTGAATCTCACCATGCTGCATGATGCTGATGAGATCCTTAATGCTTTGAAAAGCATTGATGGTAATAAAACTGCAGGACCTGATGAGTTCACCTCTACCTTTTATTTGTCTGCTTGGGATGTGGTGGGCTCTGACCTCATCCAGGTAGTCCAGACCTTTTTCTCTCAGTGCTTGAAATACCAAAGTACTTTCTTGCATGACGACCATTACTCTAATTCCCAAAGAAAAGCAAAAAGCCACTTGGTCCGACTTTAGACCCATATGCCTTACTAGTACCTTCTCCAAGATTATCGGGAAAATCATTGTTGGAAGGCTTCAACCTCATCTCAACAAACTCATTAGTGCCAATCAATCAGCCTTTGTGCAAGGCAGGAATATTACAGATAACTGCTTGTTAGCTCAGGAGCTTTTGCTTGATATTGATAAGGTTTGTAGAGGACATAATCTCATTTTTAAACTAGACCTCCACAATGCTTATGATTCTGTCAGCTGGAGTTTTATTGATCAAGTCCTTAAGGCTAGGGGCTTTCATCCTTCCTTCTGTAATTTAATCAGGAAGTGGCTCTCAGGTGCTTGGTACAATGTTTTCCTGAATGGAAGCAGCCATGGATTTTTTAATGCTGGGAGAGGGCTGAAACAAGGAGACCCTTTGTCTCCAACCATCTTCATTCTGATTTTTGATTATTTCTCTAGAGTGCTCAATGCTACCTATAAGAAGTACCCTTACCTTAACTATAATCACAGCTCTTCCCAATTGATAAGCCATTTGGCTTATGCTGATGATGCCATTATTTTCTCCAATGGTAGTAAACAAGCTGTCAAAAGAATTATGCGAGTCTTGGAACATGTTACTAAAGTTGTTGGATCGAAGCTCAATGTCAAGAAGTGTCGGTTTCGGTGGGGAATAACTATAAGCGTACCTGCTTGGGTGAAGGAACAGACTGGTTTCACTTCGTCGTTGCTCGCCATTAAAATATTTAGGGGTTCAACTTATCAAAGGTAAGAAGAGGCAAACCCAATATGATGAGATTGTCAACAAGATTTCTTCGACTATAGCTTATTTGGACCAATAAATTCCTCTCCGATGGTGGAAGATTGACCTTGTTGAAGAGTATTTTATCTACTTTCCCATTATACACCATGCGGATGGTTCACATGAAACTAAGCACACGGAAAATGATGGAGACTACTTTCAACAAATTCCTTTGGGAAGGCCAATATAAACAACCTCATTGGGTTGTTTGGAATAAGGTCTGCAAGCCTACCAAGGCAGGAGGATTGGGATTTAAAAGTTTCAAACAGATGAGCCATCTCTTCCATTGTAAATAGTGGATTAAATTTGTTAAATAAGACACCATGTGGGCAATTTACCTAAAAGAGAAATACTGCAAGAAAGTTCATGTCAATGAAGTGAAAGCTAAGATGGGGGATTCCAAGCACTGGAAAAATCTGCTTAAAGTTAGGGAGACTGCCAACCAACTGCTGTTTTGGGAGGTGGGGGATGGCCAGGTTCACTTCTTTTTGGATACCTGGCTACCTGATGGCCCCATCTCTGCCCCTTCAAACTGCTCACCTAAGCTGAAGGTGTCTGACTTCTGGACCCAAGGGAAGTGGAATTCTGAGTTGCTGGGTAATTATGTGGATGCAGATACTGTGCAGCAAATATTATCTATTCCTATTATTTCCAATAGTCCTGATAAATTATTGATCAAACATGCCACTACTTCCTCTCTTAATGGTGTTATTCACCAAACTTACAAAAGTTGGCCTCATTACAGTTGGGGAAAAACGATTTGGAATAGAAACCTGTCCCCTTCTATGTCTTTTTTTAGCTGGAGGCTCTTTCACAAACTGTTACCTCTTGATGACATTTTAAAATTAAAAGGTCTTAAATGTGCTTCCAGATGTTGGCTCTGTCACTCCCATGAAGAAACACTCTCTCATGTGTTCCTTACCTGTGTTTTTTCTCAGCAGGTTTGCACTGAGGTAATTCAACAGCTACATTTATCTCAACACAGACATGATTGGAAAGACTTTGAGGCTTGCTGGGAGGATTGGAGAAACCTAAACTCTTACTACATCCCTTTAGTAATCTGTTGGTTTATCTGGATGACCAGGAACCAAGCTAAATTTGAAAGTCTCAGCTGTATGGTCCACCCCACTGTGATTAAATGTTGTAGCTTCATTAACAAGAATGCTAAATTAGTTCCCTCATCACCTAACAGTGTAGTCGTCTTCGCATTGGTCCCTACCCTCATATCCTTGGGTAAAAATTAATATTGATGGAAGCTTTACTTCATCCTCTACTGGTATTGGTGCAGTCTGTAGAAATAATCTGGGGCAGCTCCTTTGGTTTTTCCATTCACCTACTTTTGCTTCTTCTGCATTAGAGGCTGAATTATGGGCTGCCTTCTGGGCCTTAACTACAGCTAAAGCTCTCCACCTCCCTTATGTTTGGCTGGAATCTGACTCTATGCAAGTAGTGAATATTATGCAAGGCACTACTCCTCCACCCTGGAACCTGACCTATTTTTGCAGAACCTTCCCTTCTCCATCTGACTTTCTACAAATCAAATGGACCCACACCTTTAGAGAAGGTAAACAACCAGCCAACTGGCTTGCTAAAAAGTGCTGCAACCGATAGTAATATTGTCTTTTCGTAACTCCTTCCGAGCCATTAAGGTCTGTTACTTTTTGGGTACTCTCTAAAGCTCCCTTTTATTAGATGTACTAAACCTTTATTATGATTGAAGTTCTTTTGTTTTGCTATATATATATATATATATATATATATATATATTAAAAAAAGCATATATAATTTGTTTGAGAAAATTTCAAAATATTATTTTTATATATTTTTACTTTTTATTTTTATTATCCCTATGGGATCGATAACCAAGACTCCACTAGTTTCAAGGGCATTTGGTAGGTTAGACGGGTGTAGGGTCCCGGGGGTCAAAAATTGAAAATTTGGAAAATTGAAAATTTGGAAAATTGAAAATTTGGAAAATTGAAAATTTGGAAAATTGAAGATTGGGTGGATGTCAGTGGAATGAAATCATTTTTGTTGAGCCATGAAGCCATATCAAGCCCATATGAGCCATGAAGGGACTCATTTGAGGCATTCACTATGTTGTTCCTAACCCTCTTAGCCAATGGCTCAGGGGTTAAGGACCATCCATGTGAATCACCTACATGAGTCAGGAGGTCAAGTTGGGTATGGGTGTGTTTTAGGAGGTGTGTGGAAGTGTAGTGTGTAGGTGTAGTGTATAAGTGTAGTGTGTGTAAGTCGGCCCCTTCACCGGACCGGGCCACCTGTAGGCGGTCCTAAGGCCAAAGAGTCCTATAGGAACTCATCCTTTAAACTTCCACATTTGATTTCAACCCTCCAGGTGATTAGGGGTCTACAGCCAAGTTTGTGGAGTTTGCAGGGAGTTTAGAAGTAGTTTGAGTTTCTAAAAGGTGGGTCCCAATTCTAGTCCTCTAAGATAGTCAAAGGAAAAGCCAAAGGCTAGATCCTAAGTACTAAAGGGAAGAAGAGAAGACCTCATCAAAAATGAGGTCAACAAATGGACCCCCGATAGGTGTGGTGAGTCGACGGAGCACACCGCGCGTATTGGTGTTGACCGAAGCGATCAGCAAAACCAACACAGATGTCCAAGTGACAAACTTAGGACGAAGTAGAAGAGTTTCCGTTGGGGACTGTCAAGCATATCTCTGAAACTGGAGATTCCTGAACTCTCGCTGGGAAAAGAAAAGGAGGTGAATTCCAAATCACATGATCTGGGGGAATTTCAATTTAGATTTTATTTTGTTTCGGTTTAAGTTTTGATGTGTGAGCTTAGATTTCAATTTGGAGTTTTAATTTAGATTGAAGTTTTGTCAAAATTAATTTGAGGGATTTGATTTGAAATGAAAATTGGAATTTTGAGGTTATAGATGTAACATCTTCAACCTCGAAAGAAAATTGAATTGATCAAATTGAATCATTGCAATGAGGAGAGATCTCAGAGCAATGCGGTATTGGATGTAAAATACTTAACCTCAAGAGTTTGATTTTGATGTATTTCAGTGCAATAGGGAAAGAATCCTAAAGCAGTGCAGTCTTGGATGTAAAAATCCTCGACCCAAAAAGTTTGATTTTGATGTATTTCAGAGTGCGATAGGGAAAGAATCCTAAAGCAATGGCCGTCTTGGATGTAAAATCCTTGACCCAAAAATTTGAATTTGATGTATTTCGAGTGCAATAGGGTAAGAATCCTAAAGCGAGTGCGATCTTGGATGTAAAATCCTCGACCCAAAAATTTGAATTTGATGTATTTCGATGCAATAGGGAAAGAATCCTAAAGCGAATGCGATCTTGGATGTAAAATCCTCGACCCAAAAGTTTGAATTTGATGTATTTCAGTGCAATAGGGAAAGAATCCTAAAGCAGTGCAGTCTTGGATGTGTCGGCATATTTTTAGGTTGTGTGTTTTATTTTGAGAAGGGGTCGCCTAACAGAAATCTTTCGGCGAATTTTTAATTTAATTAAAATAAATAATTTGAAAATGAGTATTTGATTTTGAAAATAATTTTAAATTTGAAAGTTTTAAGATATGAGATTAAACCGATCTCACATCCCAAATAGTTTATGTAAACGAGCACCGCACCACAAACCGTGTATCTATCCCTAAGGATAGACACACCGCTTGATGGTGGGGCTCGATTAAATAAACTAGAAGATTTGTGACATCCGTTTGGTCACGCGAACCAATTTTATAAGCCGACAAGTTTCCCCTGCTTAATATGAAAACATTAAACGAGGGTTTATATTACACAGGTTCTTTAGAATTCCCTATAAGGGCAAGCCCCTATAGTTAATTACATCTTAAGTGATGGGAATCACCTAAGAAAACTCTCGATAATAATCAATAATTCGCTCTCAAGATTTTCAAAGTTTAAGATTTTCGAGGGATTGAAATTTGGAATTTCGATAGGGAATGGATCAAATTTGGAACATTTTATTTTGGGAATCCGAGAGGAAGAAAAGTAGGAGAAATCACGGATTCGAAGTGAACTCCGGTGATTTCCCGACTATCCTATTGTTTAGCTTGGATTTAGGAAAGTCCTATTGTTTGTTTAATGTTTTAATCTTGCCAATTTTAGTTAATTAGGGCTTATATTTGTATGATAAAATCACACAAATAGCCTCGAAGATGTGAGGGTTTATGTCGTATCGGACGACTACCTCGGAATCTTAAAACCGGTTAGGGCTTAATTTGCAATGCAAATGCCTAACAAAAGGTTGAGGATTTATGTTGCACTAGGTAAACAACCTCGAAGTCCTATGGTTTGGTTATTTAATTCTAGGAAAGTTTCTGTTGAAGTAGGTTCGAGTTTTCTGCGATGACGATGGCCGTATCGCCCACCATGCTCCGAGCTCCTTGTTGTTGCGGAGGTTTAGTTTTAGAAGTCATAAATCAGGGGATGAGAAAAGTGTTTTGGTTTAAAGAAAATCTTAATTTTCCAAGTATTTTTTGTGTTTTAATTAAAACAAATCTTAAAGTTGATTATAACGACACGGTTAAGATCCCGCGGTTCCATCCTTCGGCATCATTATTTTTATCGGATTCACTTAGTCCGGATGAATTTGCTAAACTCGACTGAATGAGTTCCACACTTTCATTTAGACCGTGGGAATTCCCGTTAGCAACACGTAGGTTACATCATCCGAGGTATTCCCGATCATCCAACGGGACGTTTTAATTTAGTTGCAATTGTAGTTTTGTGTTCTGTTTGTGATTAAATTTTGAGTTGTTTTATATTTTGAAATGTTGTGGCGGTGAATTTTATCTTGCAATGACTTTTAACTTAGTTTTTGTTTCAGTTTTAGGGTCTATCCTAAAGGTGTGGGTTTTCATGCAACAGTTGTTTATTATGCAAGCAAAATAAAGTACATTTGCAAGAAAGTAAATTACAGGAAAGTAAATTGCAAGAAAGTAAATTGCAATAAAATAAAAGCGTACACGGAGGGTCTTCCCGTCATCCCATGACTACACTTAAAACATAATTAGAATACTTAAGCAAGTTCCTAGATAAAGCTAAGGTAAGGGTTTTGGTTTTCTAGCAAATTCCTAATCCTATAGCTAGTCATTTCTTATGACGTCTAGGTTCTTTGTGTTTTTGTTTGAAGACGATTTTCTTCATCAAAGAACAATTAAATTCGATTGTTCTTATAAATGTTCTTTCATATTGAGTAAGTGCTTAAGAAGAATCTTAAACATCTTTTCGATATTTCTAGGATTGTTTTAAGTCCGAATGAATTTAATTATATAAATGAATTAATCGTCCGGGGATTCAAGTTTTGTTGTTATCTTGCTCAGTGAACTAGGACATTTGAATATCCTAAGAGTGAAGTAATATTTCATTTAATGTTTTGTTTAGGAGTTATGATAATCAAAGCTTTCAAGGGTAAATTAGTATGTTTGTGATTTAGTTTAATTTCCATTAGTGGGTTTAAATTTGGAATAGTGTTCAAGTTATTTTAGATTTATTTTGAATTCTTTATGTCTTTGGTGATGTTATATTTAATTCAACTTAATTTAATTTAGTTTAATTTAATTGAGTTTTAATTTAATTTAATTCGATATAGTTCGATTTAATTTGATTTGATGTTTAATTAATTTGATTTGATTTAATTTTAATTTAATTTGATTTAATTTAATTTAATTTAATTTAATTATTTAATTTAATTTAATTTGATTTAATTTACTTAATTTAATTTAATTTAATTTAATTATTCAATTTAATTTAATTTATTTTATTTAATTTAATTATTTAATTTAATTTAATTTGGTTTAATTTAATTTAATTTAATTTGATTGTTTAATTTATTTTAATTTAATTTAATTTAGTTTAATGTAATTGTTTGATTTAATTTAATTTATTTTATTTAATTTAATTTTAATTTAATTTAATTAATTTTTTTTTTAATTTTAATTGAATTTTTTTTTAAAAGAGTTTAATAATTTAATTTTAGTTTAATGATTAAGTCTTTTAATATTTTGAATTTTGAGTCATCATTTTAATTAAGAATTGAATATTAATGAGATGATTAATTTAGGGATTTTTAAATTAAAGAATAAATTTCTTCCTAATAATATCCCTATTTTAATAATTCCAATTTTATTATTCTTCCAAATTTAATCAATTATTTAATTAAGGTTTAATCATTTTAAAATTGTTTAATGGGTTTCTACCCTTTAATTATTTAAATTTCAATCATCCAAATTAGATTTAGGATCAAATATTTTACTTGTTAATTTTTTTTATTAAACCTAAAAGTTTTAATTAAGGATTAAAGATTTTAATTACCATTTTACCCTTTAAGCTTAATAATTTCATGACTCACTAAATTGAATTCAAATGAACTTGAAATTTTTATGTAACTTCACTCATATGTCAATAAAGACATGAGAAGAGAAAATGTGATTTTTCTGTATTTAATTTATTTATATAATTATTTTTGGTAGAAAATAGAGATTTTCAAGGAAAATTTGATAACATGACCAAGGGAAAGTTTCTGTCCTTAAGAAAATTAGGGGACATTCCTAATGACCAGAGAAGCACTTGGACCAATTTTCGTGATTTTTTGAATTATATTATTTTTATTATAATTATTTTAAGTTTTGGAGTGTTAATTAATTTAAAAATAAAATAAATGTTGAAAAATGAGTTTTATATTTTTCAAAATTCTCTCTGATATCAAGGAAACCAGAGAAGCAAATTTTGCAATTTTCTGATTTTTCTATGATTTATTATAATTATTTTAGTGAAAATGCTAGAAAATACATTTTTTTTAATTTTAAAAATATCCTAAAGCTTTAAAATTTAATATCTCACTAAATAGACCTAAGAAAAATGTGGGATTTGTTCCTATGTGATTAAAATTCAAAATGTGACATTTTGATGAATTTTATTATTTTTGTGATTTTTATTATTTTTTAATTATTAAAAATATTAAAATATTATTAAAAATCAACTTTTTTAGAAAATTGAAATTTTAATTTTCTTAGGTTCCCCTGATATCAGAGAGGCTCCAAAACCAATTTGGTGAATTTTTGAAAGGTATTTTAAAAGTTATGAATTTTTAAAGTTTAAAATGGCTAAGTGGCTTAATCAACCCAATTGGTGGGGCTAACCAAGTCCAATTGACCTCAAATTTTATGGTGGATTCCTCTGATCCTAAAGGTCAATGGAGAATTGATTTCAAGTCAATTTGATGCATGGTTAACTCTAATTAATTAAAGACCTATTTTGGGTGTTTAAGCCAGATTAGGGTTGTTTTAAATGAACTAAGTCAAAACCTATTTTTCCTAGGGTTCTGCTGGTCATAAGAAACATCACCAAATTTTCCTAGAATTTATTTCACAACATGCTATTTATTAGAATTAAAATATTCAAAACGATAACTCTGAACTTGAAAAATCGATAACTTTTTATAGGGATGGCCTCGACTTTGGAAAATTCGGGGAATGTTCCCAAATTCGGAGGCTTAAAGCCACTATGGTCTCATGCCATGGTGAATTGTATGCATGCATGGAGAATTAAAATAATGCAGAGAGTAAATAAATTATAAAAAATAAAATACTTGATGAAATTAAATGATTTCTTTTCCACATTATTCTCCTCCGTTCATCTGAGCAAGAGTGTATTTTTATTTTATTTTTATGATTTTCCTACACGAGAGATATGAATTTTTGAAGTTTAGGGAATTAAATAAATAAGAAAATACCCTAATTTTCTATTTATCCACGCGGCGCCGGCGCATCCTCGGCGACTCCGAAGGCCGCGCGGCGCGCTCCCATTCGACGCCGCCGCTCGAGTCGGCGGCCGGGCCCCGCGGTTCTCGCACCGTTTCTCGGTTCGACGCCATCCGAGCCGTTCGTCCGCGCGTGTATTGAATGGACGGCATCCGTTCATCGTCCCACAGTGTTCTCGCCGAGAGCCGTCCACACTAAATCCACTAAGATCTCACTCGATTCTCGATGGATTTTTATGTTCTTATACTCTATGGATTCATCTTGAAGAGACGAACACATCTATTTGGTTAACATGCATTGAAACTAAGGCATTTGAAATAGAGATTCTCCGAAGCTCGGGATGAAGAATTAGCTCATACCTTGGCTCGGAGAAGTGTGGCTTCAATCCGAGAGTTGTTGCACCTTCGATTGGATCCTGACAAGCTCCGGATGAAGTCTCACGGTGCAGTGAATTGTCCGGATATGATTTCGACCAAGCCCGATCCACAAAGCTTGGAGGCTAGGAGCAGCCGGGTGGCTTTGGAGATGGGGCTTTCTGTTGGTGGACACCTTCCCTTGGTACGGTGAAGGTGTAGAGCCGATCGATTTGAGAATTGACTCACTTGTGGAGAAGTGTCTCGGTTTTGGGTGGAATTTCGACTACGAAATTGAGCTTACGGAGGAGAAATGGCGGGGGATTTCACTTGGGGATCAAGTGCTCTAAGGGTAGAGAAGGGTGCGGAACAATTTTGGCAGAGTTTTGGCAAGGTTTGTGCTTAGCTCTCCTCATGGCCGAGAGAGGTGGAGTTTAAATAGGAGAGGGTGGAGGGCCTCCCAGGGGGAGTTGAGGCATGGGATCGAGTGCTGCGGTCATGGGAAGAACGACCATGGTGGCCACTAGGCATGGGGCGGCTCGGAGTGTGAGAATTTCGATGTTGGCTCACATGTGAGCTCTCGGCCATGGTGTTTTCCGGCGGCACAGTGGCCGGTCGGCCGAGCAATGGTCACCATCTTGGTCGAGTGGGTCAGGGCTGGGGTTTAGTGTAGGCAATTGGAAAATGCCATGTGTAAAGGCTTTGATTCAAAGTAGAATGGGGCATGGCTAAATTTGGACCTAAATGGGTCAACCCACCCATTTGGGTTAGGTGCACCACCCAAGGCCTGGTTTAGGCTGAGGAGAAAGTGATTTGGATCAGCTTGATTAGTGGGGTCAAGTCGCGATCCAAGTACAATTAGGCTTAAGCATGGTTTAGTGGAATCATGGAAGTGGTTAATCACCTTTAGGAATTAAGGAAAGAGCTTCCTCCTTTTGCCCAAAATGGCATGGTGACATGTAAAGAGGCTCTCATGGCTTGCATATGGCTTGTGCATGGCTCCATGGCTCCATTTGGCTTGGGAAAAGGTTTGGTCGATTTCATAAAAAAAGATTTTAAGGATTTTGGATAATTTGGTGGAAATTTGGATGAAACTTGATTTGGAATAATTTGATGGTGAATTTAGGACTTAGGTAATGGATTTAATTAAGTGGATGACAAATGGAGATGTCATGTGGGCTTTTGGATGAATTTGGGCTTTTGAATTTGAAGGGAGTGGGCTTTTTTAGGAAAGTTTAAGGGAAATGGGCTTTTGATTTTAGGATGGGCATTTGGATAAAAATTTTGTGAAGAACTTTGTCAAATAAATGTCATAATTGGTTTAGGGATGTTCTATGAAGGGCTTGGAATCAATTTGATGTGATTTGGAGTTGAATTGGTTTGAATTTGGATTTATTTGGTAAGTGGGCCTATGTAGGTCCAAGTGGGCCAAGTTGGGCTAATGTTGGGCTAGAGTTGAAATTGATGTAAAATCAATGTCGAGAAATGTTCATGGAGGTGTTTCAAAGAGGTTTTGGCTTTGATTGGGCTTTGATTTTGGGGTTTGGGCTCATTTGGGTTAGGTTTGGGTTTAGGTCAAAATTGGGCCTTTTGGTTTTGGGTTGAATTTGAGTGGGGTTTGGGTCTAAATTTTGGGCAAATCATGTTAGTATTTTGTTTGTGGGAATGTTAAGGAAGATTTAGAAAAGATTTGGGGTTAATTGGAGTTGAATTGGGTGAGTTTGGGTTAGGTTTGGGTCATGGATCCAAATTGGGCTTTAAGGCCAAAAGTGAAATTGGATCCAAATGTCAATCAAATTGTGCTTGGATTTGGTCTAGATTGGTATTTGGGATATTTATTTGAAGTTTAGAATTGAATTGGACCAAAATTAGGGTCAATTGGGTAGGTTTGGTTTGACATTGGGTTCACTTAGGGTTAAAATGGGTCAAATTGGGGGTTTTGACAAAAGTAGGGTAAATTGACAAAATTGGCCCATGGTGTATTTGGACAAAATGAAATTGGGAATATTTGGGATTTTCTGGAATTTTCTAGGAATTTTCTGAATTTTTGGATTTTTAGGCAAGAGGGGTATTTTGGGTATTTGGAGGGTATTGGGAGGTTTTCTTGGAATTTTTTGTATTTTTGGGTATGGATGATCAATTTAAGTGATGTGGAGATGTTTGGTAATGATTTTGGAGAATTTTGGGTGATTTGGAAATCTTTGAGAAACTTGGGTCATTTCGAGGTTTTGGGTAGGTTTAGTAGGTGTAGGGTCCGGGGGTCAAAAATTGAAAATTTGGGAAAATGAAGATTGGGTGAATTTGGGTGGAAAGAAGTCATTTTGGTTGAGCCATGAAGCCATATCAAGCCCACATGAGCCATGAAGGGACTCGATTGAGGCATTCATCTATGTTGTTCACTAACCCTCTTGCGCGAGGGCTTAGGGGTTAAGGACCATCCATGTGAATCACCTACATGAGTCAAGAGGTCAAGTTGGGCATGGGTGTGGTTTTAGGAGGTATGTGGAAGTGTAGTGTGTAGGGTATAAGTGTAGTGTGTAAGTGTAGTGTGTGTGTAAGTCAGCCCCTTCACCAGACCAGGGCCACCTGTGAGCGGTCCTAAGGCGAAAGAGTCCTATAGGAACTCATCCTTTAAACTTCCACATTTGATTTCAACCCTCTAGGTGATTAGGGGTCTACGATCAAGTTTGTGGAGTTTGCGGGGAGTTAAAAAGTGGTTTGAATTTCTAAAAGGTGGGTCCCGATTCTAGTCCTCTAAGATAGTCGAAGGAAAAGCCTAAGGCTAGATCCTAAGCACTAAAAGAAGAAGAGAAGACCTCACCAAAAATGAGGTCGACGAGATGTAAAATCCTCGACCCAAAAATTTGAATTTGATGTATTTCGGTGCGATAGGGAAAGAATCCTAAAGCGATGCGAGTCTTGGATGTAAAATCCTCGACCCAAAAGTTTGAATTTGATGTATTTCGGTGCGATAGGGAAAGAATCCTAAAGCGAGTGCGATCTTGGATGTAAAATCCTCGACCCAAAAATTTGAATTTGATGTATTTCGGTGCAATAGGGAAAGAATCCTAAAGCGAGTGCGATCTTGGATGTAAAATCCTCGACCCAAAAATTTGAATACGATGTATTTCGGTGCGATAGGGAAAGAATCCTAAAGCGGTACGGTCTTGGATGTAAAATCCTCGACCCAAAAATTTGAATCGATGTATTTCGGTGCGATAGGGAAAGAATCCTAAAGCGATGCGGTCTTGGATGTAAAATCCTCGACCCAAAAGTTTGAATTTGATGTATTTCGGTGCAATAGGGAAAGAATCCTAAAGCGATGCGATCTTGGATGTAAAATCCTCGACCCAAAAATTTGAATTTGATGTATTTCGGTGCAATAGGAAAGAATCCTAAAGCGATGCGGTCTTGGATGTAAAATCCTCGACCCAAAAGTTTGAATTTGATGTATTTCAGTGCAATAGGGAAAGAATCCTAAAGCAGTGCAGTCTTGGATGTAAAATCCTCGACCCAAAAATTTGAATTTGATGTCTGATTTAGATTTGATTTGAAATTTGGAAGAAATTAAATTTGAATTTGATTGAGATTTGAAATCTGGAAAGATTGAATTTGAAATTTGGAATGATGAGTTTGAACTCGGTTGAAATTTGATTTAAGATTTGATTTGAAATTTGGAAGATCAAATTTGAAATTTGATCGAGATTGGATTTGGAATGCGGAAAGATTGAATTTGAAATTTGGAAGGATGAGTTTGAACTCGGTTGAAATTTTGATTTAAGATTTAATTTGAAATTTGGAAGATCACATTTGAAATTTGATCGAGATTGATTTGAAATTCGGTTGAGGGTTTGATTTAACATTTATGTTGATTTCATTTATCTTTTAATGATTCAAATTTTATCTTATCGTTTATTTAATGTTCATGTGAATTTGGTGTTTGTCATTTTTTAGATTTTTTTTTAGAAAGTTTTCTTTTATTCTCTTTTTATTTCTTTTCTGTTCTTTGTTCGAAGTTCATTTAACTTTAATGGCGTTTCCCAATCAATTTGCACAAAAGAGGTGAAGGCCAAAAATGTGACATGGTCACTTTCATTCCGATCATGTTGAAGATACATCATACAACTCGATCCGGAATACATCTCATACAATCCATGTAGACTCGAAACGGACTATGTATGATCTTTGTTGATCCATCCAAAGAAGCATCTCGTCAAAAATCCATGTACGAATAGTGGGGTACATGGTTAATAACATCACCTTCCAAGCCATCCTTGGCAAGGATGCCGGCTGGATGTACGTTGGAGGTGTGATATTTCCCATGTAACTCACGACTCGTAAGGCCGGAGGCTCTCTAACTCGGGGTCCGGCTGGAAATGGTAAGGTGTCTTCACGTCATCCATTCTCCCGAAAGTAAGCGAGATCCGCTTCATCGGTACTCCGGTATGCAATGCTTAGCGATATCCGCTCCGTTGCCCTTCGATATCATGACGGAACCTACCGGTAAAGGTATCTTCACCGGCCCTCGGAACTCACCCGGACCTGCTATCCGGAGGTCGGATCCGAACATGATGTTACACTCGTTCGGGAAAGAGACCGTGCGGAAGGGTCCGACAAAGTCGTGGTGATGCTATGTGTGGGGGTATGCGATCACTCTGTTTGTAGATGTTGATAATGCAACTATTGGGTATGCAATCTGCTGGCGGTACCCTCCATGTTATCAATCTCTTTACCATTCTCTTGATGACTAATGGCATAGGATCCACTTGCCCATGACGGAGTATTCCGGTGGGTTTCCCTTCACGTCTTCGACGAAAGTTGTAGCGAGCATCCGCATTGTATTGTGATTCTTCCCTTCCACGGCATCCATCTCCGGGGTTCGAGTAGGTATTTTCCCTTAGGCGGCCTGCTCGGCCCATTCTTTTCAAATCCCGGATACAATCCACGATTTGTTGTTGTTCATACTCCGAGAATACGTACGTATGTAGCTCGAGGCCCTACTAGTATGTTGATCCTTACGCCTCTAATTCTCTCGAAGTATTCGAAGGTTTTCTTTTCAACATTTTGCATTCTCTCCGGCTCGTATTCCGGAATGATCTGCAGATGGCGAGGTGCGGTGACATATTGTGGGATATACGGTTCAATCCCTTCACATTCTCCGCATACCTCGGCTCCTCGGGGATGATGCACTGTCGGGACATCCCCGGGGTTGCTTCCGCGACAAGGTCATGCATCACTGGTGGTTCTATCCGGTGGCGTGGTAGCCTTCTTTCTTCGATCTTCCGGAGATTTCCACGGTCCTTTCGTTATCTTAGGAGCTGGCCTCCTTTCTTCGGGTTCTGGTGAACCGGTGTCCTTGAAGTGTACGTGCGCGTAGTAGCTTGTCTCGTCGCGCCGGTCCGCGGCTAGTTTTGTTAACATCTTACGGATACGGCGATTCTTATTTCTTCGTTGTGTTGCTCGTGAGAGTAGCTCTCCACACTTCTTGAATCTCCGTGGGCGCGGCGCCGACAAGCCTCGCCCTCCGCCGTAGCGACTACGGATTTTATTTTCTTGTCTTCTTCGGTATTTGCCTTTCTTTTCTTCTTCTCTGGATTGGTGGCTTGGGCCACCCACTTTCATCACTTATCCGCCGGGCGGTTCTTCTCGGTCAGCGGGACCCGGTCACTTTCCTCGTACTCGTAGGCTGCGTCGGTGCGAAATCCGAGTCAATATCGATTATCGCTCCATCTTTCACCCTCTTTTCATCGAGTGCGAGGCTTACGCCATTCTTAAAGTTCGGGACCAACCGCCCGTTCGACATTTCCTGCGAAAAGACAAGGAAAAGGATCAGGGGCTGTACTAAGAACAAGAACATTAAGAAAATGTTTATTAAAGACAGTTTTTTTATTACTCTTATATTTTTAAATTTAACAGGAATGAAGTGGGATAAGATCAGGAAAGAGATTTTGATTTGGAAAAGAAAACAAGGAAAACTTTATTATCACGATTTTATTTATTTTAGCACATTTTATTATTTTTGGGTTCGGACCCGATCATCGATAATTACTTCGCTCGTGTTTCTTAGGGATGAAGAATTCATTCCTTCGAAACATCGGGTAGCGTAATACTTTTTCAATTATCGTCCGTTGATCGGAAGCATATGTCGTTCTCCTCGGCAATTCACTAGCCGGTAGGAACCTCCCGAGTATACTTGCTTCGACCACAAACGGCCCTTCCCAAGTGGGTTCAAATTTTCCTCCTATCTTGCGGTGTGCGAGGATAGGTCTCTTGAGAACGAGAACTAAGTCACCAACTTTGAAGGTTCTTGGGCGGACCCGGTTTGTCATGGGCTTGAACCATCTTAGCTTGGTATAGTTCTAAATTCTGCTTGCTGCCGCAAGTCTTTTCCTTCCGGGCTTTCTAATTCTTCTAGTCGTAATTTGGCGTTTTCTTCTGTTGTGATCTTGTTTGCAACTGCGATTCCGAGTGAAGGAAGCCGAACCTCCAATGGTAACATCGCCTCGGACCCATACACCGGAGCGTAAGGTGTAGCTTGAGTAGGAGTTACGAAGGTCGTCCGGTAGGCCCATAAGGCTTCTAACAACTTCTCGTGCCAATTCCTCTTATTATCGTCCAAAGTTTTCTTTAAGATTTGAACGAGAGTTTTATTAAACGCCTCAGCGAGGCCGTTTGCTCTTGGGTAGTAAATTGTTGAGTATCGCCGGTCGATTCCGTGTCTCACGACAAAATTGTTGATTTGTGTGCTTCGAATGCGACCCATTATCCGAGATGATCCTGCGCGGCACTCCAAAACGGTAGACAACTTGGTTCTTGAAAAACTGTAGCACGTGGTGTGCTTTCACTTCTCTAAGTGGAACTGCCTCTGCCCACTTTGAAAAGTAATCTGTGGCCACAAGAATGAAACGATGTCCTTTCGAAGATGGTGGTTCTATTGGACCCACTATATCCGTGCCCCAACATTCAAATGGCCACGACGCAATTGTCGGATGTAGCACATTTGGAGGTTGGTGTAGAATCACTCCGTGCACTTGGCATTGGTGACAGCTCTTGGTGATCTTCATGCAGTCGGTCATCATCGAGGGCCAGTAGTACCCTAGTCTTTTAATTTTTATTTTCATCTTCGGACCCGACTGGTGAGCGCCTACGAGTCCTAAATGCACCTCTTTAACAATTTCACGGGCTTCGGACCCGCTTAGGCACCTTAGCCACATTTGATCAAAAGACCTTCTGTACAATGTGTTGTTTATTAATGCGTAAGACAGAGTTCTTTTCTTGATCTAATGGGCTAGCGACCTATCGTCTGGTAGCTTTCCTGTTTGTAGGTAGTCCATCGATGGTCGTCGCCGATCTTCCGTGTTTTTACGTCACTGCTGCTAACTGATTCTTTTTCTTTTTCGATTTGTGTATTGTGTACATGTCGAGTTGTGATAGGACTCGACGTCCGTGAACTGACACTTCCATCGATTCATCTTGCAAACAGGCAAATTCTTTTGCGAGACGGGCTAAAGCATCCGCTAAAGCATTTTCTTTTACGGGAATTTTGTAGATCGTTACATTTGGAATGCGTTCCAACAATTTGTATGACATATCTTGGAAGTATTGTTCGAGTCTTGGCTTTAAAATTCCGTATTGTCCGGCGATCCGTTGAATGATTAACTGCGAATCCCCGTAGATGTTGATGTCTGTTATCCCCATTTGAATAGTTAATTCCGGTCCCGTTATGAGGGCTTCGTATTCCGCTCGTTGTTTGTACATGGTTACGTCAAGTGGTAGGAGTATCTTAACATCCCCCGCTCCGGCGTTATAAAGATTAGCCCGATTCTCGCCTTACAGGGCACTTATCACTTGCGATTCTTCGTCTTTGTGTCTTGAAGATGCTCCGTCAAAATATAATTCCCAACGTCGATCATCGGGGTCTTCTAGATTCATTATTTGTTCATCCGGCAAATCGTCATTGAGAGGAGATTATGTCGACGAAGGGTGTCTTTGCGAGAAAGTCCGCTAAGACTTGTCCCTTCACGGCACGCGGAGGCACGAAAGTTATATCGAATTGCAATAATATCATTGACCATCCGGCAAGTCCGCCGGAAAGTGTTGGACGAGTCATCAAGTATTGCAATGGATTAAACTTCGAGATTAGGTTGACCTTATGAGAAAGCATGTAGTGCCTGAGCTTTTGAGCGGCGAAGATCAGGGCTAAACAATGCTTTTCAATTGCGGGATACCTTACTTATTCGGAAGTAAACGACGGCTTAAGTAGTAAAGAGCATTTTCTTTACCCTCATCATTGACCTGGGCTAACAGGGCTCCGAGAGAGTCGTCTAAAGCCGCGGTGTAAAGTATCAGCGGTCTACACGAGGCCAGGGCTGCTAAGACGGGAGGTGTCATTAAATATTGTTTAATGTCCTCGAAGGCCTTACGGCATCTCTCTTCCCGAATAAATTTGGCGTCCTTTTTAACTAGTGCCGAGAAAGGCTGACACCTACCGACGGGTTTGAGATAAAGCGTCGAAGATATGCCGGCTTCCCTTGAAAAGAACGTAGTTGTTTTAAGGTTTTGGGAGGCGGCATTTCTAAGATAGCTTTAATCTTTTCCGGGTCGATTTCAATTCCACGATGTCGGACAACGAATCCTAAGAATTTCCGGAAGGTGACGCCGAAGGCGCATTTTAAGGGATTCATCTTAAGGTTAAATTGTCTTAATCGTTCGAAAACAATTCTCAAATCATACGGTGGTTTTCCTTTACTTTGCTTTTGATGACCACATCGTCCACGTAGCATTCGACTTGATTGTGGATGAGATCATCAAAAATTCTTGTCATTGCTCTCCGGTAGGTTGCTCCTGCGTTCTTCGATCCGAATGGCATCAACGTGTAGCAAAATACTCCGATCGGCGTTCGAATGCTCGTAAGCTTTTCATCTTCTGGAGCCATTTTTATCTAGTTGTATCCTGAAGATCCATCCATGAACGAGAATATTTCATGTGTTGAAGCAATGTCAATCATTAATTCTGGGATCGGTAGAGGGAATTCATCTTTTGGACATGCCTTGTTTAAATCTCTGAAATCCACACAAATTCCGATCCGACCATTCTTCTTTCGATCGGCACTACATTGGCTAGCCAAGTCGGGTATTGTTCTTCACGGACAAATTTAGCGTTTATTAGCTTTTTAACTTCGGCTATGACTTGTTGTTCAATTTCTAGACGCATTCTTCTAGGACCTTGTCTAACTGGGACAGAAGTAGGATCCACTCCTAGCTTATGGACTGCAACCTCTGGAGCTAATCCTGGCATCTTGTCATAGTTCCAAGCAAAACAGTCTTTAAATTCCATTAATAATTTGATTATTTCTTCGGAGTCTTCTTTATTGAGTAAGGAGCTAACAAAGGTAGGTCTAGGCTCTTCGCTAGTACCTAAGTTAACTTCCGTTAACTCATCTATTGTAGATTTGATTTCTTCTTCGAATTCCGGTGGAGCGTCTCCGATTTGTACACCTTCGAGTTCGACCGTAGTTTCCATGCGGCTTTCATTGGATTCGCAAGTGACAACCAAACAAAATTCAGTATCGTCGACTGATCCTACTGTGCCGAATCCGAGTCCATACTTTGAATTGGGTGGAATACCGGAATTATTCCATAATTTTTCAAAATGTTGTGATTGGCCTTTTGTCCATTGTCGAGGTAAGAAACCACGCTGAATTAAATTTTGAACACAGGGAGAGTACCACTCAAAAGGTAATTCCATTAATTCTGATGAAGTGACATCTTTGAATTGTACATTATTTTCAGTTTTGGAGGAAGAAGCACCACGGTAGAATTTGGTTGGCCTTGCACCGTCGTTACGTACCTCTTTCACCACCATACCCTCGATCTTGTTAGAATGAATCGGGGTTAGGGTCATAGTATGTACGTAGTGGTTAATCTTTTCGTACATTGATTTGTATTCTTCGTTCTTTTCATCTTCGAGAGAGATCTTGAATTGCGGCTCCTTCTGACTTATTGTCGCTGCTTCTTGTTTGATTTCTTTTTCTTCTTCGTAACTATCTTCCCGATCAACATTGATGGTCGGTTTCCTCTGTCCAACTCGTCCTAGCGTCTCTACCACGACCTCGTCCCCGGCCTCGACCTCGGATGCGAGTTGTGGAGAAACCTTCACCATCTCGCCGTAAGGGAGTGGTGAGTGGCTCGATTGGACTAGAACTTCGGGTTCTTCATCGTCACGAACTTTCTTTGCTTCATTTGTTACGGTATCTCTGGAGAAGATCGTTTTCTTCGGAGGTGCATAATAAGCTGCATCTTCATGGATTCCAATTTCATGTACGGAGAATGGTTGCAAATCACCTTTGATGCACTGTTCCCCTCCATCGTAGTATTTGATGCACTGGTGTAGAGATGATGGTACCATCCTGTTTTCATGTATCCATGGTCGGCCCAGTAGAGCGTTGAACGACGTTTCCCAATCAATTAAGTAAAATTTTGCGGTTGTCTTTGCTAAGTCACCGGTCTTCATCGATAGCGTTATTGACCCGAGGGCTCTTTCTCCTTTACGGTTGAATCCTCATAATAACATTTTGTACGCTTCGAGCTCGCGAGCATCAATTTCCAAATATGCTTAGTGTTCGAAGACTCATTATATTGATTGATGCTCCCTGGATCCACCAATACTGCGGAGAGCGTAAACTTCCCAATTGTAACTGAAATGTACAACGGTCGGTTGTGATCTCGTCGTCCCAAGTAGTAGGTCACTGTCCAGTGAAGGTAACGCCTCGTTGTTCTTTTAACGAGCAAACCTCATCTAAGGAATCTCCGGCCATTTGAGCTAAGCAAATTTCCGGATCAAGTAAGGCCTTGATCAGAGTTTCTCTCATCTCCTTTGATAAGATGAGAGCATCGTAAATGCTCAGTTTGGCCGGTAGTTTCCTAAGATGGGCTAGCACGTTGTAGTCCACTTTATTTTCATGTGTCTCGGCTTCTTCTCGAATGGGTATTTCTTCTGCTGGGGTTGGTTCTTCCTGAACAACCACCTGCTTTCCTTTATCCTTTGGACCCATTCTCGGAGGTAGAACTTTTCCACTTCTTAAGTTGACTTCTGTAATTTCTTCTGAATCTAGTGTTGAGCTTGCTTGTGTCTCCTCCTGAATCGGAATGACAGGTTCTTCGTATTAGCTTCGAGTACGAAGGCTCTAACTCTATTGTGATTCGGAGCTCCTCGAAACTCGCGAGATAGATTCGTTGCTTGTTGAGCTTTCGTAGCCTCCTTGATGGATGTCTTCTTCGTTATTTTGATCGTCGAGATTGTGTATGATTTGAGAATTGTCATTGGTATCGAAATCGATGTCCGGATTGTCGCTAGTTACGTAATTGTTAGAAACAGTCAAAACGTAGCCAACGCCATCACCCTTATCATTATATGATCCCACCGAAGTGAGCGGATAATCATACAAAATCGGAGGTTCGAGGGATTTCTCCCCGAATCGGAAACAACTATCCTAGGATAAGCGACCCCTAGTCTCAGCCTTAGGGGTCTTGGTCCTCTCTTCTTCGTCGATTTTCTTCTTCTCTTCGATCGTCTCCTGTTGAGGTGGTTCTTCTATCGCAAGTGATAGTACCGGCTTAACGGGTCTCGAACTACGAATTGAAGCTCGCACGAGGCGGTTCGAATGCTTGTCTAAAATCTTTTTCTAAGACCTCGTCCGAGGCGGTAGTCCATCCATCGTCGGTCGTATAGGGATCTATCGGAATGATGGGATCGATTGAGATAACATTGACGGAACCTCCTTTACGGGGTTCCTTCATGTACTCTTTCGGGATCGTTATATTCCTTTCCGAAGGTTGTCGTTGAGCCAACTTTTGAAGGTAATGCAATCTTCTATCTTGTGCCCGAGCATCCGGTGGTAGGGGCAAAAGTTGGGATCACCTTTCTTATTGACTTCCTCCGGTCTTTTAGGCTCGGCAGTCGGAAATCTGGAGTCTTCATCGGACTACGGAACATTTTCGGCATCTGCTTCATTCTTGAACGGATATTCCACCGCTCGGAAGCTCCCTCGATGTACGTTACGGACGAGGCGGTTGTTCATCTTGCGGAGACGACCGATAGCTGGACCGGGGTTACTGGTAATTCCGTTGTGGTCGCTCGCGGCCGTTCGAGTGGTATTTGCATACGTTGCTTGCCTTTGTCAACTGCTGCAACGATCCGGATTTCTTTTCGAAGGTCTTCACCGGCTACGCTTGTCCGTCTTGTCGGCGAAACTTAATTGCTTCGCCTCTTCTTGCAAGCTTCCGGCCTTGCTTAACAACTTCTCGAAAGTCTTAATAGTGAATCCTTTGAGGAGAAGTGCTATCGGGCCGTGAATGCTTTTAAGCAAGATGCCGACTGCATGTTGTTCTTGTAGTTGTGGTTCACACTTCATGCTTAAGTTCCTCCATCGAAGTATGTAATCCACCAAAGTTTCATTCGGTCTTTGTTTCTCTACCACTAAATCACCTATAGTGACGTGGTGCTGAGCTCCGGCGAATCGCTTGATGAAGAGGTTCTCTAGTTCTGAGAACGTCTTCACCGAACCATTTGGTAATTCTGCATACTAGTAGAAGGCGATTCCTGACAGACTGCTGACGAACTGTCGGAAGAGTAATGCATCGCTCCCACCGGCATTACAACAACTGGCATGAAAGTGTGCAACATGTCGTCGAGGGTTCCGGTTCCGTCGAAGGTCTTGAACGGAGGTGGTACGAAGCCTTTCGGGTATTGGACGGCGTCGAACTCTTGCGGGTAAGGTCTACCCGTCCGAATGGATGTCCCGCTCTTCGATTGTGCTAAGGCTTCTCGCACCTGCTGTTCCACCAAGTTCTTGATATCCTTTTCAGGGATCATACTTTGTGTTGTATCCTTTTTTAGTTGATCATCCCCATTGACGGATGTAATCTCCTTCCCTCCGTCTATAATGTGAATGACCTCTGGGGGTGTCTCTCTTTGTGGTTGTACTTGACTCTGGAGAGTGGCCAGAGCTACGACCATCTCTTCCATCCTTTTCGCCATTTGAGCGATCGTGTCGTCTTTTTCCTGAAGCTGCCTTCTCATCGGTTCCGGCTCCTCTCTTCTGCGGCTGCGGGAGCACCTTGCGAAGGCGATGAAGCTCGTGTCTCAACCATGTTGATTTCTCGCGTATTCGTCGTCCATGAATTCCGATGAATCAATCTCGTCTCTCGAACTTTTCTTCTCTTTCTTTTGCCAACCGTCGGATATCGGTTCTCGACTTTTCCATGGCATCTTCTAGCGGGGCTTTACGTGTGTCTTTGCGGTTGTCGTGCGATAGGCTGCCGGGTCCCCTTTTCACGAGTCCCCTTTATCGCGAGTAGCACTTTCTTCGCATTCCGGCCTCTCGGCGAGACTTTCTTTCTCGGAGCTGCTGTTTCGGTCTTAACCGCCCAGTAGTGGGACGCCATACCATCCTTCTAGCGGCAGAAGGTCTAGGACCGGATGGTCACGTCGGCCAAATGCTCTGGAAGGTGGTATCCTCCCTAATCTGTAATCCCGAGACGACAACGGGCGGGCTAGCCTTCATTCTTTTGCTTGGCTTTTCCGTCATGATGGCGGAGTTCTACTCGGGGCCCAAGATGGGATTTGATCGGCACCCGCCCTATCCTTCGTAGAATCTCCGATACGGGCGGTTTTCCTTCTTTGCTAACTTTTCTACCAAAGTTTGCAGTCGAGCAAACGTCGTAGTTCTAGTCCTTTTCTTGCGGCTATCATTGTAATATGCGGCAGCAATCTTGCGAACATTTTCCTCGTTCTCTGAGGCGGAGAGGGGATGGAACCGGCTTCCTCCCAAAAGTGGTATGTATTCAGGCAGCGGTGTATATTCTGGCAGCGGTGTATATTCGAGCGGTTTCGGGATTTCCTCCGGAAAGCAATTTCGAGCGGCTACGGCTTCTCTAGCGATCCTTCGCTTCGTTTCTTCTTTGGGTCCTTGTCGGTGATGGAATCTTTGAGCCGGACCCGATTTCGAAACGAGAAGGTCTTACGAGAAGATCTGTACCCTCCACGGTAACGAGTTTACCATAATTCCGGATTTCTTTCCCCTTTGATTTGGCGAAGTCGGGGTAGGTGCGAAACAACTAGACCGAGTGGGGGTAGTAAGAACGGTCCTCTGGCGGACGGCGAGTACTCCTCTTAGTCGGGATCCTTTGCGGGGAGGAAACTCTTGGGTCGACCTAAGGTTGAACTCGAGCGGCGGCTCCTCGGCTTCGGATACCTTGTTCGTCGGTGCAAAGAGGGAGACGTCGGTGATCTTGACATTCGTGTTTTCAAATCCTTGTCCAAATCGGATGATCCCATTGTCGGGCGACTCATCCTTATAGAAAGCGAAGTCCGATCCATTGGTGAAGGAGAAAATCGGTTTCGGGGCTTCCATTTGCGGGGTAGATTCACGGTTGTCGGTCCCGAGTTATGCTTCTTTTCTTTAGGATGAAAAGAAAGGAATTGAAAAGAGTCCGAACACATTCTTGTTCATGTATTTATAAGAAGGAATCATTTGTTAAAAGAATCATTTATTAGAGGGTTCGTTTATTTAGAACGGAGTGTTCAAAGGTGTAGAGAAGGTAAGGAATCCGATTCAGAGTTGGAAAGGAAAAGAAAGTCTTATGCAAGACTTCTCGACTCGAAGGATCACTCCTAAACTAACACCTATTAGGGGTCCACCCCACCTCAGAAATGAGGTAAAAGGATCTCAGAACCTCTCGTTTAGGGGTGTCTAAACAGGTGGTTCCTAAATCCGAGAGAATGTTGGCTATACTTGTTCGAGGTAGAAATGAACATAGCATCCCAACGGAAAGAAGGGTAGTTTGACCCATTAAGGACATGGATACACTACCGATTTTTGAAAGCAGAATTATCTGATTATAATGGAGAGAGGAATTGTCCCCAGCGGAGTCACCAGAAGTTTGGCGGCATATTTTTAGGTTGTGTGTTTTATTTTGAAAAGAGGTCGCCTAACAGAAGTTGTCGGCGAATTTTTTTAATTTAATTTAAATAAATGATTTGAAAAGTAGTATTTGATTTTGAAAATAATTTTAAATTTGAAGATTTTAAGATATGAAATCAAACCGATCTCACATCCCAAATAGTTTATATAAACGAGCATCGTACCATAAACCGTGTATCTATCCCAAAGAATAGGCACACTGCTTGACGATGGGGCTCGATTAAATAAACTAAAAGATTTGTGACATCCGTTTGGTCTGCGAACCAATTTTATAAGCCGACAAATTCCCCTGCTTAATATGAAAGCATTAAACAGGGTTTATATTACTCGGGTTCTTTAAAATTCCCTATAAGGGCAAGCCCCTATAGTTAATTACATCTTAAGTGACGGGAATCACCTAAGAAAACTCTCGATAATAATCAATAATTCGCTCTCAAGAATTTCAAAGTTTAAGTTTTCGAGGGATTGAATTTTGGAATTTCGATAGGGAATGGATCAAATTTGGAACATTTTATTTTGAGAATTCAAAGGAAGAAAAGTAGGAGAAATTACAGATTCGAAGCGAACTTCGGTAATTTCCCGACTATCCTATTATTTGGCTTGAGTTTAGGAAAGTCCTAATATTTATTTAAATGTTTTTATCTTGCCAATTTTAATTAATTAGGGCTTATATTTGTATGATAAAATCAAACAAATAGCCTCGAAGATGTGAGGGTTTATTGTCGTACCGGACGACTACCTCGGAATCCTAAGACCTAGGTTAGGGCTTAATTTGCAATGCAAGTGCCTAACGAAGAGTTGAGGATTTATGTTGCACTAGGCAAACTACCCCGAAGTCCTATGGCTTTGTTATTTAATTCTAGGAAAGTTTTGCTGATGTAGATTCAAGTTTTGCTGACGACGATGGCCGTGCTGCCCACCATGCTCCGAGCTCCTTGTTGTTGCAGAGGTTTAGTTTTAGAAGTCATAAATCAGGGGATGAGAAAAGTGTTTTGGTTTAGAGAAGTCTTAATTTCCAAGTGTTTTTTATGTTTTAATTAAAACAAATCTTAAAGTTGATTATAACGACACCGGTTAAGATCCCACGGTTCCATCCTTCGGCATCATTATTTTTATCGGATTCACTTAGTCCAGGATGAATTTGCTAAACTCAGCCGAATGAGTTCCACACTTTCATTTAGACCGTGGGAAATCCCGTTAGCAACACATAGGTTACATCATCCGAGGTATTCCCGATCATCCAACGGGACATTTTAATTTAATTGTAATTGTAGTTTTGTGTTACGTTTGTGATTAAATTTTGAGTTATTTTATATTTTGAAATGTTGTGGCGGTGAATTTTATCTTGCAATGACTTTTAACTTAGTTTTGGTTTCAGTTTTAGGGTCTATCCTAAAGGTGTGGGTTTTCATGCAACAGTTGTTTATCATGCAAGAAAAAGTAAGTGCAATGCTGTTAAATAAATTGCAAGAAGGTAAATTGCAAGAAAGTAAATTGCAATAAAATAAAAGCGTACCTGGAGGGTCTTCCCGTCATCCCAAGCTGCACTTAAAACACAATTATAATATTTAAACAAGTTCCTAGGTAAAGCTAAGGGAAGGGTTATGGTTTTCTACCAAGTTCCTAATCCTATAGCTAGTCATTTCCTATGACGTCTAGGTTCCTTGTGTTTTGGTTTGAGGACGATTTTCTTCATCAAAGAACAATTAAGTTCAATTGTTCTTATAAATGTCCTATCATATTGAGGAAGTGCTTAAGAATAATCTTAAACATCTTTTCAATATTTCTAGGATTGTTTTAAGTCCAAATGAATTTAATTATATAAATGAATTAATCGTCCAAGGATTCAAGTTTTGTTAACTTGCTCGAGTGAACTAGGACATTTGAATATCCTATGAGTGAGGTAACATTTCATTTAATGTTACGTTTAGGAGTTATGATAACTAAAGCTTTTGAGAGTAAATTGGTGTTCAAATGATTTGTGATTTAGTTTAATTTCCATTAATGGGTTTAAATTTGGAATAGTGTTCAAGTTATTTTAGATTTATTTTGAATTCTTTATGTCTTTGGTGATGTTATATTTAATTCGACTTAATTTAATTTAATTTAATTTAATTAAGTTTTAATTTAATTTAATTCAATTTAACTCAATTTAGTTTGATTTGATGTTACATTAAATTAATTTGATTTGATTTAATTTTAATTTAATTTGATTTAATTTAATTTAATTTGATTTAATTTAATTTAATTTGATTTTATTTAATTTAATTTATTTTAATTTAATTTAATTTATTTAATTTAATCTAATTTATTTGATTTTATTTTATTTAATTTAATTTAATTCAATTCAATTTAATTTACTTAATTTAATTTAATTTTTAGTTTAATTTTATTTTTTTAATTTTAATTGAAATTTTAAAAGAGTTTAATGATTTAATTTTAGTTTAATGATTAAGTCTTTTAATGTTTTGAATTTGAGTTATCATTTTAATTAAGAATTGAATATTAATGAGATAATTAATTTAGGGATTTTTAAATTAAAGAATAAATCTCTTCCTAATAATATCCTTATTTTAATAATTCCAATTTTATTATTCTTCCAAATTTAATCAATTATTTAATTAAGGTTTAATCATTTTAAATTGCTTAATGGGTTTCTACCCTTTAATTATTTAAATTTCAATCATCCAAATCAGATTAGGATCAAATATTTTACTTGTTAATTTTTTATTAAACCTAAAGTTTTAATTAAGGATTAAAAATTTTAATTACCACTTTACCCTTTAAGCTTAATAATTTCATAACTCACTAAATTGAACTCAAATGAACTTGAAATTTTTATGTGACTTCACTCATATGTCAATAAAGACATGAGAGGAGAAAATGTGATTTTTCTGTATTTAATTTATTTATATAATTATTTTTGGTGGAAAATAGAGATTTCCGAGGAAAATTTAATAACATGACCAAGGGAAGGTTTCTGTCCTTAAGAAAATTAGGGGACATTCCTAATGACCAGAGGACCACTTGGACCAATTTTGGTGATTTTTTGAAATATATTATTTTTATTATAATTATTTTAAGTTTTGGAGTGTTAATTAATTTAAAAATAAAATAAATTTTGAAAAATGAATTTTATATTTTTCAAAAATCTCTCTGATATCAAGGAAATCAGAGAATCAAATTTTACAATTTTCTGATTTTTCTATGATTTATTATAATTATTTTAGTGAAAATGCTAGAAAATACATTATTTTAATTTTAAAATTACCCTAGAGCTTTAAAATTTAATATCTCACTAAATAGACCTAAGAAAAATATGGGGTTTGTTCCTAAGTGATTAAAATTCAAAATTTGACATTTTGGTGAATTTTATTATTTTTGTGATTTTTATTATTATTTTTTTTTAATTATTAAAATATTAAAATAATATTAAAAATCAACTTTTTTAGAAAATTGAAATTTTAATTTTCTTAGATTCCCCTAATATAAGAGAGGCTCCAAAACCAATTTGGTGAAATTTTGAAAGATATTTTGAAAGTTATGAATTTTTAAAGTTTAAAATGACTAAGTGGCTTAATCAACCCATTTAGTAGGGCTAACCAAGTCCAATTGACCTCAAATTTTTATGGTAGGTTCCTCTGATCCTAAAGGTCAATGGAGAATTGATTTGAAGTCAATTTAATGTATGGTTAGCTCATACCTTTGCTCAGAGAAGTGTGGCTTCGATCTGAGAGTTGTTGCACCTTCGATTGGATCTAGCAAGCTCCGGATGAAGTCTCCCGGTGCAGTGAGCTGTCTAGGTTGGATTTTGACCACGGCCGATCACAAAGCTTGGAGGCTGGAGCAAGCCGGGAGGCCTGGAGATGGGGCTTTCTTTGGTGGACACCTTCCCTCGGTGCAGTGAAGGTGTAGAACCAATCGATTTGGGGATTGGCTCACTGTGGAGAAGTGTCCTGGTTTTGGGTGGAATTTCAGTTGAGAAATTGGGTTTTGTCAGTGGGGATTAGGGCAAATTGACACTGGGGATCAATTGCTCTAAGGGTGGAGAAGGGTTTGAAACAATTTTGGCAGAGTTTCGGCAAGGTTTGTGCAACTCTCCTCTCATGGCCGTGAGGGGGTCGAGTTTAAATAGAGGTGGCTGGAGAGCCTCCCAGGGATGGCCAAGGGTTGGGATCAGCTGCTCTGGTCATGGGAAGAACGACCATGGTAGCCATTGGGCATGGGGCAGCTCGGCGAAGGTGGAATTCCAAAGTTTGGCTCCTCCCAAGGTCTCGGCCATGGTGTTTTCCGGCGATCCGGGCGGCTGGCCATGCAGGCATGGGTCACCTTGAGGGTCGGGGAGTCCGGGGCTTGAAGTTGGTGAAGTCGATTGGAGTTGGACATGTGTAAAGTGTTTGGATTGAAATGGAATGGGGGAAAGGCTATACTTGGCTAGGTTTGGTCAACCCATTTGTTTGGGCCGGGTTCACCTCCCCATGGTCGGTCTTGGCTGAGAAGATCGGTTAGGCTAGCTGGTCAAGAGGTGGTGATGTCCTTATCCAAGAATATTTGGATTAAATCTTGGTTAAGGGGAAACATGCTTAAGGCTAATGACGTTTAGGAGATGGTTAAAGGACCTCCTCCTTTTGCCATTAATGGCATGGTCACATGCCAAACTTTCATGGCTCCATATGGCTTGTGAATGGCTCATCCTTGGCTCCATTTGGCTTGGGAAAAGCTTGGGTCAATTTCATAAAAAAGGATTTAAGAAAATTTTGATATTTTGATGGGAATTTGTATGGGGCTTGATTTGGAATTGTTTAATTGATGACTTTGAAACTTAGGGGCAATTTTGATTAAATGGATGATGAGGGGAAGTGCCATGTGGGCTTTGGATGAATTTGGGCTTTTGAATTTGAAGGAAGTGGGTTTTTAGGAAAGTTTAAGGGGAATGGGCTTTTTGATTTTAGGATGGGCATTTGGGTGAAGATTTTGTGAAGGACCTTGTCAAATAAGTGTTATAATTGGTTTAGGGATGTTCTATGAAGGGCTTGGAGTCAATTTGGTGTGATTTGGGGTTGAATTGGTTTGAATTTGGATTTATTTGGTAAGTGGGCCTATGTAGGTCAAATTGGGCTAACTTGGGCCAATGTTGGGCTAGGGTTGAAATTGATGTAAAATTAATGTTGAGAAATATTTATGGGAGTGTTTCAAAGAGTTTTTGACTTTGGTTGGGCTTTGATTTTGGGGTTTGGGCTCATTTGGGTTAGGTTTGGGTTTAGGTCAAAAATGGGCCTTTTAGCTTTGGGTTGAATTTGAGTGGGGTTTGGGTCTAAATTTTGGGCAAATCATGTTAGTGTTTTGTTTGTTGGAATGTTAAGGAAGATTTAGAAAAGATTTGGGGTTAATTGGAGTTGAATTGGGTGAACTTGGGTTAAGTTTGGGTCATGGGTCCAAATTGGGCTTTAAGGCCAAAAGTGAAATTGGATCCAAATGTCAATCAAATTGGACTTGGATTTGGCCTAGATTGGTATTGGGAATGTTGAATTGAAGTTTAGAACTGAATTGGACCAGAATTTGGGTCAATTGGGTAGGTTTGGTTTGACATTGGGTTCACTTAGGGTTAAAATGGGTCAAATTGGGGGTTTTGACAAAAGTAGGGTAAATTGGCAAACTTGGCCCATGGTGTAGTTGGATAAAATGAAATTGGGAATATTTGGGATTTTCTGGAATTTTCTATGAATTTTCTGAATTTTTTGGATTTTTGGGTCAAGAGGGGTATTTTGGGTATTTGGAGGGTATTGGGAGGTATTTTTGGAATTTTTGGTATTTTTTGGTATGGATGATCAATTTGGGTGATGTGGAAATGTTTGGGAATGATTTTGGTGGATTTTGGGTAATTTAGATGATTTTGCAAATTTTGGGTAGTTTCAAGGGCATTTGGTAGGTTAGACGGGTGTAAGGTCCCGGGGGTCAAAAATTGAAAATTTGGAAAATTGAAAATTTGGAAAATTGAAAATTTGGAAAATTGAAAATTTGGAAAATTGAAAATTTGGAAAATTGAAGATTGGGTGGATGTCAGTGGAATGAAATCATTTTTGTTGAGCCATGAAGCCATATCATGCCCATATGAGCCATGAAGGGACTCATTTGAGGCATTCACTATGTTGTTCCTAACCCTCTTAGCCTGATGGCTCGGGGGTTAAGGACCATCCATGTGAATCACCTACATGAGTCGGGAGGTCGAGTTGGGTATGGGTGTGTTTTAGGAGGTGTGTGGAAGTGTAGTGTGTAGGTGTAGTGTATAAGTGTAGTGTGTGTAAGTCGGCCCCTTCACTGGACCGAGGCCACCAGGGCGGTCCTAAGGCCTAAGAGTCCTATAGGAACTCATCCTTTAAACTTCCACATTTGATTTCGACCCTCCAGGTGATTAGGGGTCTACGACCGAGTTTGTGGAGTTTGCGGGGAGTTTAGAAGTAGTTTGAGTTTCTAAAAGGTGGGTCCCGATTCTAGTCCTCTAAGATAGTCGAAGGAAAAGCCTAAGGCTAGATCCATAAGTACTAAAGGGAAGAAGAGAAGTCCTCATCAAAAATGAGGTCAACAATACTCGGGAAGAGCTGTGGATGATTTCGGATTGGTGGGGAGTTGGAAGATTGGGGTATTTGACGGTAGGCATATCATGTTACGGTTTACCTTAGAAGAAGACTATGCACGGATTTTTCTAAAAAAGTTATTATGATTGATGGCAAGCCCATGAAATTACTTAAATGGACTGCGGACTTCGACCCATCCAAAGAGCCCCCGATTGTTCCGGTTTGGTTTAGTCTCACTAACCTCAAACTTCCTTTTAATAATCATAGAATTATCTCATGATATTGCTGATTCTATGGGTAGGCCTCTTAAACTTGACATTCCTTCTACAAATGTGACCGGAATTTCTAATGCTAGGTTCTTAGTTGAAAGGGACATCACCCGAGCCTCATCTTGATTGTGTTTGGCCGGGCATGCTAACAATGGGTATTGGCGACCTCATCGTGTTGGAATACCGACCACTCTACTGCAAACATTGTCATATTTTTTGACATACTATGGATAATTGCTTTAGATTGCACCCTAATCTCGGACCTTACAATGTTGCGAGCAAGGAGAAGACTAAGTCCGATCGAGTCGCTTCACTCCTACCACGAAATCAATTCCTGCATTGGTATACGAATTGCCTTCGAAAGTTCGATTTGCATGGTAGGCGATGTGGAGCGGAATGTTCCCTTACCTCCTCCCCATATACGACCGAAATCCCCCGGTATCGGTACACCCTCGGGGAAATGTTTTCGGAGAATCGAGAAAACTTTGAGCACGACGACTACGAAGGCGATGACACTCCTTTGGATCCTCTTATTCGGTCGATACCGCTCCTGCCGATGATGATCCTCGCGGACTCGAGGATGGCCCTCACAGGGGGGTAAATTTTCCACTCGGTTCGAGACAGGTGGTACCTTTATTACTCCGCGGGACCGGTTGATGGATGTATCTACTCATATTGCTGCGGAGGGAATGGCCGATAAGGTTGATGAAGTTTGGTCCCGGTAGAAGAGTAGAAGAAGGAAAAAAGATATAGTGGAGGCTGCAGAATTTGTCCCTACAAATATAATTGGGTTAGATAGCTCATCGGCTCTTATGCTCACTAGAGTTGGTAAAGCTCTTCACCATGATTAACCTACTTTGTTGGAATGTTAGGGGTGTAGTAGGTCCGGCACCCTTAACGGTTGCTTCACCTGAACGGGACTCATAAGCTGTGGCTTATTGCAATTTTGGAACCAATGGTAAGGAACAATATTCAACACTTACATTAAACATTTTCCGAGATTTCGGTTTCATTCTAACTGTACTAACAAAACTTGGTTGTTTAGTAGGAAGGAGTTAAATTGCCAAATTGTCATTGATAACACTCGATTTTTACACCTCTCTTTTGAATCTGGATCGGTTTAATGGGATTTGTACTTTTGTTTATCTTGGTAGTAAACCTAGTGACAAAATTACTTTATGGAATGATTTGTTGAGTATTAGTAACAACATCTCTAAAAGCTGGTTAGTGGGGGGGACTTTAACGGCATCGGAGACCCAAGTGAAAAGGCGGGGCGGAACACCCGATCTCGATTCCATGCTCACTTTCTCCCATAACATCTCTAGTGCTTTGGTACATTTGATGCTGGCTTCTTTGGCACTCCTTTTACTTGTCGAAAGGGGTGCTCTTTTGGAAAGGATTGATAGAATTCTTTTAAATGATTGTTGGCTAAATACCTTCCCCATTACTCGGGTGCACCATTTACATAGAACAACTTCGACCACTCCCTTCTTCTCATCCAACTTTCCTTCGGTCATAGTCCCCACCCTTCCACCTTCGATTTCGAATGTTTGGTCCTTACACCCCACTTTTACAGTTCGTTGTTAAACTTGCTTGGTCCGCTCATGCTGAACTCCACTCCAACCCTATGATCAAACTTTGGAGACCTGCAGAAAGTCGTAGCACTTGCAGGTGAGACAGATGGAATAAACAATGCTTTGGTAATGTCTATCAAAAGGTCGAAGATTCGATGAGAAAGTCAAGATGCTTGAAGCTTTACGGGATCGGGAAGGGGGTCATACTCGAGCCATGCTTGGATGCCAAAATTCATCCGCTCGACTCTTTGGAGGAGGAAGAATTATTACTTAAACAGAAAGCTGCTGTTAACAAACATCTATTTAGGGATAGGAACACTAAATTCTTCCATGCAGTAATTAAGGATAGAAGACAAATCAATGCTATTCTTAAAATCAAGAATGAAGAGGGTAATTGGATATCCGAACCTCGCTTTAATCTCTCGAAGTCTTGTTAATTTTTTTCAATCTCTATTGGCGGCTCAACATTCGCCAATGATTCTTTCCGACCGAGAGGTGTTTAGTAAAGATCTATCTTATGTACGACAGCATGAATCTCACCATGTTTGCATGATGCCGATGAGATCCTTAATGCTTTGAAAAGCATTGATGGTAATAAAGCTGCAGGACCTGATGAGTTCACCTCTACCTTTTATTTGTACGCAGGATGTGGTGGGCTCGACCTCATCCGGGTAGTCCGGACCTTTTTCTCCGGTGTTGAAATACCAAAGTACTTTCTTGCAACGACCATTACTCTCAATTCCCAAAGAAAAGCAAAAAGCCACTGGTCGACTTTAGACCCATATGCCTTACTAGTACCTTCTCCAAGATTATCAGGAAAATCATTGTTGGAAGGCTTCAACCTCATCTCAACAAACTCATTAGTGCCAATCAATCAGCCTTTGTGCAGGGCAGGAATATTACAGATAACTGCTTGTTAGCTCAAGAGCTTTTGCTTGATATTGATAAGGTTTGTAGAGGACATAATCTCATTTTTAAACTAGACCTCCACAATGCTTATGATTCTGTCAGCTGGAGTTTTATTGATCAAGTCCTTAAGGCTAGGGGCTTTCATCCTTCCTTCTGTAATTTAATCGGGAAGTGGCTCTCGGGTGCTTGGTACAATGTTTTCTGAATGGAAGCGGCCATGGATTTTTTAATGCTTGGGAGAGGGCTGAAACAAGGAGACCCTTTGTCTCCAACCATCTTCATTCCGATTTTTGATTATTTCTCTAGAGTGCTCGATGCTACCTATAAGAAGTACCCTTACCTTAACTATAATCACGAGCTCTTCCCAATTGATAAGCCATTTGGCTTATGCTTGATGATGCCATTATTTTCTCCGATGGTAGTAAACAAGTTGTCAAAAGAATTATGCAGAGTCTTTGGAACATGTTACTAAAGTTGTTGGACTCGAAGCTCGATGTCAAGAAGTGTCGGTTTCGGTGAGGAATAACTATAAGCGGACTTCTTGGGTGAAGGAACAGATCTGGTTTCACTGTTCGTTGCTCTGCCATTAAAATATTTAGGGGTTCGACTTATCAAAGGTAAGAAGAGGCAAACCCAATATGATGAGATTATCAACAAGATTTCTTCGACTATAGCTTGTTGGACCAATAAATTCCTCTCCAATGGTGGAAGATTGACCTTGTTGAAGAGTATTTTATCTACTTTCCCATTATACACCATGCAGATGGTTCACATGAAACTAAGCACACAGAAAATGATGGAGACTACTTTCAACAAATTCCTTTGGGAAGGCCAATATAAACAACCTCATTGGGTTGTTTGGAATAAGGTCTGCAAGCCTACCAAGGCAGGAGGATTGGGATTTAAAAGTTTCAAACAGATGAGCCATCTCTTCCATTGTAAACAGTGGATTAAATTTGTTAAATAAGACACCATGTGGGCAATTTACCTAAAAGAGAAATACTGCAAGAAAGTTCATGTCAATGAAGTGAAAGCTAAGATGGGGGATTCAAGCCTTTGGAAAAATCTGCTTAAAGTTAGGAGACGCTGACCAACCGTGCTGTTTTGGGAGGTGGGGGATGGCCGGAGTTCACTTCTTTTTGGATACACGGTTACTCGATGGCCCCATCTCTGCCCCTTCAAGCTTGCTCACCTAAGTCGAAGGTGTCGACTTCGGACCCAAGGAAGTGGAATTCGAGTTGCTAGGTAATTATGTGGATGCGAATCGTGTAACGAAATATTATCTATTCCTATTATTTCCAATAGTCCTGATAAATTATTGATAAAGCATGCCACTACTTCCTCTCTTAATGGTGTTATTCACCAAACTTACAAAAGTTGGCCTCATTACAGTTGGGGAAAAAAGATTTGGAATAGAAACCTGTCCCCTTCTATGTCTTTTTTTAGCTGGAGGCTCTTTCATAATTGTTACCTCTTGATGACATTTTAAAATTAAAAGGTCTTAAATGTGCTTCCGGATGTTGGCTCATGTCACTCCCATGAAGAAACACTCTCTCATGTGTTCCTTACTGTGTTTTTCTCGGCGAGGTTTGCACTGAGGTAATTCAACAGCTACATTTATCTCAACACAGACATGATTGGAAAGACTTTGAGGCTTGCTGGGAGGATTGGAGAAACCTAAACTCTTACTACATCCCTTTAGTAATCTGTTGGTTTATCTGGATGACCAGGAACCAAGCTAAATTTGAAAGTCTCAGCTGTATGGTCCACCCCACTGTGATTAAATGTTGTAGCTTCATTAACAAGAATGCTAAATTAGTTCCCTCATCACCTAACAGTGTAGTGATGCTGCATTGGTCCCTACCCTCATATCCTTGGGTAAAAATTAATATTGATGGAAGCTTTACTTCATCCTCTGCTGGTATTGGTGCAGTCTGTAGAAATAATCTGGGGCAGCTCCTTTGGTTTTTCCATTCACCTACTTTTGCTTCTTCTGCATTAGAGGCTGAATTATGGGCTGCACTTCTAGGCCTTAACTACGGCTAAAGCTCTCCACCTCCCTTATGTTTGGTCGGAATGCGACTCCATGCAAGTAGTGAATATTATGCGAGGCACTACTCCTCCACCCTGGAACACGACCTATTTTTGCAGAACCTTCCCTTCTCCATCCGACTTTCTACAAATCAAATGGACCCACATCTTTAGAGAAGGTAATCAACCGGCCAAGCTGGCTTGCTAAAAAGTTGCATGTTGATAGTAATATTGTCTTTTACGTAACTCCTTCGAGCCATTAAAGTTCATTACTTTTTGGGGACTCTCTAAAGCTCCCTTTTATTAGATGTACTAAACCTTTATTATGATTGAAGTTCTTTTGTTTTGCTATATATATATATATATATATATATATATATATATATATATATATATATATATATATATAATTTGCTTGAGAAAATTTAAAAATATTTTTTTTATATATTTTTACTTTTTATTTTTATTATCCCTATGGGATCGATAACCAAGACTCCACTAGAGCCCTGTATTACTTGAATGATACGTATACTTGCGTTTAAAATTATGACTTTTAAAATAATAAAATCTAATAAAATTATAAAAATAAACCTCGCAAATCAAGTTTTTGAAGCCATTTGCCAGGAATTAAATCTTCTAAAAAGTGGTATCAAAATCTTGTATTTTAAAGCTTAATTAAAGTCGCATCGCATCAAGTTTTTGGTGCCGTTGCCGGGGATAAGATAAAGTAAAAAGTAAAAGTAAAAATAAAAATAAAAAAATATAAAAAAATAAACAAAACAAAATAAAAATAACAGAAACATAAAAACAAAACAAAATTATTATCTTTAATTTTTTATGCGTAGTTCTGGATCTGTAGGATTACTACCTTTTGATCCTGAATTAGAAAGAACAATTAAAAGAATTAAAAAAAGAAAACAATTTTCAAAACATAAAAAAATGGCTAACTTACATAACAATAATAAAATATTTATAAACCATTAAGGGAATATGCAAAACCTAAAGCTAATGAACTTCATGTTAGTATTTAAATTTCAACTGTGGATGCTAATTTTTTTGAGCATAAACCTTTTATTATTCAAATGGTTCAAAACAATCAATTTGGAGGAACACCTAATGAGGATCCAAATTTACACCTTGCTAGTTTTTTAGAACTTTGTGCTACTTTTAAATATAATATTATTTCTGATGAAGCAATTAGGCTTAAACTCTTTCCTTTTTTCTTAAAAGATAAAGCAAAGACGTGGCATAATTCATTAGCAATTTGTTCAATTAAAATATGGGCAGATATGGCACAAAAATTCCTTGCTGAATATTTTCCTCCTTCTAAAACTACTAAATTTAGAAATGATATTACTTCATTTACACAATTTGATGGAGAAACAATTTATGAAGCTTGGAAAAGATTTAAAGAATTATTTAGAAAATGTCCTCATCATGCTTTACTAGATTGGTTAATTATTCAAACATTTTATAATGGACTTATTGGATCACTTAGATCAATTATTGATGTTCTGCCGGTGGTTCTTTAATGGCTAAGACATTTGAAGAAGTTTATACCTTAATTGATGAAATGGCAAACAATGATTTTCAATGGCCTTCTTTCAGGGTTAATCCAAAAAGAATGGCTGGTATTCATGATAATGAAGGCTTTTCTATTTTAGCTTCACAAGTGGCTGTAATATCTAAGAAATTAGATAATTTTGCTATTAATATATCGCATGTGATTAATGAAAATGCTACAAATTATGATGATTCTCAAACAATGGAAACTTTGCAAGCTATTGCTAGTAAAACTAATAATCCATATTCTTATTATTATAATCCGGTTGGAAATGTCATCCTAATTTTAATTGGAGTAATGGAAATCAAACCAATCCAAATTGGAACAATCAAGGAAATTCAAACTATAGACCAACTTATCCACCTGGTTATAACAATAAGCAGAAAAATTTGTCTGTAGAAGAATTGATCTTGCAACTTAGCAATCGATTACAAAGTCGAAACAACTGTTATTCGTAATATTGAGAATCAGATGGGTCAAATAGCTAATTTCATTAATTACAGACCTCAAGGAACACTGCCTAGCAATGTCGAAACTAATCCTAAAGGATCTGGAAAAAAGAACATGAACAAGCAAAAGCTATACAACTTAGAAGTGGAAAGGAATTAATAGAGAAAACACGGAATGAGATTGAAAAAGAGAAACAAGTTGAAGAGATTGAAAAACCTAAAGATACCCTTTCTCCAAGTAAAGATCATACTATTGTACCTACTGAAGTGGAAGTTGAAAGACCACCACCACCTTTTCCTCAAAGACTTAAACGAGCGAAGCTTGACCATCGATTTTCTAAGTTCTTTAAAAATTTTAACAAACTTACCATCAACATTCCTTTTCTCTGAAGCTTTGGAGCAAATGCCGAGCTATGTAAAATTTATGAAGGATATTTTAAGTAAGAAGAGAAAATTTGAAGCTTATGAAACTGTTGCATTAAGTGAAGAATGTAGTGCAATTATCCAGAAGAAATTACCTCAGAAACTTAAAGACCCGTGAAGTTTCACTATACCATATGCTATTGGAGAAAAATTCTGTGGAAAAACATGTGATTTAGGAGCCAGTATTAATCTCATGCCATTTTCAATCTTTCGAAGGTTAGATTTAGGAGACATCTCTACTACCACTGTAACTCTTCAGTTAGCTGATCGATCAATCACTTATCCTAAAGGAGTCATAGAGGATGTGCTTGTTAAGGTAGATAAATTTATCTTCCCTGTAGATTTCATTGTTCTAGATATGGAAGAAGATAAAGAAAAACCTATCATTTTAGGAAGACCTTTTCTAGCTACCGGTCGAGCAATGATTGATGTGTAAAAAGGAGAATTAATAATGAGAGTTAATGATCAAGAGATAACATTCAATGTTCTGAAATCAATGAGGTATCCTGAAAAAGAAAAAAGCTATCTGATGGATATTTTTGATTATATGATTGAAAAGCATTACCAAGAAAGATGTAAGGTCATTTTTGATAATAAAAAAAAAGAATCTAGGTTATATGATGAGTTTTAAATGAAGAGAATTCAGTTGAAGAAGCTCATTATATTAATGAAAATTGGGAAATTTTAGACACAACTATAGATGAGGTATTATTACTCTCAATTGAAAAAGCCTTTGAACTGGAATTAAAAATGTTACCTGCACATTTAAACTATGCATTTCTCAGAGATTCATTAACTTTACCTGTAATTATATATTCAGAACTAAGCAAAGATCAAGAAGAAAATTTACTTGGAGTTCTGAAGAATTATAAGAAAGCTTTTGGTTGGACTATTGCAGATATAAAAGGAATAAGCCCTTCAATCTATATGCACATGATTTTAATGGAAGAAAATTGTAAACCCACTATTGAAGCTCAAAGAAGATTAAATCCAATTATGAAAGAGTTAGTTAAGAAATAAATTTTTAAATGGTTAGATGCTGGAATTATTTATCCTATTTCAGATAGCCAATGGGTAAGTCCTATTCATTGTGTTCCAAAGAAAGGAGGAGTAACTGTCATTGTTAATGAAAAAAATGAATTAATCCCAACAAGACAAGTTATTGGATGGTGAATTTGCATTGATTATCATAAATTAAACAACGCCACTAGAAAGGATCATTTTACTTTACCTTTCTTGGATCAAATGTTGGATAAACTTGTCGGACATTCTTATTTCTGTTTTCTAGATGGATATTATGGTTATCATCAATTACCTGTTACTCCAGAGGATTAAGAAAAGACAACATTTACTAGTCCTTATGGAACATTTGCCTTTAAAAGAATGCCTTTCGGTTTACGCAATGCACCTGCAACTTTTCAAGGATGTATGATGTCAATATTCTGTGATTTGATTGATAATGGAATTGAAATATTCATGGACAATTTTTTAGTTTTTGGACCTTCTTTTGAGTCTTGCTTGGAAAATATAACGAAAATTTTGAAGAGATGTGAAGAAACAAATTTAGTTCTAAACTAGGAAAAATATCAATTTATGGTTACAGAAGGCATTGTATTTGGATATAAAGTTTCACAAATAGGGATGGAAGTTGATCAAGCAAATGTGAAAATTATTGCTGAATTGCAACCACCTACTACTGTTACTGATGTATGATGTTTTCTGGGTCATGCTGGATTTTATAGAAGATATATAAAGGATTTTTTAAAATTTCTAAACCTCTTCGCCATTTATTATAAAAAGAAACTAAATTTGAATTCAATGAAGATTGTCTGAATGCGTTCAATATTCTGAAAGTAAAGTTAATCACTGCATCTATCATTGTTGCACCTGATTGGAATAAATCATTTGAATTAATGTGTGATGCAAGTGAATATGCAATCAGAGCTGTATTAGGAAAAAAAATATGAGAAGATTTTCAAAGTTATATACTATGCTAGCAAAACTCTTAATGAAACTCAAATAAATTAGACAACTACTGAAAAAGAGCTATTAGCAATAGTATATGCCTTTGATAAATTTAGACCATATCTTCTTGGAACAAAATGTATCGTACACACTGATCATTATGCTATTAAGTATTTAATATATAAAAAGGATGCTAAACCAAGATTGATCATATGGGATTTACTTTTGCAAGAATTTGATTTTGAAATAGTAAACAGAAGAGGGACTGACAACCAAATTACTGATCATTTATCAAGAATCAAAAACAATAATGAGAAGATTTATGAAGAAATTATAAATGAAAAATTCCCGGATGAGCAATTATATATCATTCAAGGATTACAAATATTGTGGTATGCAGATAAAGTTAACTACTTGGTTAGCAATATTTTACCATATGGGATGAATAATAAATATATTAAGAAATTCAAGAATGATTGTAAATCATATATTTGTGAAAATCCTCATTCATTTAAAACAGGAAGAGATTATGTGATTCAAAGATGTGTACCTTATGAAGAAACTTTTGCTATTATTCAAAAATATCATGATTCCGAATTTGAGGACACTTTGGAGTGGATAAAACTGCATTTAAAATTTTAAATTCTGGATTTTATGGGCCTACTTTATTTAAAGATGTTGGACATTATGTGAAAACTTGTGATCGATCTCAAAGAATGGGAAATATATCCAGAAAAGATGAAATACCTCTAAATTTTATACTAGAAATTGAAATTTTCGATGTATGGGGTTTAGACTTTATGGGACCTTTCATACCATCATCTGGAAAGATTTATATTTTATTAGCAGTTGAGAAAGATTTACATTTATTAGAAGTTAATTATGTTTCAAAGTGGATCGAAGTTGTAGCTTTACCAAACTGTGATTCCAAAAGTGTTTTAAGATTTTTAAAGAAAATGATTTTTACAAGATTTGGAATGCCTAGGATAATTATCACAGATGGGGGAAGTCATTTCAGAAATATAAGAATTCAATCATTGCTGGAAAAATTCGGAATTAAGGATAGAATTGCAACTGCTTATCATCCTCAAACAAGTGGAATGGCTAAATTATCAAACAGAGAAATTAAAGGAATATTAGAAAAGATTGTTAATCCTATAAGAACTGACTAGGTTGATAGACTTGATTCTGCATTATGTTCTTATAGAACAGCTTATAAGACACCTATCGGAATGTCACCTTATCGGATAATTTATGGTAAACATTGTCAATTACCTGTTGAGCTGGAGCATAAAGCTTATTGGGCGATAAAGGAGTTCAATTATAATTTGAATACTGGAGGAGAAAACGATTATTACAACTTAATGAAATGGAAGAGATAAGAAATGAATCTTATGAAAATGGAAAAATTTATAAGGATAGAATAAAGAAATTACATGACAAAATGATTTCAAGGAAAATATTCGAGCCTGGACAAGAAGTATTATTATTTAATGCTCATTTAAAACTTTTCCCTGGAAAATTAAAATCTAAATGGATGGGACCATTTATAATTGAGAAAGTATACCCTTATGGAGCTATGGATATTAAAGATCCCAAAACTAGAAAAGTATTTAAAGTTAACAGATTAAGACTGAAGCCTTATATGGGAAAAATGAAATTAAATTAAAAACAGGCTTATGAATTGAGTTTAACGGATTAATTCAATTAATGAGGTCGGGCTGACGACGTTAAACCAAGCTCTTTGTAGGAGGGAACCCATATTTATTAGTTTGAGTTTAATTATCGCTGTAAGGTTATGCCTTGGTTTTGACTAATTTTGTATATAACTTCTAGAAATAAATAGCTAACAAGTCTATATTGTCTTAAGCTAAACATTTTCTTGAAGTATATAGAAATTGGACTTGGACAACTCCATGACAAATGTGAGTAAAAAGGAGACCAAGTTAACCTTCATTTGTGATTGTTTGTTATTTGAATTTTTTGTAATTGAGTTTGTGTGTTGATCATATTCATTTATTAGACCTATTTTTAAGATTGAAACTTTGCAAAATTTGATGATAGGTGAATCGGAGTCGATCGAGGTTCTGAAGCCTATGTGCCAAAAGTTGCCGCCTAAGCTCCAGAATAACTGGCATATCGATGAATCCGACGCCTAGGCGCCAGATTCCGGCGCCTAAGCGCCGCGGTTATAAATCGTGGAAAAACTGAATTTCTTCAGTTTTTCACACAAAATCTCTTTATTTATTGCTTATTTTTCATCCTCAATCCCATAGACACACTAATTTCGACCAGAACAAATCATTTTGGAGGAGTTAGGAAGGATTTGGAAGCCATGGATAGAGGAAATCATGGAAATGAGGTAAGAGATAAATCTACTAAAGATCCTCAGCCTTATTTTAATGGTTTTATTGCTGTTAGTTTGGAGAAAATGATTAGTTGAATGGATAAGATTGAAGCGGAACTTTAAAGTATTGGTAATCTTCTCCATGGGATGTACCACTAATACAAACACTTGGAATGGCAAACCAAACTTCAATCCGATCACATGGTACGCCTATCAAGACACTCAAGTAGAAATGTACGTGAAGAACAAATTGATTGATGAAAAGACTGCTTTGGAATTTCCAAGGGAGTTAGTGTTTTATCTTTTCGGTCCTACCGAACATCATTGCAAAAGAGATGGAAATTGAAGATCGATGTTAAATAGATTCTATGTGTGTTTTAGGTGTGATTAAGTCTTGTTTTAGTGTGTTGAATATCTAATGTGTGTATTTGCTTAAATTATTCAATGTGTGTTATTGGATTTGAATGTTTGCTTTAATATGTTGTTGAATGTGTTATTTATAGAACGATGAACCTTGACACAAGTCTTGTACTGAAAGTTATTAAATTTGGAATGGATATTGGGATTTTGAATTGAAGAATTTGGATACATTTATGTGGATCTATGATATCATTTTAAATTGATTGTGAAAATAGTTAGAGGTTATAAATTAGATTAATACTCTCATAAGAGTAATTAGAAGTCGAATTTGATAAGATTTGGTGGAAAAAATTTAATTTAAATAGAATTTTTGGAAAGGCGAGTCTGGCACCTAGGCACCAGAATTCGGCGCCTAGGCGCTGGTTCGGTCTAAACACGAAAACTCATCTTTTTAAACCCCCCCACGCAATTTTTGATGCCTAAGCTTCCTTCTCTGTAGTATTTTCGTGAAAATACCGCTTGGAGATCCCATTTAGAGCCGTATTTTCAAGTTTTTGGGCTTGAAATCACCTGATTTCTTCATCTCAAGGTCAGATCTACATTCTAAACTCATTATTTTTTTTTTACCATGGATTTTGCTCTCATTAAGAAAAACAAAAATTTAGAGAAAAATATTGATTTTTTATGATCAAATCCATGGGTGTTTAAGCTATTTCAAGTTTAAAAAGCTTAAATTAGTTTATTTTCCTAGATTCGTTGAATTTATTTCGCGTTTTTCTTTCACATTTAGATGGAACCCAAATCTAAGTGAGGAAAGGAATGAGAAAACTTTGATCATAGCAAGTTCATCACTGCTGCTGCACACTTCTGATATAATGTTTTTGCTACGACTCAGAAGTTTATCTGAGAGCAAATTTTCTATAATCATGGGGGAAGAATTGAGGAGATAGTCGTTGCACTCAACTGGCAGTGATTTTGTTATTTCACTATTGTTGTCGTTATCCCAGTGGTTAGAGAGTTTTATGCTAATTTCGTAGATGTGGAGGAATACGAGATTTTTCGTTTAAGGAGTTGGAGTAGGATTCACTCCTGAATGTATCAACATTTTCTATGGCATACTGCCAAACACTGAGTGTTATTACTCAGGTTTATCTCCATCTGAGGAAGATTTGGACCTGATCATTGCCTACCTGACTGATAGTACTGGAACCTGGAAGACTCAGAATGGAAAAAGGGTAAAATTTTCATCTTCTAAGCTTAATGGTGTTTTCAAGGCATGACACTACTTTAATTCTGCTCGTCTCCTTCCATCCAATCATCTGAGTGAAGTTACAAGAGATAGAGCTATTCTAAACTACTGCATTCAAGAGAAGAAGTCTATTGATGTAGGGAGCATTATTTATGATTCTGTGGAGGCTACTGCTTGTTCTAGCACATCTATTGGACTTTGTTTTCCATCACTGATCTATTCTCTATGACAAAGTACTGGAGTAGTTGCTGAGCTTTCTGAGGAAAAGCTCAAGTCGACGAAGCTTATAGGAAGAGAGAGTGTCAGCATTTATGATCGACTGCGAGGTAAGAGTTTTACTGCACCTTCTGGTTCATTACCTACTTCAGGTAGAGCTTCTACTTCGAGACAATCTACTTCTATTGAGCCATGTGAGGCTTATTTTTTTAGCTTGTGTGTTTAATTTATAATTATATATAACTTGAAAGTAGCATTTGGTTTTGAAAATAATTTTTAAGTTTAAAAATTTTAAGATATGAAATCAAACCGATCTCACATCCCAAATAGTTTATATAAACGAGCACCGCATCACAAACCATGTATCTATCCCGAAGAATAGACAAACTGCTTGATGATGGGGCTTGATTAAATAAACTAGAAGATTTGTGACATCCATTTGGTCTGCGAACCTATTTTATAAGCCGACAAATTCCCTTGCTTAATGTAAAGGAATTAAGCAGCGTTTATATTACCTGGGTTCTTAAAGTTCCCTATAAGGGCAATCCCCTATAGTTAATTACATCATAAATGACGGGAGTCATTTAAGAAAACTCTCGATAATGATCAGTGGTTTTGTTCTCAAGAATTTCAAAGTTTAAGGTTTTCAAAGGATTGAATTTTGAAAATTTCAAAAGGGATTAGCTCAAATTTGGAACAGTTTATTTTAAGAGTCCAAAGGAAGAGAAGTAGGAGAAACTGAGGATCCAAGAAGAATCTTGGCAACTTCCCAAACAATCCTATTGTTTGGCTTCAATTTAAGAGTATGTTTAATGTTGTAATCCTGCCAATTTTAATTAATTAGGAATTATATTTATATGACATGATCATATAAATAGCCTCGAAGATGTGAGGGTTTATGTCATACCAAACGACTACCTCGGAATCCTAAGACCGGTTAGGGCTTAATTTACATAATATGATTATGCAAATGCCTAACGAAAAGTTGAGGATTTATGTTGCACTAGGCAAACTACTTTGAAATCTTATGGCTTGGTTATTTAATTCTAAGAATGGTTTTGCTGAAGTAGACACAAGTTTTGCTGATGAAGATGGTCGTGCTGCCCACCGTGCTCCAAGCTCCTTGTTGTTGCAGAGGTTTAGTTCTATAAGGTGAAAATCAAGGGATGAGAGAAGTTTTTTTGTTTAGAAGTCTTAAATTCCAAATGTCTTTAATGGTTTATTAGGGGAATCTTAAAGTTGATTATAACAACACCGGTTAAGATCCCACGGTTCCATCATTCTGGCACCGTTATTTTTATCGGATTCACTTAGTTCAGATGAATTTGCTAAACTCAACTGAATGAGTTCTACACTTTCATTTAGACCGTGGGAAATCCCGTTAGCAACACATAGGTTACATCATCTGAGGTATTCCCGATCATCCAACAAGACGTTTTAATTTAGTTATAGTTGTAGTTTTGTTGTTCTGTTTGTCATTAAATTTTGAGTTGTTTTATCTTTTGAAAGTTGTGGCGGTGAATTTTATCTTGTATTGATTTTTAATTTAGTTATAGGTTTCAGTTTTGTGGCTATCCTAAAAGTTTAAGTTTTCATGCAACAATCTTGGTTAACATGCAAGATGAGTAAAGTGCAGCTTATATAAATAAATTGCAATAAAGTAAATTGCAATAAAATAAAAGCGTACCTAGAGAGTCTTCTTGTCATTCCGAGCTCCACTTAAAAGACATTTTAAGGCATTTAAATATTTATAACAAGTAAATAGGTAAAGCTAAGGGAAGGTTCTGGTTGTCTACCAAATTCCTAATCCTATTGCTAGTCATCTGCTATGACGTCTAGGTTCTTGTATTTTGTTAAGGATGATTTTCTTCATCAAAGGACAATTAAATTCAATTGTTCTTCTAAAGCATCCCATCATATTGAGTAAGTGTTTAGGACGAGTCCTAAACATCTTTTCAATATTTTGGGATTATTTCGACTCCGAAATGAGTTTTATTGCACGAGTGAATTAATCATCCCAAAATTTAGTTTAGTTTGTTTCTTGCTCAGTGAATTAGGATGTTTGATTATCCTATAAGTAAAGTGACATTTCACTTGATGCTTTACTTTATAATTATAATAATGAAAACCTTTAGGGGGCAAATCAGTTTGTTAAAGAATTTAATGATTTGAAATTGGCATTAGTGATTTAAAGTGATTTAATTTAGCTATGAAATTTTAATAATTTTAAGTTTGGAATAGTGTTCAAGTTATTTTATTCTTAAGTGTTTTAAACTATTTGAATTCAAAGAGGAGTTTAAATTATTTAATTTAGACTTTAATGATTTAATTTTAATATTCTAGATTAACTTTTAATTGGTTTGATTTTTTAATCAAGAATTATTTTTGAGGCTGATTTTGATGTTTCAAGTTTTTTTTAGATTTGCTTTTAAGTGATTTTTGAAATTAATAATTTTTTTAATGTTTTAGATTTATTTTAATTTAATTATCAAGTTATTTAATGTTTTAAGTTTTAACTTAATTAAGGTTCACTTTCCTTTTAATTATTTAATTATTAATTTCAATTATCACTTTAAATTTAATTAAAAGTTAAATATTATTAAAGTGATTCATTTAAGGATTTTAGTTCAAGTTATTATAGTCTCTCTAAATTATATCTCCATTTTAATAATCCAAATTTTACCATATTCTTCCAAAATTCAAATTGTTTAATTAATTAAAATTTACTTTAAATATTATCAAGATGATTAATGGGTTTATACCCCTTAATTCTCTAGGTTTCAATCTTCTAACGAAAATTTTAAAATCAGATATTTCACCCCCCATTTTGATTAGACCTAAATATTAATTAGGGTTAAAATTCTTTAATTACCTTTGTGCCCCTTTAGGCTTATTTATTTCATAACTCATCAAATTAAACTCAAATGAACATAAAATTTTTATGTCACTTCACTCATATGTCAATTGAGACATTAGAGGAGAATATGTGATTTTTCTGAATTTAATTTAATTTATATAATTATTTTTGTGAAAAATAAGGGTTTTCAATGAAAATTCAACGACATGATCAAGGTAAGGTTTCTGTCCTTAGGAAAATTATGGGATATTCCTACTGACCAGAGGACCACTTGGACCAATTTTAGTGATTTTTTGAATTATATTTTATTTATTATAATTATTTTGAATTTTAGAGTGTTAATTAATTACAAAATAAAATAAAGGTTGAAATTTAAGTTTTATATTTTTCTTAAGTCTCTCTAACCTCAAGGAGTTCAGAAAAATAAATTTTATAATTTTTTTTATTTTTCTTTGATTTACTAGAATTAATTTAGTGAAAATGTTGGAAAATTAATTTTTAATATTAAAAAATGTCTTAAGCATTTAAAATTCAATATCTTTACTTTGAGACTTGGGAAAAATATTTTATTTGTTCCTAAGTGATTAGGTGAAATATGAAATTTTTATGATTTTTATTATTTTTGTGATTTTTTTTATTTTTTAATTATTTAAAATATTAAAATATGGTGAAAAATGAAGATTTTTAGAAAACTTTGATTTTAATTTTCTTAGACTCCCCTAACATCAGAGAAGCTCCAAAACCAATTTTGTAAATTTTTAAAATATATTTTTGGAGTTCTAAATTTTTAAAATATATTTTTGGAGTTATAAATTTTTGAACTTTAATTTTACTCATGTAACTTAATTGGTCCATTTAGTGGAGTTAAACATTTCCATTTGATTCCAATTTTTTATGTGGGATCCCTCTGATCCTAAAGATCAGTAGAGAATTGTTTTTAAGTTCTTTTGATGTGTGGTTAACCCTAGTTAATTAAATTTTAGTTTTGAGTAATTAGGACAATTAGGGTTATTCTTAATGAATTAATTTAAAACATAATTATCCTAGGGTCCTCTGGTCCTAAGAAACCTCCCCAAATTTTCCTAGAATTTTCTAGGGTCCTCGGTTCTAATTAATGGAATTAAAATACCAAAAATAGTGACATAAACTTGAAAAATACATAACTTGCCATAGAGATAACCTCTGATCTTGAAAAATTCAGAGAATGTTCCCAATATTAGAGGTTTTAAAATCCCTATGGTCTCATGCCATGGTGAATTATCTATGCAAATGGAGAATTAAAATACTAAAATGAGTAAATAATTAATTAAAAATAAAATACTCATCAAATTGACTCAATTCTTTTTCCACATTATTCACCTCTGTTCATTGAGCAAGAAGGTATTTTCATTTATTTTTATGATTTTTCTACACAAAGATATGGATTTTTCAATTTCTGGGTATTTAAATAAATCAAAAAAATTCATATTTATCTACTTATCCACGCGGCACTGACTCAACCTCGGCAACTCTGAAAGCCCACGCGGTGCGCTCCCATTCGACACCGCCATCTGACTCAAATGCCACACAGCTCGTGGTCTAGCTCCATCCTTTGATCCGGCGAAATATGGACCGACCACTCAATACACGCGTGATCGGACGGCGCCTGGTCATCGTCTACGACTGGTGAGCACCCATGACCTTCTACACTAAAACCCTAAGATCTCTCTTATTTCTTAACGAATTTTCGTGTTCTTATACTCTATGGATTCGTCTTGAAGAGACGAACACATCCATATGGTTTATATGCATTGAAATCAACTCAAACGAAATGGAGAATCACTGGAAGCTCTCAGGGAGGAGGAGTGTCCATAACTTAGTTCAGGAGGTGAGGCCTCAACTGAATGTGCTCGGCACGTTCGCTGGAGTTGGAGGAGCCTGGGGATGAAGCCTCTGGCCCTGTCAAATTGTCTAAGTACAACTTCCACCAAGCTCGATTTTAAAGCTTGGCTTCTAGAGAGAATGGTTGGCCTGGTGAGGGGGCTACAACTGGGGAACTCCTTCTCTTGGTCTTGTGCAGGTGTGGGTGAGTTTAATTTGATTTTGGTGGTGGTTCCATGGATGTCTTGTTCTTGGCTGAGAATTGAGCTCCAAAATTGAGCCCAATCAATGAGGTTTAGAGAATGAGAATAGTGGGGATGAATTGCTCTTGGCTAGAGGAAGCTCTGTGAGGAGTTTGGAGGGATTTTGTGAAGGTCAATTTCAGCCAACCTTTTGGCCGAGAGGGGGTAGCTTGTTTAAATAGCCATGGCCAGAGCTTCCCAGGGGCAATTGATGGTTGGGATCAGCTGCTTGGGGGAGGAGATGAAGAGCTGTGGTGGCCATTAGACATTGGACAATTCAGCAGGTGAGAATTTGAAATTTGGCTCACTCCAAGTTCCTCGGCCATGGCATTTTCCGGTGGCCTGGTGACTGGCCGGCCAGGTTCAGGTCACCATCTGATCAGGGGAGTCAGGGCTGGGGTTTGGTGCAGTCAATTGGCTTTGGACAAGTGTCTAAGTTTTGATTTAAGTGGTAAGGGGGAAGGGTCACTTTAGGCTCATTTTGGTTTAGCCATGGTTTAGGGCTTGGTGCACCATCCAAAGCTCTGATTTTGGGCTGAGGGAGCTCAGGTGAGTCAGCTTAGAGGAGGTGGTGTGGTCTCCATCCATGGTGAGGTGGCTAAGCTTGGTTTAGAGTGTGACATGAATATGGTTAAAAGGGATTAATGAAGGATTAGGAAAGAATCCCCTCTTCTTGTCATTAATGGCTTGGTGAGGTGGAAAGTGGCTTCCATGGCTTCCATGTGGCTTGTTCATGGCTCAATGGCTCACACTTGGCTTGGAAAAAGTTTGGTCAATTTCATAAAAATGGATTTTAAGTATTTTTGATATTTTGATGGAAATTTAGATGAAGCTTTGTCGGCATATTTTTAGGTTGTGTGTTTTATTTTGAAAAGGGGGTCGCCTAACAGAAATTGTCGGCGAATTTTTAATTTAATTTAAATAAATAATTTGAAAAGTAGTATTTTATTTTGAAAATAATTTTTAAATTTGAAGATTTTAAGATATGAAATCAAACTGATCTCACATCCCGAATAGTTTACATAAACGAGCACCGCACCACAAACCGTGTATCTATCCCGAAGAATAGACACACTTTGCTTGATAATGGGGCTCGATTAGATAAACTAAAAAGGCTTGTGACATCCGTTTGGTCTCGCGAACCAATTTTATAAGCCGACAAATTCCCGCTTAATATGACGAGCATTAAACGGGGTTTATATTACTCGGGTTCTTAAAATTCCCTATAAGAGCAAGCCCCTATAGTTAATTACATCTTAAGTGACGGGAATCACCTAAGAAAACTCTCGATAATAATCAGTAGTTCTGCTCTCAAGAATTTCGAAGTTTAAGTTTTCAAAGGATTGAATTTTGGAATTTCAATAAGGAATGGATCAAATTTAGAACATTTTGTTTTGGGAATTCAAAGGAAGAAAAGTAGGAGAAATTACAGATTCGAAGCGAACTTCGGCAATTTCCCGACTATCCTATTGTTTGGCTTGGATTTAAGAAAAGTCCTAATGCTATCTGATATTTCAATCTTGCCAATTTTAATTAATTAGGACATATATTTGTATGATAAAATCACACAAATAGTCTTGAAGATGTGAGGGTTTATGTCGTATCGGATGACTACCTCAGAATCCTAAAACCGGTTAGGGCTTAATTTGTAATGCAAATGCCTAACAAAAGGTTGAGGATTTATGTTGCACTAGGCAAACTATCTCGAAGTCCTATGGCTTGGTTATTTAATTCTAGGAATGTTTTGCTGATGTAGAGTTGTTTTGCTGATGACGATTGTCGTTCTGCCCACCATGCTCCGAGCTCCTTGTTGTTGCAGAGGTTTAGTTTTAGAAGTCATAAATCAGGAGATGAGAAAACTGTTTTGGTTTAGAGAAAATCTTAATTTCCAAGTTTTTTTATGTTTTAATTAAAACAAATCTTAAAGTTGATTATAACAACACTGGTTAAGATCCCACTGTTCCATCCTTTCGGCATCGTTATTTTATCGGATTCACTTAGTCCAGATGAATTTGCTAAACTCAACTAAATGAGTTCCACACTTTCATTTAGACCGTGGGAAATCCCGTTAGCAACACGTAGGTTACATCATCCGAGATATTCCCGATCATCCAACAAGAAGTTTTAATTTAGTTGTAATTGCGGTTTTGTGTTCTGTTTGTGATTAAATTTTGAGTTGTTTTATATTTTGAGATGTTGTGGCGGTGAATTTTATCTTGCAATGACTTTTAATTTAGTTTTGGTTTCGGTTTTAGGGACTATCCTAAAGGTGTGGGTTTTCATGCAACAGTTGTTTATCATGCAAGAAAAGTAAGTGTGATGTGATTAAATAAATTGCAACAAAATAAAAGCGTACCTGAAGGGTCTTCCAGTCATCCCAAGCTGCACTTAAACACAATTTAGAATATTTAAGCAAGTTCCTAGGTAAAGCTAAGGGAAGGGTTATGGTTTTCTACCAAATTCCTAATCCTATAGCTTAGTCATTTCCTATGACGTCTAGGTTCTTGTGTTTTGGTTTGAGGACGATTTTCTTCATCAAAGAACAATTAGGTTCAATTGTTCTTATGAATATCCTATCATATTGAGGAAGTGCTTCAGAAGAATCTTAAACATCTTTTCAATATTGCTAGAATTGTTTTAAGTCCAAATGAATTTAATTATACAAATTAATTAATTGTCCGAGAATTCAAGTTTTGTTGTTATCTTGCTCAGTGAACTAGGACATTTGAATACCCTATAAGTGAAGTAACACTTCATTTAACATTCTGTTTAGGAGTTATGACAATAAAAGTTTTCGAGGGCAAATTGGTGTTCAAATGGTTTGTGATTTAATTTAATTTCAGTTAACGGGTTTAAATTTGGAATAGCGTTCAAGTTGCTTTATTTATTTTTGAATTTCTTTGTCTTAGGTGATGTTATTTTTAATTTAATTTAACTTTAACTTAATTTAATTTAATTTGGTTTAGTTTTAATTATAATTTAATTTAATTTGATTTAATTTTAACTTGATTCCATTATTTAATTTAATTTAATTCAATTTAGTTTGATTTGATGTGAATTAACTTAATTTAATTTAACTTGATTTAATTTAATTTGATTTTAATTTCCTTTAATTTGATTTAATTTGATTTAATTTAATTTAATTTAATTTGATTTAATTTAATTTGATTTTAATTTCCTTTAATTTCTTTTAATTTGATTTAATTTAATTTGATTTAATTTAATTTAATTTGTTCAATTTAATTTAATTTAATTTAATTTAATTGGTTTGATTTAATTTAATTTAATCTTTAATTTAATTTTATTTTTAATTTTAATTTAATTGAAAATTTAAAAAGAGTTTAATAATTTAACTTTAATTTAATTTAATGATTAAGTCTTTTAACACTTTAAATCTTAAATTTGAATTATCATTTTAATTAGGAATTAAATATTATTGAGATGATTAATTTAGGGATTCTTAAATTAAAGAACAAATCTCTCCCTATTAATATCCCTATTTTAATAATTCCAACTTTATTATTCTTCCAAATTTAATCAATTATTTATTTTAATTATTTTTAAATTGTTTGGTAGGTTTCTACCCCTTAATTATTTAAATTTCAATCATCCAAATCAGATTAGGATCAGATATTTTACTCTTTTATTTTATTAAGCCTAAAGTTTTAATTAAAGGTTAAAATTTTAATTACCACTTTGCCCTCCAAGCTTAATAATTTCATAACTCACTAAATTGAGCTTAAATGAACTTGAAATTTTTTATGTGACTTCACTCATATGTTAATAAAGACATGAGAGGAGAAAATGTGATTTTTCTGTATTTAATTTATTTATGTAATTATTTTTGGAGGAAAATAGAGATTTCCAAGGGAAATTTAATAATATGACCAAGGGAAAGTTTCTGTCCTTAAGAAAATTATGGGACATTCCTAATGACCAGAGGACCACTTGGACCAATTTTGGTGATTTTTTGAATTATATTATTTTTATTATAATTATTTTGAGTTTTGGAGTATTAATTAATTTAAAAATAAAATAAAGGTTGAAAAATGAATTTTATATTTTTCAAAAATCTCTCTGATATCAAGGAAATCAGAGAATAAATTTTTACAATTTTCTAGTTTTTCTTTGATTTATTAGAATTATTTTAGTGGAAATGCTAGAAAATACATTTTTTTTAATTTTAAAATTACCTTAGGGCTTTAAAATTTAATATCTCATCAAATAGACCTAAGAAAAATATGGGGTTTGTTCCTAAGTAATTAGAATTGAAAATGTGACATTTTAGTGAATTTTATTATTTTTATGATTTTTATTATTTTTTATTTATTAAAATATTAAAAAAATACAAAAAATCAACTTTTTTAGAAAATTGAAATTTTAATTTTCTTAAATTCTCCTGATATCATAGAGGCTCTAAAACCAATTTGGTGAATTTTTGAAAAGTATTTTGAAAATTATGAATTTTTTAAAGTTTAAATTGGCTAAATGGCTTAGTCAACCCATTTAGTAGGGCTAATCAAGTCCATTTGACTTCAAATTTTTATGATGGATTCCTCCGATCCTAAAGGTCGAGTGGAGAATTGATTTCAAGTCAATTGGATGTATGATTAGCTCTAATTAATTAAGAACCTATTTTGAGTGTTTAAGCCAATTAGGGTTATTCCAAGTGGATTAATTCAAAATCTATTTTTCCTAGGTTCCTCTGGTCATAAGAAACATTCTTAAATTTTCCTAGAATTTATTTCACAAAATGCTAATTATTGAAATTAAAATACTCAAAACAGCAACATGAATTTGAAAAATCAATAACTTCTCATAGGGATGGCCTCTGACTTTGGAAAATTCAAGGAATGTTCCCAAATTCGGAGGCTTCAAAAGCCACTATGGTCTCATGCCATGGTGAATTTCATATATGCATGGAGAATTAGAACAATGCGAGAGGGTAAATAAATCATTAAAAATAAAATACTTAATGAAATTAAATGATTTCTTTTCCACATTATTCTCCTCCGTTCACTGAGCAAGAGGGTATTTTTATTTTATTTTTCTGATTTTTCTACACAAAGTTATGGATTTTTGAAGTTTAGGGGAATTAAATAAATCAAAAATATCCTAATTTTCTATTTATCCACGCGGCGCCACGCCATCCTCGGCAGCTCCGAAATGCCGCGTGTCACGCTACCATTCGACGCCGCCATTTGAGTCAGTAGCCCGGGTCCCGCCTTCCGCGTATCATCTGCTGATCCGACCCGATCTGAGCCGTCCATCCGCGCGTGTATGGAATGAACGACATCCGTTCATCGTCCCCAGCCGTTCTCACCCGAGAGCCGTCCACACTAAAACCCTAAGAACTCACTCATTTCTCAACGGATTTTCGTGTTCTTATGCTCTATGGATTCGTCTTGAAGAGACGAATACATCTATACGGTGATCATGTATTGAAATTAAAGCATTTGAAATGGAGAATCTCCAGAAGCTCGGGATAAAGAATTAGCTCATACCTTTGCTCAGAGAAGTGTGGCTTCGATCTGAGGGTTGTGTCACCTTCGATTGCGTCCCAGCAAGCTCCAGATGAAGTCTCTCGGTCTGGTGAATTGCCTAGCTATGAAAGTGACCACAGCCAAAGCTTGGAGGCTGGAACAACTGGGTGGCCTGGAGATGGGGCTTTCAGTGGGAAACTTCTCCTCTTGGTCTAGTGAAGGTGTAGGGCCAGTCAATTTGAAGATTGGCTCACTGTGGCAAAGTGTCCTGGTTTTTGGGTGAAATTTCAGTTGAGAAATTGGGTTCTGTTGGTGGGGATTAGGGCGAATTGACACTAGGGATCAAGCCGCTCTAAGTAAGGAGTAGGGCTTGGAACAATTTTGGCGAGTTTCGGCAAGGTTTTTGCTACTCTCTTCCATGGCCATAAGGGGGTCGGGTTTAAATAGAGGTGGTCGGAGAGCCTCGCGGGGATGACGAGGGTTGGGATCGAGCTGCTCCGGGCATGGGAAGAACGACCATGGTGGCCATGGTGGCCATTGGGCATGGGGCAACTCGGCGAGGGAGAATTCCAATGTTGGGCTCACATGTGAGCTCTCGGGCATGGCGTTTTCGGCGACTCGGTAGGCGGCCGGCCGGTCTCGGGTCACCATCTTGGCCAGTGGGGTCAGGGTTGGCATTAGTGCAGTCAATTGAGCATGGACATGTGTAAAGCACTTGGACCGAAATGGCATGGGGATATGGCTAATCTTGGCTAGGTTTGGTCAACCCATTTGTTTGGGCTGGGTTCACCTCCCCATGGCTAGCCTTGAGGTCGAGAAAATCGGTTAGGCTAGGCTGGTCGAAAGGTGGTGATGTCCTTATCCAAGAATATTTGGATTAAATCTTGGTTAAGGGGTATCATGGGTGAGGTTAAAGACTTTTAGGAATTAAGGAAAGCTCTCTCCCCTCTTACCCGATGTGGCATGGTGACATGTAAAGAGGCTCTCATGGCTTCCATGTGGCTCATGCATGGCTTCATGGCTCATCTTTGGCTTGGGAAAAGTTAAGTCGATTTCATGGAAATGGGTTTAAGAAAATTTTGGTATTTTGATGGGAATTTGTATGGGGTTTAATTTGGAATGGCTTCATGATGAGTTTTGAAACTTAGGGATTGATTTAATTGAAAATATGGTGTAGAGCAATTGTCATATGGGTTTTGGATTGATTTTGGCCCTTTGGATTTTGGTGGAGATGGGCTTTAGGAAGGTTTCATGTAAGTGGGCTTTTAAGTTTAAGAATGAATTCATGGATGGGAATTTTGTAGAAGTTTGGGCCAAATAATTGTTGGGTTTGGTTTAGGGTTATGTCATGAGTGATTTGAAATGAGTTTGGAATGATTTGGGTTTGAATTGGGTTGGATTTGGGCCTCTTTGGTAAATGGGCCAATGTTGGGCTAGGGTTGAAATTTATGTAAAATAAATGTTTTAAAATGTTTATGGGAGTGTTTCAAAGAGTTTTTGGCTTTGGTTGGGTTTTGATTTTGGGGTTTGGGCTTATTTCGGTTAGGTTTGGGTTTAGGTCAAAATTGGGCTTTTTGGTTTTGGGTTGAATTTGAGTGGGGTTTGGGTCTAAATTTTAGGAAAATCATGTTAGTGTTTTGTTTGTGGGAATGTTAAGGAAGGTTTAGAAAAGATTTGGGGTTAATTGGAGTTGAATTGGGTTAGTTTGGGTTAGGCTTGGGTCATGGGTCCAAATTGGGCTTTAAGGCCCAAAGTGAAATTGGATTCAAATGTCAATCAAATTGAACTTGGATTTGGTCTAGATTGGTGTTGGGAATGTTGAATTGAAGTTTAGAATTGAATTGGACCAGAATTTGGGTCAATTGGGTAGGTTTGGCTTGACATTGGGTTCACTTGAGTTAAAATGGGTCAAATTGAGGGTTTTGATAAAACTGGGGTAAATTGACAAAATTGACCCATGGTGTAGTTTAACAAAATGAAATTGGGAATATTTGGGATTTTCTGGAATTTTGTGGGAATTTTCTGAATTTTTGGATTTTTGGGTCAAGAGGGGTATTTTGGGTATTTGGAGGGTATTGGGAGGTATTTTTGGAATTTTTGGTATTTTTGGGTATGGGTGATCAATTTGAGTAATGTGGGAATGTTTGGGATTAATTTTGAGGAATTTTGGGTAATTTAGGTGATTTTGCAAATTTTGGGTAGTTTCAAGGGCTTTGGGTAGGCTAGCGGGTGTACGGTCCCGGGGGTCAAAAATTGAAAATTTGGAAAATTGAAAATTTGGAAAATTGAAAATTTGGAAAATTGAAGATTGGGTGAATGTAAGTGGAATGAAATCATTTTGGTTGAGCCATGAAGCAATATCAAGCCAACATGAGCCATGAAGCAATATCAAGCCCACATGAGCCATGAAGGGACTCATTTGAGGCATCCACTATGTTGTTCCTAACCCTCTTAGCCAAGGGCTTAGGGGTTAAGGACCATCCATGTGAATCACCTTTATGAGTCAGGAGGTCAAGTTAGGTATGGGTGTGTTTTTAAGATGTGTGTGAAGGTGTAGTGTATAGGTGTAGTGTGTGTGTAAGTCAGCCCTCACCAGAACAGGTCACCCAGGGCAGTCCTAAGGCCAAAGAGTCCTATAGGAACTCATCCTTTAAACTTCCACATTTGGTTTCAACCCTCTAGGTGATTAGGGGTCTACAGTCAAGTTTGTAGAGTTTGCAGGGAGTTAAGAAGTGGTTTGAATTTCTAGGTGGTGGGTCCCGATTCTAATCCTCTAGGATAGTCGAAGGAAAAGCCTAAGGCTAGATCCTAAGTACTAAAGAGAAGAAGAGAAGGCCTCATCAAAAATGAGGTCGACAAATGGACCCCCGATAGGTGTGGTGTGCTAACCGAAGCACACCGCGCGTATTGGCGTTGACCGAAAAGATCAACAAAACCAACACGGATGTCCAAGTGACAAACTTAGGACAAAGTAGAAGAGTTTCCGCTGGGGAGTGTCAAGTATATCTCCGAGACTGGAGATTCTCGAACTCTCGGCTGGGGAAAGGAAAAGGAGGTGAATCCCAAATCACATGATCTGGGGGAATTTCAATTTAGATTTTATTTTGTTTTGGTTTAAGTTTTGATGTGTGAGCTCAGATTTTAGTTTGGAGTTTTAATTTAGATTGAAGTTTTGTTAAGATTAATTTGAAGGGATTTGATTTGAAATGAAAATTGGAATTTTGAGGTTTTAGATGTAACATCTTCGACCTCGAAAGAAAATTGAATTGATTGGATTGAATCACTACAATGAGGAGAGATCTCGGAAGTAATGCGGTATTGGATGTAAAATCCTTAACCTCGAGAGTTTGATTTTGATGTATTTCATTGCGATAGGTAAAGAATCCTAAAGCAATGCGAGTCTCGGATGTAAAATCCTCGGCCCCAAGAATTTGATTTTGATGTATTTCATTGCGATAAGGAAAGAACCTAAAGCAATGCGAGTCTCGGATGTAAAATCCTCGACCCCAAAAGTTTGATTTTGATGTATTTCATTGCGATAGGGAAAGAATCCTAAAGTAATGCGATCTCGGATGTAAAATCCTCGACCCAAAAAGTTTAATTTTGATGTATTTCATCTGCGATAGGGAAAGGATCCTAAAGCAATGCGGTCTCGGATGTAAAATCCTCAACCCCGAAAGTCCGAATTTGATGTATTTCATTGCGATAGGGAAAGGATCCTAAAGCGATGCGATCTCGGATGTAAAATCCTCAACCCCGAAAAGTTTAATTTTGATGTATTTCATTGCGATAGGGAAAGAATCTAAAGCAATGCAATCTCGGATGTAAAATCCTCAACCCCAAAAGTCTGAATTTGATGTATTTCATTGCGATAGGGAAAGGATCCTAAAGAAATGCAGTCTCGGATGTAAAATCCTCAACCCCAAAAGTTTGAATTTGATGTATTTCATTGCGATAGGGAAAGGATCCTAAAGAAATGCGGTCTCGGATGTAAAATCCTCGACCCCAAAAGTCCGAATTTGATGTATTTCATTACGATAGGGAAAGGATCCTAAAGCAATGCAGTCTCTGATGTAAAATCCTCAACCCCAAAAGTTTGAATTTGATGTATTTCATTGCGATAGGGAAAAGATCCTAAAGTAATGCAGTCTCGGATGTAAAATCCTCAACCCCAAAAGTCTGAATTTGATGTATTTCATTGCGATAGGGAAAGGATCCTAAAGCAATGCGGTCTCGGATGTAAAATCCTCGGCCACTAAAAGTTTGAATTTGATGTATTTCATTGCGATAGGTAAAGGATCCTAAAGTAATGTAGTCTCGGATGTAAAATCCTCGACCCCAAAAGTACGAATTTGATGTATTTCATTGCGATAGGGAAAGGATCCTAAAGCAATGCAGTCTCGGATGTAAAATCCTCAACCCCAAAAGTTTGAATTTGAACAGTAATTGATATTGCAAAGATTTGTAGTGTTGATTTGAAAAGTGTGAAATTTTGGTGTTTCGAGAATTTCATGAAAGTTGTAAAAGATTTTCATGGAAGGAAATGGATTAGGAGGGAATATGTAGATGCTACATATCTCATTCAAAAGAATTGATCGGAAGTTGCTGGTTTGGATTGGATACAATTCTTCTCCATCAGATTCGATTCGTGTCAATGGAATCAACCGTTTCCATCCCAGACAAGGGAAAGAGTAGAACGGATTGGACTTCAGATTTGGAAGGTTGTGTTTGAATTTGATTGAGATTGGATTTGAAATTTGGAAAGATTGAATTTGAATTTTGATTGAGAATTAGTGGTCATTTTGTTTTTCCTTTAACGATTCAAATTTTATTTTATCATGAATTTGGAGTTCATCATCATTTTTTTTTAGATTTTTAACGAAAGTTTTCTTTTTTTTCTTTTCTGTTCTTTGTTCGAAGTTCATTTAACTTTAATGGCGTTTCTCAGTTAACTTGCACAAAAGAGGTGAAGGCCAAAAATGTGACATGGTCACTTTCATTCCAATCATGCTGAAGATACATCATACAACTCGATGCTGGAATACATCTCATACAATCCATGTAGACTCAAAACGGACTATGTATGATCTTTGTCGATCCATCCAAAAAGGTATCCGTCAAAAATCCATGTACGAATAGTGAGGTACATGGTCGATAATATCACCTTCCAAGCCATCCTTGGCAAGGATGCCGTATGGATGTACGTTGGAGGTGTGATATTTTCCATGTAACTCACGGCTCGTAAGGGGGAGGCTCTCTAGCTCCGGGTCCGGTTGGAAGTGGTAAGGTGTCTTCCTGTCGTCCATCCTTCGAAAGTAGCCGAGATCCACTTCGGTGGTACTCCAAGTATGCAATGTTTAGCGACATACTGCTCCGTTGCCCTTCAATATCATGACGGAACCTACCGGTAATGGTATCTTTATCGGCCCTCGGAACTCACTCGGGCATCGCTATCCGGAGGTCGGATCCGAACATGATATTACACTCGTTCAAAAAAGAAACTGTGCAAAAAGGTCTGACAAAGTCGTGGTGATTTATGTGTGGGGGTATGCAGTCACCCTTCTTGTAAATGTTAATGATGCAGCTGTTGGGTATGCAATCTACCGGCAGTACCCTCCATGTTATCATCCTTTTTACCATCCTTTTGATGACCAATGGCATTGGATCCACCTGGCCATGACGGAGTATTACCGGTGGATTTCCCTTCCTGTCTTTTGCGAAGTTGTAGCAGCATCCACATTGTATTGTAATTCTACCTTTCCCTAGCATCCATCTCCGGGGTTCTGAGTAAGTGTTTTCTCTTAGGCGGCCCGCTCGGCCCATTCTTTTCAAATCCCGGATGCAGTCCACGATTTGTTGTTGTTCGTTTTCTGAGAACACGTCTGTATGTAGCTCGAGGCCTTCAAGTATATTGATCTTCCTGCCTATGATTCTCTCGAAGTATTCAAAAGTTTTCTTCTCGACATTCTGCATTCTTTCTAGCTCGTATTCTGGAATAATTTGCAAATGGTGAGGCCTGGTGACATATTGTGGGATATATGGCTCAATCCCTTCACGTTCTCCTGCATACCTCGGCTCCTCGGGGATGGTGTCCGTCGGGACATCCTCCAGGGTTGCTTCTGCAACAAGGTTATGCATTACCGGTGGCTTTGTCTGGTGGCATCGTAGCCTTCTTTCTTCTGTTCTTCTCAAAATTTCCCTGGTCTCTTCTGTTATCCTGGGAGCTCGCTTCCTTTCTTCAGGCTCTTGGCTAACCTGTATCCTTGAAGTATATGCACTGGCAGTAGCAACTGCCTCGTCGCGCTGGTCCGCTGCTAGTTTAGTTAACATCTTGCGGATACGGCGATTTTTATTTCTTCGCTGGGTTGTCGTGAGAGTAGCTCTTCGTACTTCCTGAATCTCTGTGAGCGCGGCGCTGACAAGCCTGCCCTCTGCTGTAGTGACTACAGACTTGATTCTCTTGTCTTCTTCAGTGTTCGTTTTCCTTTTCTTGCTCTTTGGATTGGTGGCACGGGCCACCCACTTTCATTACTTGTCGGACCGGGCGATTCCTCTCGGTCGATCGGGACCCGGTCGCTTTCCTCGTATTGTAGACCCTGTCGGTGCGAAGTCCGAGTCGATCTCATTATCGCTCCATCTTTCACCCTCTTTTCATCGAGTGCGAGGCTTACACCATTTCTAAAGTTCGGGACCCAACCGCCCGTTCGACATTTCCTGCGAAAAGACAAGGAAAAGGATCAGGGGCTGTACTAAGAACAAGAACATTAAGAAAATGTTTATTAAAGACAGTTTTTTTTATTATTATTATTTTTTTTTTGTATTTTTAAATTTAATAAGAATGAAGTGGGATAAGATCAGGAAAAGATTTTGATATGGAAGAGAAGACAAGGAAAACTTTATTATCATGATTTTATTTATTTTAGCACATTTTTTATTATTTTTGGGTTCGGACCCAATCATAAGTAATTACTCCACCTGTGCTTCTAGGGATGAAGAATTTATTCCTTCGAAACATCAGGTAGCGTAATACTTCTTCAAGTATCGTCCGTTGATCGGAAGCATATATCGTTCTCCTTGGCAATTCACTAGTTGGTAAGAGCCTCCGAGTAGATCGCCTCGACCACAAACGGTCCTTCCCAAGTGGGTTCAAATTTTCCTCCTATCTTGTGGTGTGCAAGGATAGGTCTCTTGAGAACGAGAACTAAATCACCAACTTTGAAGGTTCTTGGACGGACCAATCTGTCATGGGCTTGAACCATCTTAGCTTGGTATAGTTCTAAATTCTGCTGCGCTGCAAGTCTTTTCCCTTCCAGGCTTTCTAATTCTTCTAGTCGTAATTTGGCATTCTCTTCTGTCGTGATTTTGTTTGCGACTGCGATTCTGAGTGAAGGAAGCTGGACCTCTAAAGGTAACACTGCCTCGGACCCATACACCAGAGCGTAAGGTGTAGCTTGAGTAGGAGTTCTGAAGGTTGTCCGGTAGGCCCATAAGGCTTCTAATAACTTCTCGTGCCAATTTCTCTTATTATCGTCCAGGATTTTCTTTAAGATTTGAACGAGAGTTTTATTAAAAGCCTCAGCCAGGTCGTTTGCTCTTGGGTAGTAAATTGTTGAATATCGCCAGTCGATTCCGTGTCTCCTGACAAAATTGTTGATTTGTGTGCTTCGAATGCTGACCCATGTATACGAGATGATCTGCGCGGCACTCCGAAACGGTAGACAACTTGGTTCTTGAAAAGCGTAGCACGTGGTGTGCTTTCACTTCTCTAAGTGGAGCTGCCTCGCCTGATTGGAAAAGTAATCTGTAGCCGCAAGAATGAAGCGATGTCCTTTTGAAGATGGTGGTTCTATTGGACACACTATATCCGTGCCCCAACATTCGAATGGCCACGATGCAGTTGTCGGATGTAGCACATTTGGAGGTTGGTGTAGAACCACTCCGTGCACTTGGCATTGGTGACGGCTCTTGGCGATTTTCATGCGGTCGGTCATCATCGAGGGCCAGTAGTACCCTAACCTTTTAATTTTTATTTTCATCTTCGGACCCGACTGGTGAGCGCCACAGAGTCCTGAATGCACCTCTTTAACAATTTCACGGGCCTCGGACCCGCTTAGGCACCTTAGCCACATTTGATCGAAAGACCTTCTATATAATGTGTTGTTTATTAATGCGTAGGACAGAGTTCTTTTCTTGATCTGATGGGCTAGCGACCTATCGTCTGGTAATTTTCCTATTTGCAGGTAGTCTATTAATGGCCGTCGCCAATCTTCTGTGTTTTTTGTCACTGTTGCAACTGATTCTTCTTCTTTTTCGATTTGTGTATTGTGTCATGTCGAGCTGTGATAGAACTCGACGTCCAGTGAGCCGACACTTCCATCGATTCATCTTACAAGCGAGCAAATTCTTTTGCGAGGCGAGCTAACGCATCTGCTAAAGCATTTTCTTTTACGGGAATTTTATAGATTGTCACATTCGGAATCGTTCCAACTACTCGTATGGCATACTTGGAAGTATTGCTCGAGTCTTGGCTTTAAAATCCTGTCTTGTACGGCGATCCGTTGAATGATTAACTGTGAATCCCCGTAGATGTTGATGTCCGTTATCCCCATTTGAATATTTAATTCCGATCTGTTATGAGGGCTTCGTATTCGCTTCGTTGTTTGTACACGGCTCTGTCAAGTGGTAGGAGTATCTTAACATCCTCCGCTCCGGTGTTATAAAGATTAGTCTGATTCCTGCCATACCGGGCACTATCACTTGAGATTCTTCGTCTTAGTGTGTTGAAGATGCTCTGTCGAAATATAATTCCCAACATCGATCATCAGGGTCTACTAAGCTCATTATTTGTTCATCTGGCAAGTCGTCATTGAGAGGAGATTCTGCCGACAGAGGGTATGCTGCGAGGAAGTCTGCTAGGACTTGTCCTTTTACGGCATGAAGAGGCACGAAAGTTATATCGAATTGCAATAATATCATTAACCATCCGGCAAGTCCGTCGAAAGCGTTGGACGAGTCATCAAGTATTGCAATGGATTAAATTTCGAGATCGGGTTGACCTTATGAGAAAGCATGTAGTGCACTGAGCTTTTGAGCGGCAAAGATCGGGGCCAAACGGTGCTTTTCAATTGCGGGATACCTTATTTCCGTTGGAAGTAAACGACGGCTTAGGTAGTAAAGAGCATTTTCTTTACCCTCATCATTGACACAGGCTAACGAGTGCTCAGAGTGAGTCGTCTAAAGTCGAGGTATAAAGTATCAGCGGTCTACCTGAGACTGGGGCTGCTAAGACAAGAGGTGTCATTAAATATTGTTTAATGTCCTCGAAGGCCTTCTGGCATTTCTCTTCCTAAATAAATTTTGTGTCCTTTATAACTAATGCCGAGAAAGGCTGACACCTACCTGACAAGTTCGAGATAAAGCGTCGAAGATATGCTAGCTTCCCTTGAAAAGATCGTAGTTACTTTAAGGTTTTGGGAGGCGGCATTTCTAAGATAGCTTTAATCTTTTCCGGGTCGATTTCAATTCCACGATGTCGGACAACGAATCCTAAGAATTTCCCGGAGGTGACGCTAAAGGCGCATTTTAAGGGATTCATCTTAAGGTTAAATTGTCTTAATCGTTCGAAAACAATTCTCAAATCATATAGGTGGTTGTCCTTTACTTTGCTTTTGATGACCACATCATCCACGTAGCATTCGACTTGATTGTGGATGAGATCATCAAAAATTCTTGTCATCGCTCTACGGTATGTTGCTCCTTGCGTTCTTCAGTCCGAATGGCATCACTGTGTAGCAATATACTCCGATCGGCGTTCTGAATGCTGTAAGCTTTTCATCTTCTGGAGCCATTTTTATCTGGTTGTATCCTGAAGATCCATCCATGAATGAAAATATTTCATGCGTCGAAGCAATGTCGATCATTAATTCGGGATCGATGAGGGAATTCATCCTTTGGACATGCCTTGTTTAAATCTCTGAAATCCACAGAAATTCTGATATGACCATTCTTCTTCCTAACTGGTACCACATTGGCTAACCAAGTCGGGTATTGTTCTTCACGGACAAATTTAGCGTCTATTAGCTTTTAAACTTCAGCTATGACTTGTTGTTCGATTTCTAAACGCATTCTTACGGGACCTTGTACGGTCAGGACGAAGTAGGATTCACTCCTAGCTTATGGACTGCGACCTTTGGAGCTAAACCTGGCATCTCATCGTAGTTCCAAGCAAAACAGTCTTTAAATTCCATTAATAACTTGATTATTTATTTAGAGTCTTCTTTATTGAGTAAGGAGCTAACAAAGGTAGGTCTAGGCTCTTCGCTAGTACCTAAGTTAACTTCCGTTAACTCATCTATTGTAGATTTAATCTCTTCTTCGAATTCTGGAGGAGCGTCTCCAATTTGTAAATCTTCAAATTCTTCTGTAGTTTCCATGCAGTTTTCATTAGACTCGCAAGTGACAACCGAGCAAAATTCAGTATCGTCAACTGATCCTACTGTGCTGAATCCTAGACCATGCTTTGAATTGGGTGGACGACCGGAGTTACTCCGTAAATTTTCAAAATGTTGTGATTGACCTTTTGTCCACTGTCGAGGTAAGAAACAACGCTGAATTAAATTTTGAACACAGGGAGAGTACCACTCAAAAGGTAATTCCATTAATTCTGATGAAGTGACATCTTCAAATTGTACATTATTTTCAGTTTTGGAGGAAGGAGCACCACGGTAGAATTTGATTGGCTTTGCACCTCCGCTACATACCTCTTTGACCACCATACCCTCAATTTTATTAGAATGGATCGGGGTCAGGGTCATAGTATGTACATAGTGGTTAATCTTCTCGTACATCGATTTATATTCCTTGTTTTTTTCATCTTCGAGCGGGATCCTGAATTGTGGCTTCTTCCGACTTATTGTCGCTGCTTCTTGTTTGATTTCTTTTTCTTCTTCAGAACTATCTTCCCAATCAACATTGATGGCTGGTTTCCTCTGTTCAGTCGTCCTAACGTCTGCGCACGACCTCGTCCCCGGCCTCGACCTCGGATGCGAGTTGTGGAGAAACCTTCACCATCTTGCCGTAAGGGAGTGGTGAGTGATCGTTGGACTAGAACTTTAGGTTCTTCGTCGTCACGAACTTCTTTTGCTTCATTCGTTATGGTATCCCTGGAGAAGATTGTTTTCTTCGGAGGTGCATAATATGCTGCATCTTCATGGATTCCAATTTCATGTACGGAGAATGGTTGTAAGTCACCTTTGATGCCCTGTTCCCCTCCATCGTAGTATTTGATGCACTGATGTAGAGATGATGGTACCATCCGGTTTTCATGTATCCATGGTCGGCCCAGTAGAGCGTTGAATGACGTTTCTGAATCAATTATATGAAATTTTGCGGTTGTCTTTGCCAATTCACCGGTCTTCAATAGCAGTGTTATTGATCCGAGGGCTCTTTCTCCTTTCTGGTTGAATCCTCTTAATAACATTTTATCCGGTTCGAGCTCGCGAGCATCAATTTCCAAATATGCTAGTGTTCGAAGACTTATTATATTGATTAATGCTCCTGGATCCACCAATACTCTGGAGAGTGTAAACTTTCTAATTGTAGCCGAAATATACAACGGTCGGTTGTGGTCCGTCATCCCAAGTAGTAGGTCATTGTCCGTGAAGGTAACACCTCGTTTGTTCCTTTAACGAGCAAACCTCATCTAAGGAATCTCCGGTCATTTGAGCTAGCGCAATTTTTGGATCAAGTATGGCCTTGATCAGAGCTTCTCTCATCTCCTTTGATAAGATGAGAGCGTCGTAGATGCTCAGTTTGGTCGGTAGTTTCCTAAGATGGGCTAGCACGTTGTAGTCCACTTTATTCCCATGTGTCTCGGCTTCTTCTCGAATGGGTATTTCTTCTACTGGGGTTGGTTCTTCCTGAACAACCACCTGCTTTCCTTTGTCCTTTGGACCCATTCTTGGAGGTAGAACTCTTCCACTTCTTAAGTTAACCTCTGTAATTTCTTCTGAATCTAGTATTGAGTTTGTTGGTGTTTCCTCCTAAATCGGAATGACAGGTTCTTCTGGATTAGCTTCAGAGTCTGAAGGCTCTAACTCTATTGTGACTGGAGCTCCTCGAAACTCGCAAATAGACTCATTGCTTGTTTAACTCTCGTAGCCTCCCTGGTGGATTTCTTCTTTGTCATTGTGATCGTCGAGATTGTGTATGATTTGAGAATTGTCATTTGTATCGAAATCGATGTCCGGATTTAGTTGGTTGTCGCTAGTTACGTAATCGTTAGAAACAGTCAAAATGTAGCCAACGCCATAACCCTTATCATTATAAGATCCCACCGGAGTGGGCGGATAGTCATACGAGTCGAGAGGTTCGAGGGATTTCTCCCCGAATCGGAAACAACTATCCTAGGATAAGCAGCCCTTAGTCTAGCCTTAGGAGCCTCGGCTTTCTCTTCTTCGTCGATTTTCTTCTTCTCTTCAATTGTCTCTTGTTGAGGTGGTTCTTCTATCGCAAGTGATAGTGTCGACTTAACAGGTCTCGAACTACGAATTGGGGCTCGCATCGAAGCGGTTTGGATGTGATCCAAAATCTTTTCGAAGACCTTGTCCAAGCGGTAGCCCATCCATCATCAGTCGCATAGGGGTCTATCGGCATAATGAGATCAGTCGAGACAACATTGACGGAACCTCCTTTCTGGGGTTCCTTCATGTATTCCTTCGGGATCGTTATATTCCCTTTCTGAAGATTGTCGTTGAGCCAACTCTTGAAGGTAATACAATCTTCTATCTTATGCCCAAGCATCCGGTGGTAAGGGCAAAAGTTGGGATCACCTTTCTTGTCGACTTCTTCTGGTCTCTTAGGTTCTGGAAGTTGGAAATATGGAGTCTTCATCAGACTGCGGAACATTTTCGGCTCTTAGGTTAAGCCCGTGAAAACTTTTGAACGGGTACTCTTTGCTCAGAAGCTCCCTTAACGTACGTTGCGGACGAGGCGGTTGTTCATACTGTTGAGATGACTGATAGCTTGGTCGGGGTTGTTGATAATTCTGTTGAGGTTGCTGCGGCCATTCTGACGATATTTGTATCGGCTGCTTGCCTTTGTAGACTGCTGCAACGATCCCGGACTTCTTCTCAAAAGTTTTCACGGGCTTATGTTTGTCTGTTTTGTCGGTGAAACTTAATTTCTTCGCCTCCTCTTGCAAACTTCCGGCCTTGCTTAACAACTTCTCGAAAGTCTTAATTGTAAATCCCTTGAGGAGAAGTGCTATCGGGCCGTGAATGCTCTTAAGTAAAATGCCAACTGCATGTTGTTCTTGTAGCTGTGGCTCACACTTCATACTTAGATTTCTCCATCGGAGTATGTAATCCACCAAAGTTTCATTCGGCTTCTGCTTCTCTACCACTAAATCACCTATAGTGATGTGGTGCTGAGCTTCGGCAAATCGCTTGATGAAGAGCTTCTCTAGTTCTGAAAATGTCTTCACCGAACCATTCGGTAATTCTGCATACCAATCAAAGGCGATCCCTGACAGGCTGCTGACAAATTGTCTGAAGAGTAAAGCATCACTTCTGCCGGCATTGCAACAACTGGCACGAAAGTGTGCAACATGCTGTCGGGGGTTCTCGGTTCCATCAAAGGTCTTGAACAGAGGTGGTACGAAGCCTTTCGGGTATTGGACAGCGTTGAATTCTTCGGGGTAAGGTCTACCCGTCCAAATGGATGTCCCGCTCTTTTATTGTGCCAAGGCTTCTCGCACCTGCTGCTTCACCAAGCTCTTGATATTCTTTTCTGGATTCATGCTTTGTGTTGTATCCTTCTTTAATTGATCATCCCCGTTGACGGACGTAATCTCCTTTCCTCCGTCTACAATGTGAATGACCTCTGGGGGTATCTCTCGTTGGGGTTGCACTTGACTCTGGAGAGTGGCTAGGGCTACAGCCATCTCTTCCATCCTTTTTAACATTTGGGCGATCGTATCATCTTTCTCTTGAAGCTGCCTCTTCATTACTTCTGGTTCCTCTCTTTCTGCGGTTCGCGAGGGCACCTTGTGAGCGACGAAGCTCGCGTTTCAACCATGTTAATTTACGCATATTCATCACCCATGAACTGCGACGAGTCAATCTTATCTCCGAATTTCTCTTCTCTTTCCCTTGCTAATCGCCGAATATCGGTTCTTAGCTTTTCCATAGCATCTTCTAGTGGTCTTTTCTGCACATCTTTGCAGTTGTCATGTGATAATTGTCTGGTTTCCTTCTCATGAGTCCCCTTTACTGCAGTAGCACTTTCTTCGGATTCAAGTCTCCTGACGAGACTTTCCTTCTCAGGCTGTTGTTTCAATCTTAATTGTCCAGTAATGGGACGCCATACCATTCTTCTAGCAGCGGAAGGTCTAAGACCGGATGGTCTGTCAGCCAAATGCTGGAAGGTGGTATCCTCCCTAATTTGTAGTCCTGAAACAACGACAGGCGGACTAGCTTTCATCCTTTTATTTGGCTTTTCTGCAACGATAGCAGGTTCTACTCGCGGCCCAAGACGGGATTTGACTGGCACCCGCCCTATCCTTCTTAAAATTTCTGATACAAGGCACCTTTCCTTCTTCACTAACTTCTCTATCAAAGTTTGCAGTCGAGCAAATGGCGTAGTTCTGGCCCTTTTCTTACGGCTATCATCGTAATATAAGGGCTGAGGCAATGCGGCAGCAATCTTGCGAACATTTTCTTCATCCTCTGCGTCGGAGAGGGGATGGAATCTACTTCCTCCCAAAAGTGGTATGTATTCAGGCAGCGGTGTATACTCAGGCAGTTCTGGGATTTCTTCTAGGAAAGCAACTTCAGCAGCTCTGGCTTCTCTAGAGATCCTTCTAACTATGTTCCTTCTCTGAGTCCGTGTCAGCGATGGAATTCTCGAGCTGGACCCGATTTCAAAAACAGAAGGTCTCACAGGAAGGTCTGTACCCTCCACGGTAACAGGTTCACCATAGTTCTGGATTTCCTTCCCCTTTAATTTGGCGAGGCCGGGGTAGGTGTAGAGACAACTAGACCAGTGGGGGTAGCAACAACAGTCCATCTGTGGACAACAGTACTCCTCTCAGTTGGAATCTTTTGCAGAGGAGGGAATTCGTGAGTTAACTTGAGGTTGAACTCAATCAACAGCTTCTCAGTTTCTGGTACTTTGCTTGTGAGTGAAAAGAGAGTGACGTCGGGGATTTTGATGTCGGTGTCCCCGAATCCTTGTCTGAATCGAATGATTCCATATCAGGCAGTTCGTCCTTGAACACAGCCAGGTCGAATCCGTTGACGAAGGAGAAGATCAGTTTTGGGGCTTCCATTTCTGCAAGGCAGATTCCGAGTGTTAGTCCCCGAATGGTGCTTCTTCTTGTCGTACAACTTATGACGAAAACAAAGAGTCCGAACACATTTCTGTTTATCTTAGTGTATTTGTGGTATTAAAGGAAAATTGTCTTTTCAAAAAGATTTGTTCGTTAGGAAAGAGAATTTATTGAAAGAAGGAGAGTTGTAGGAAGGGTAAAGTAATTGATTAGGAACCGGAAAAGGAATAGAAAGTCTTGTAGAAACTTCTCGACCCGCAAGACCGCTCCTAAACTAATACCTATTGGGGGTCCACCCCACCTCAGAAATGAGGTAAAAGGATATCGGAACCTCTCCGTTTAGGGGTGTCTAAACAGTGGCTCCTAAATCCGAAAGGATGTTGGCTATACTCGTCCAAGGTAGAAATGAACATAGTATTCCAATGGAAAGAAGGGTAGTTTGATCCACTAGGGACATGGATACACTACCGATTTTTTTTTTGAAAGCAGAACTATTTGATTAAAAATGGAGAGAGGAATTTTTCCCCAGCGGAGTCGCCAGAAGTATGTCGGCATATTTTTAGGTTGTGTGTTTTATTTTGAAAAGGGGGTCGCCTAACAGAAATTGTCGGCAAATTTTTAATTTAATTTAAATAAATAATTTGAAAAGTAGTATTTGATTTTGAAAATAATTTTTAAATTTGAAGATTTAAGATATGAAATCAAACTGATCTCACATCCCGAATAGTTTACATAAACGAGCACCGCACCACAAACCGTGTATCTATCCCGAAGAATAGACACACTCTGCTTGATAATGGGGCTCGATTAGATAAACTAGAAAGGTTTGTGACATCCGTTTGGTCACGCGAACCAATTTTATAAGCCGACAAATTCCCTGCTTAATATGACGACATTAAACGGGGTTTATATTACCTGGGTTCTTAAAATTCCCTATAAGGGCAAGCCCCTATAGTTAATTACATCTTAAGTGAGGGGAATCACCTAAGAAAACTCTCGATAATAATCAGTAGTTCTACTCTCAAGAATTTTGAATTTTAAGTTTTCAAAGGATTGAATTTTGGAATTTCAATAAGGAACAGATCAAATTTAGAACATTTTGTTTTGGGAATTCAATGGAAGAAAAGTAGGAGAAATTACAGATTCGAAGCGAACTTCAGCAATTTCCCGACTATCCTATTGTTTGGCTTGGATTTAAGAAAAGTCCTAATGCTATCTGATATTTCAATCTTGCCAATTTTAATTAATTAGGACTTATATTTGTATGATAAAATCACACAAATAGCCTTGAAGATGTGAGGGTTTATGTCGTATCGGACGACTACCTCGGAATCCTAAAACTGGTCAGGGCTTAATTTGCAATGCAAATGCCTAACAAAAGGTTGAGGATTTATGTTGCACTAGGCACACTACCTCGAAGTCCTATGGCTTGGTTATTTAATTCTAGGAATGTTTTGTCGATGTAGAGTTGTTTTGCTTGATGACGATGGTCGTGCTTGCCCACCATGCTCCGAGCTCCTTGTTGTTGCGAGAGGTTTAGTTTTAGAAGTCATAAATCGAGGAGATGATAAAAGTGTTTTGGTTTAGAGAAAATCTTAATTTCCAAGTGTTTTTTATGTTTTAATTAAAACAAATCTTAAAGTTGATTATAACAACACCGGTTAAGATCCCACGGTTACATTCTTCCGGCATCGTTATTTTATCGGATTCACTTAGTCCAGATGAATTTGCTAAACTCAACTAAATGAGTTCCACACTTTCATTTAGACCGTGGGAAATCCCATTAGCAACACGTAGGTTACATCATCCAGAGGTATTCCCAGATCATCCAACAAGACGTTTTAATTTAGTTGTAATTGCGGTTTTGTGTTACGTTTGTGATTAAATTTTGAGTTGTTTTATATTTTGAGATGTTGTGGCGGTGAATTTTATCTTGCAATGACTTTTAATTTAATTTTGGTTTCAGTTTTAGGGACTATCCTAAAGGTGTGGGTTTTCATGCAACAGTTGTTTATCATGCAAGAAAAGTAAGTGCGATGCGATTAAATAAATTGCAACAAAATAAAAACGTACCTGGAGGGTCTTCCCGTCATCCCAAGCTGCACTTAAACACAATTTAGAATATTTAAGCAAGTTCCTAGGTAAAGCTAAGGGAAGGGTTATGGTTTTCTACCAAATTCCTAATCCTATAGCTAGTCATTTCCTATGACGTCTAGGTTCTTGTGTTTTGGTTTGAGGACGATTTTCTTCCTCAAAGAACAATTAGGTTCAATTGTTCTTATGAATATCCTATCATATTGAGGAAGTGCTTAAGAAGAATCTTAAACATCTTTTCAATATTGCTAGAATTGTTTTAAGTCCAAATGAATTTAATTATACAAATGAATTAATCGTCCGAGAATTCAAGTTTTGTTGTTATCTTGCTCAGTGAACTAGGACATTTGAATACCCTATAAGTGAAGTAACACTTCATTTAACATTCTGTTTAGAAGTTTTGACAATAAAAGTTTTTGAGGGCAAATTGGTGTTCAAATGGTTTGTGATTTAATTTAATTTCAGTTAACGGGTTTAAATTTGGAATAGCGTTCAAGTTGCTTTATATTTATTTTTGAATTTCTTTATGTCTTAGGTGATGTTATTTTTAATTTAATTTAACTTTAACTTAATTTAATTTAATTTGGTTTAGTTTTAATTTTAATTAAATTTAATTTGATTTAATTTTAACTTGATTCCATTATTTAATTTAATTTAATTCAATTTAGTTTGATTTGATGTGAATTAACTTAATTTAATTTAACTTGATTTAATTTAATTTGATTTTAATTTCCTTTAATTTGATTTAATTTGATTTAATTTAATTTAATTTAATTTGATTTAATTTAATTTGATTTTAATTTCCTTTAATTTGATTTAATTTGATTTAATCTTTAATTTAATTTTATTTTTAATTTGATTTAATTTGTTCAACTTAATTTAATTTAAATTAATTTAATTGGTTTGATTTAATTTAATATAATCTTTAATTTAATTTTATTTTTAATTTTAATTTAATTGAAAATTTAAAAGGAGTTTAATAATTTAACTTTAATTTAACTTAATGATTAAGTCTTTTAACACTTTAAATCTTAAATTTGAATTATCATTTTAATTAGGAATTAAATATTATTGAGATGATTAATGTAGGGATTCTTAAATTAAAGAAAAAATCTCTCCCTATTAATATCCCTATTTTAATAATTCCAACTTTATTGTTCTTCTAAATTTAATCAATTATTTATTTTAATTATTTTCAAATTGTTTGGTAGGTTTCTACCCCTTAATTATTTAAATGTCAATCATCCAAATCAGATTAGGATCAGATATTTTACTCTTTAATTTTATTAAGCCTAAAGTTTTAATTAAAGGTTAAAATTTTAATTACCACATTGCCCTCCAAGCTTAATAATTCCATAACTCACTAAATTGAGCTTAAATGAACTTGAAATTTTTTATGTGACTTCACTCATATGTCAATAAAGACATGAGAGGAGAAAATGTGATTTTTCTGTATTTAATTTATTTATGTAATTATTTTTGGTGGAAAGGGAAATTTAATAATATGAACAAGGGAAAGTTTCTGTCCTTAAGAAAATTATTGGACATTTCTAATGACCAGAGGACCACTTAGACCAATTTTGGTGATTTTTTGAATTATATTATTTTTATTATAATTATTTTGAGTTTTGGAGTATTAATTAATTTAAAAATAAAATAAAGGTTGAAAAATGAATTTTATATTTTTCAAAAATCTCTCTGATATCAAGGAAATCAGAGAATCAATTTTTACAATTTTCTAATTTTTCTTTGATTTATTAGAATTATTTTAGTGGAAATGCTAGAAAATACATTTTTTTTAATTTTAAAATTACCTTAGGGCTTTAAAATTTAATATCTCATCAAATAGACCTAAGAAAAATATGGGGTTTGTTCGTAAGTAATTAGAATTCAAAATGTGACATTTTAGTGAATTTTATTATTTTTAAGATTTTTATTATTTTTTATTTATTAAAATATTAAAATAATACAAAAAATCAACTTTTTTAGAAAATTGAAATTTTAATTTTCTTAAATTCCCCTGATATCAGAGAGGCTCCAAAACCAATTTGGTGAATTTTTGAAAAATAATTTGAAAATTATGAATTTTTTAAAGTTTAAATTGGCTAAATGGCTTAATCAACCCATTTAGTAGGGCTAATCAAGTCCATTTGACTTCAAATTTTTATGATGGATTCCTCTGATCCTAAAGGTCAGTGGAGAATTGATTTCAAGTCAATTGGATGTATGATTAGCTCTAATTAATTAAGAACCTATTTTGAGTGTTTAAGCCAATTAGGGTTATTCCAAGTGGATTAATTCAAAATCTATTTTTCCTAGGTTCCTCTGGTCATAAGAAACATCCTTAAATTTTCCTAGAATTTATTTCACAACATGCTAATTATTGAAATTAAAATACTCAAAACAGCAACATGAATTTGAAAAATCAATAACTTCTCATAGGGATGGCCTCTGACTTTGGAAAATTCAAGGAATGTTCCCAAATTCAGAGGCTTCAAAAGCCCTATGGTCTCATGCCATGGTGAATTTCATATATGCATGGAGAATTAGAACAATGCAGAGGGTAAATAAATCATTAAAAATAAAATACTTAATGAAATTAAATGATTTCTTTTCCACATTATTCTCCTCTGTTCACTGAGCAAGAGGGTATTTTTATTTTATTTTTCTGATTTTTCTACACAAAGTTATGTATTTTTGAAGTTTAGGGGAATTAAATAAATCAAAAATATCCTAATTTTCTATTTATCCGCGCGGCGCCACGCCATCCTCGGCGGCTCCGAAATGCCGCGTGTCACGCTACCATTCGACGCCGCCATTTGAGTCAGCAGCCCGGGTCCCGCCTTCCGCGTATCATCTGCTGATCCGACCCGATCTGAGCCGTCCATCCGCGCGTGTATGGAATGAACGGCATCCGTTCATCGTCCCCAGCCGTTCTCACCCGAGAGCCGTCCACACTAAAACCCTAAGATCTCACTCATTTCTCGACGGATTTTCGTGTTCTTATGCTCTCATGGATTCGTCTTGAAGAGACGAATACATCTATACGGTGATCATGTATTGAAATTAAAGCATTTGAAATGGAGAATCTCCGGAAGCTCGGGATAAAGAATTAGCTCATACCTTTGCTCGGAGAAGTGTGGCTTCGATGCGAGGGTTGTGTCACCTTCGATTGCGTCCCGAGCAAGCTCCGGATGAAGTCTCCCGGTGCGGTGAATTGCTAGCTATGAAAGTGACCACAGCCCAAGCTTGGAGGCTGGAACAATCCGGGTGGCTCTGGAGATGGGGCTTTCAGTGGGAAACTTCTCCTCTTGGTCTAGTGAAGGTGTAGGGCCAGTCAATTTGAAGATTGGCTCACTGTGGCAAAGTGTCCTGGTTTTTGGGTGAAATTTCAGTTGAGAAATTGGGTTCTGTTGGTGGGGATTAGGGCAAATTGACACTGGGGATCAACTGCTCTAAGTAAGGAGTAGGGCTTGGAACAATTTTGGCAGAGTTTCGGCAAGGTTTTTACTACTCTCTTCCATGGCCATAAGGGGGTCGGGTTTAAATAGAGGTGGCTGGAGAGCCTCACAGGGATGGCCAAGGGTTGGGATCAGCTGCTCTGGGCATGGGAAGAACAGCCATGGTGGCCATTGGGCATGGGGCAACTCAGCAAGGGAGAATTCCAATGTTGGGCTCACATGTGAGCTCTCGGGCATGGCATTTTCCGGCGACCTGGTAGCTGGCCGGCCAGTCTCAGGTCACCATCTTGGCCAGTGGGGTCAGGTCTTGGCATTAGTGCAGTCAATTGAGCATGGACATGTGTAAAGCACTTGGACCAAAATGGCATGGGGATATTGCTAATCTTGGCTAGGTTTGGTCAACCCATTTGTTTGGGCTGGGTTCACCTCCCCATGGCTAGCCTTGGGCTGAGAAAATCAGTTAGGCTAGCTGGTCAAAAGGTGGTGATGTCCTTATCCAAGAATATTTGGATTAAATCTTGGTTAAGGGGTATCATGGGTGAGGTTAAAGACTTTTAGGAATTAAGGAAAGCTCTCTCCCCTCTTACCCAATGTGGCATGGTGACATGTAAAGAGGCTCTCATGGCTTCCATGTGGCTCATGCATGGCTTCATGGCTCATCTTTGGCTTGGGAAAAGTTAAGTCGATTTCATGGAAATGGGTTTAAGAAAATTTTGGTATTTTGATGGGAATTTGTATGGGGTTTAATTTGGAATGGCTTCATGATGAGTTTTGAAACTTAGGGATTGATTTAATTGAAAATATGGTGTAGAGCAATTGTCATATGGGTTTTGGATTGATTTTGGCCCTTTGGATTTTGGTGGAGATGGGCTTTAGGAAGGTTTCATGTAAGTGGGCTTTTAAGTTTAAGAATGAATTCATGGATGGGAATTTTGTAGAAGTTTGGGCCAAATAATTGTTGGGTTTGGTTTAGGGATATGTCATGAGTGATTTGAAATGAGTTTGGAATGATTTGGGTTTGAATTGGGTTGGATTTGGGCCTCTTTGGTAAATGGGCCAATGTAGGTCAAATTGGGCTAACTTGGGCCAATGTTGGGCTAGGATTGAAATTGATGTAAAATGAATGTTGGGAAATGTTTATGGGAGTGTTTCAAAGAGGTTTTGGCTTTTGTTGGGTTTTGATTTTGGGGTTTGGGCTTATTTGGGTTAGGTTTGGGTTTAGGTCAAAATTGGGCTTTTTGGTTTTGGGTTGACTTTGAGTGGGGTTTGGGTCTAAATTTTTGGCAAATCATGTTAGTTTTTTGTTTGTGGGAATGTTAAGGAAGGTTTAGAAAAGATTTGGGGTTAATTGGAGTTGAATTGGGTTAGTTTGGGTTAGGCTTGGGTCATGGGTCCAAATTGGGCTTTAATGCCCAAAGTGAAATTGGATTCAAATGTCAATCAAATTGGACTTGGATTTGGTCTAGATTGGTGTTGGGAATGTTGAATTGAAGTTTAGAATTGAATTGGACCAGAATTTGGGTCAATTGGGTAGGTTTGGCTTGACATTGGGTTCACTTTGGGTTAAAATGGGTCAAATTGGGGGTTTTGATAAAAGTGGGGTAAATTCAAAAAACTGACCCATGGTGTAGTTGAACAAAATGAAATTGGGAATATTTGGGATTTTCTGGAATTTTGTGGGAATTTTCTGAATTTTTGGATTTTTGGGTCAAGAGGGGTATTTTGGGTATTTGGAGGGTATTGGGAGGTATTTTTAGAATTTTTGGTATTTTTGGGTATGGGTGATCAATTTGAGTAATGTGGGAATGTTTGGGATTGATTTTGAGGAATTTTGGGTAATTTAGTTGATTTTGCAAATTTTGGGTAGTTTTAAGGGCTTTGGGTAGGCTAGGCAGGTGTAAGGTCCCGGGGGTCAAAAATTGAAGATTTGGAAAATTGAAGATTTGGAAAATTGAAGATTTGGAAAATTGAAGATTTGGAAAATTGAAGATTGGGAAAATTGAAGATTGGGAAAATTGAAGATTGGGAAAATTGAAGATTGGGTGAATGTAAGTGGAATGAAATCATTTTGGTTGAGCCATGAAGCCATATCAAGCCCACATGAGCCATGAAGGGACTCATTTGAGGCATCCACTATGTTGTTCCTAACCCTCTTAGCCAAGGGCTTAGGGGTTAAGGACCATCCAAGTGAATCACCTTTATGAGTCAGGAGGTCAAGTTAGGTATGGGTGTGTTTTTAAGATGTGTGTGAAAGTGTAGTGTATAGGTGTAGTGTGTGTGTAAGTCAGCCCTCACCAGACCAGGTCACCCAGGGCAGTCCTAAGGCCAAAGAGTCCTATAGTAACTCATCCTTTAAACTTCCACATTTGGTTTCAACCCTCTAGGTGATTAGGGGTCTACGAGTCGAGTTTGTGGAGTTTGCGGGGAGTTAAGAAGTGGTTTGAATTTCTAGGTGGTGGGTCCCAATTCTAATCCTCTAGGATAGTCGAAGGAAAAGCCTAAGGCTAGATCCTAAGTACTAAAGAGAAGAAGAGAAGACCTCATCAAAAATGAGGTCAACAAATGGACCCCCAATAGGTGTGGTGTGCTAACCAAGCACACCGCGCGTATTGGCGTTGACCGAAAAGATTAACAAAACCAACACAGATGTCCAAGTGACAAACTTAAGACAAAGTAAAAGAGTTTCCGCTGGGGAGTGTCAAGTATATCTCTGAGACTGGAGATTCCTGAACTCTCGCTGGGGAAAGGAAAAGGAGGTGAATCCCAAATCGCATGATCTGGGGGAATTTCAATTTAGATTTTATTTTGTTTTGGTTTAAGTTTTGTTGTGTGAGCTCAGATTTTAGTTTGGAGTTTTAATTTAGATTGAAGTTTTGTTAAGATTAATTTGAAGGGATTTAATATGAAATGAAAATTAGAATTTTGTGGTTTTAGATGTAACATCTTCAACCTCGAAAGAAAATTGAATTGATTGGATTGAATCACTACAATGAGGAGAGATCTCAGAGTAATGCGGTATTGGATGTAAAATCCTTAACGTCAAGAGTTTGATTTTGATGTATTTCATTGCGATAGGGAAAGAATCCTAAAGCAATGCAGTCTCGGATGTAAAATCCTCGGCCCAAGAATTTGATTTTGATGTATTTCATTGCGATAAGGAAAGAACCTAAAGCAATGAAGTCTCGGATGTAAAATCCTCAACCCCAAAAGTTTGATTTTGATGTATTTCATTGCGATAGGGAAAGAATCCTAAAGCAATGCAGTCTCGGATGTAAAATCCTCAACCCCAAAAGCTTAATTTTGATGTATTTCATTGCGATAGGGAAAGGATCCTAAAGCAATGCAGTCTCGGATGTAAAATCCACAACCCCAAAAGTCTGAATTTGATGTATTTCATTGCGATAGTGAAAGGATCCTAAAGCAATGCAGTCTCGGATGTAAATCCTCAACCCCAAAAAGTTTAATTTTGATGTATTTCATTGCGATAGGGAAGGAATCTAAAGCAATGCAATCTCGGATGTAAAATCCTCAACCCCAAAAGTCTGAATTTGATGTATTTCATTGCGATAGGGAAAGGATTCTAAAGCGATGCGAGTCTCGGATGTAAAATCCTCAACCCCAAAAGTACGAATTTGATGTATTTCATTGCGATAGGGAAAGGATCCTAAAGCAATGCGGTCTCGGATGTAAAATCCTCGGCCCCAAAAGTTTGAATTTGATGTATTTCATTGCGATAGGGAAAGGATCCTAAAGCGATGCGGTCTCGGATGTAAAATCCTCAACCCCAAAAGTATGAATTTGATGTATTTCATTGCGATATGGAAAGGATCCTAAAGCGATACGGTCTCGGATGTAAAATCCTCAGCCCCAAAAGTTTGAATTTGATGTATTTCATTGCGATAGGGAAATGATCCTAAAGCAATGCGGTCTTGGATGTAAAATCCTCGACCCTAAAAGTCCGAATTTGATGTATTTCATTGAGATAGGGAAAGGATCCTAAAGCGATGCGGTCTCGGATGTAAAATCCTCGACCCCAAAAGTTTGAATTTGATGTATTTCATTGCGATAGGGAAAGGATCCTAAAGCAATGCGATCTCGGAAGTAAAATCCTCGACCCCAAAAGTTTGAATTTGATGTATTTCATTGCGATAGGGAAAGGATCCTAAAGCAATGCGGTCTCGGATGTAAAATCCTCGACCCCAAAAGTTTGAATTTGATGTATTTCATTGCGATAGGGAAAGGATCCTAAAGCGATGCGGTCTCGGATGTGAAATCCTCGACCCCAAAAGTTTGAATTTGAACGATGAATTGATATTGCAAAGATTTGTAGTGTTGATTTGAAAAGTGTGGAATTTTGGTGTTTCGAGAATTTCATGAAAGTTGTAAAAGATTTTCATGGAAGGAAATAGATTAGGAGGGAATATGTAGATGCTACATATCCCATTCAAAAGAATTGATCGGAAGTTGCTGGTTTGGATTGGATACAATTCCTCGCCATCAGATTCGATCCGTGTCAATGGAATCAACCGTTTCCATCCCAGACAAGGGAAAGAGTAGAACGGATTGGACTTCAGATTTGGAAGGTTGAGTTTGAATTTGATTGAGATTGGATTTGAAATTTGGAAAGATTGAATTTGAATTTTGATTGAGAATTTGTGGTCATTTTGTTTGTCCTTTAACGAGTCAAATTTTATTTTATCATGAATTTGGAGTTCATCATCATTTTTTTTAGATTTTTAAGGAAAGTTTTCTTTTTTTTTATTTTCTGTTCTTTGTTCGAAGTTCATTCAACTTTAATGGCGTTTCTCAGTTAACTTGCACAAAAGAGGTGAAGGCCAAAAATGTGACATGGTCACTTTCATTCCAATCATGCTGAAGATACATCATACAACTCGATCTGGAATACATCTCATACAATCCATGTAGACTCAAAACGGACTATGTATGATCTTTGTCAATCCATCCAAAAAGGTAGTTGTCAAAAATCCATGTCTGAATAGTGAGGTACATGGTCAATAACATCACCTTCCAAGCCATCCTTGGCAAGGATGCCGTATGGATGTACGTTGGAGGTGTGATATTTTCCATGTAACTCACGGCTCGTAAGGCCGGAGGCTCTCTAGCTCCGGGTCTGGCTGGAAGTGGTAAGGTGTCTTCCTGTCGTCCATCCTTCTGAAAGTAACTGAGATCCGCTTCACTGGTACTCCAGGTATGCAATGTTTAGCGACATCTTCTCTGTTGCCCTTCAATATCATGACAGAACCTACCGGTAATGGTATCTTTACTGGCCCTCGGAACTCACCTGGGCCTACTATCCGGAGGTCAGATCCGAACATGATATTACACTCGTTCAGAAAAGAAACTGTGCAAAAAGGTCTGACAAAGTCGTGGTGATCTATGTGCGGGGGTATGCGATCACCCTTCTTGCAAATGTTAATGATGCGAGTTGTTGGGTATGCGATCCGCGGCGGTACCCTCCATGTTATCATCCTTTTTACCATCCTTTTGATGACCAATGGCATTAGATCCACCTGGCCATGACGGAGTATTCCCGGTGGGTTTCCCTTCCTGTCTTCTACGAAGTTGTAGCAGCATCCACATTGTATTGTAATTCTACCTTTCCCTGGCATCCATCTCCGGGGTTCCGAGTAAGTGTTTTCACTTAGGCGGCCCGCTCGGCCCATTCTTGTCAAATCCCGGATGCAGTCCACGATTTGTTGTTGTTCGTATTCTGAGAACACGTCTATATGTAGCTCGAGGCCTTCTAGTATATTGATCTTCCTACCTATGATTCTCTCGAAGTATTCAAAAGTTTTCTTCTCTACATTCTGCATTCTTTCTAGCTCGTATTCTAGAATAATTTGCAAATGGTGAGGCCTGGTGACGTATTGTGGGATATACAGCTCAATCCCTTCACGTTCTCCTGCATACCTCGGCTCCTCGGGGATGGTGTCCGTCGGGACATCCTTCGGGGTTGCTTCTGCAACAAGGTTATGCATTACCGGTGGCTTTGTCTGGTGGCGTCGTAGCCTTCTTTCTTCTGTTCTTCAAAAGATTTCCCTGGTCTCTTCTGTTATCCTGGGAGATGGCTTCCTTTCTTCAGGCTCTTGGCGAACCGGTATCCTTGAAGTATATGCACTGGCAATAGCAACTGCCTCGTCGCTCTGGTCCGCTACTAGTTTAGTTAACATCTTGCGGATACGGCGATTTTTATTTCTTCGCTGGGTTGTCGTGAGAGTAGCTCTTCGTACTTCCTGAATCTCTGTGGGCGCGGCGCTAACAAGCCTGCCCTCTACTGTAGCGACTACAGTCTTGATTCTCTTGTCTTCTTCAGTGTTCGTTTTCCTTTTCTTGCTGTTGGATTGGTGGCTTGGGCCACCCACTTTCGTTACTGTCTGACTGGGCAATTCCTCTCGGTCAACCGGGACCTAGTCGCTTTCCTCATATTGCAGGCCTGCTGGTGCGAAGTCTGAGTCAATCTCTATTATCGCTCCATCTTTCACCCTCTTTTCATCGAGTGCAAGGCTTACGCCATTTCTAAAGTTCAGGACTAACGGCCCGTTCGACATTTCCTTGTGAAAATACAAGGAAAAGGATCAGGGGTTGTACTAAGAACAAGAACATTAAGAAAATGTTTATTAAAGATAGTTTTTATTATTATTATTATTTTTTTTGTATTTTTAAATTTAATAAGAATGAAGTGGGATAAGATCAGGAAAAGATTTTGATATGGAAGAGAAGACAAGGAAAACTTTATTATCATGATTTTATTTATTTTAGCACATTTTTTATTATTTTTGGGTTCGGACACAATCATAAGTAATTACTCCACCCGTGCTTCTAGGGATGAAGAATTCATTCCTTCGAAACATCAGGTAGCGTAATACTTCTTCAAGTATCGTCCGTTGATCGGAAGCATATGTCGTTCTCCTTGGCAATTCACTAGTTGGTAAGAGCCTCCTGAGTAGACTGCCTCAACCACAAACGGTCCTTCCCAAGTGGGTTCAAATTTTCCTCCCATCTTGCGGTGTGCAAGGATAGGTCTCTTGAGAACGAGAACTAAATCACCAACTTTGAAGGTTCTTGGACGGACCAATCTGTCATGGGCTTGAACCATCTTAGTTTGGTATAGTTCTAAATCTCCGTCGTGCTGCAAGTCTTTTCCCTTCCGGGCTTTCTAATTCTTTTAGTCGTAATTTGGCATTCTCTTCGTCGTGATTTTGTTTGCGATCGCGATTCCGAGTGAAGGAAGCTGGACCTCTAAAGGTAACATCTGCCTCGGACCCATACACCAGAGCGTAAGGTGTAGCTTGAGTAGGAGTTCTGAAGGTTGTCCGGTAGGCCCATAAGGCTTCTAACAACTTCTCGTGCCAATTTCTCTTATTATCATCCAGGGTTTTCTTTAAGATTTGAACGAGAGTTTTATTAAAAGCCTCAGCCAGGCCGTTTGCTCTTGGGTAGTAAATTGTTGAATATCGCCAGTCGATTCCGTGTCTCCTGACAAAATTGTTGATTTGTGTGCTTCTGAATGCTGACCCATTATCTGAGATGATCCTGCGCGGCACTCCGAAACGGTAGACAACTTGGTTCTTGAAAAACTGTAGCATGTGGTGTGCTTTCACTTCTCTAAGTGGAACTGCCTCTGCCCACTTGGAAAAGTAATATGTAGCCGCAAGAATGAAGCGATGTCCTTTTGAAGATGGTGGTTCTATTGGACCCACTATATCTGTGCCCCAACATTCAAATGGCCATGACGTAATTGTCGGATGTAGCACATTTGGAGGTTGGTGTAGAACCACTCCGTGCACTTGGCATTGGTGATAGCTCTTGGCGATTTTTATGCAGTCGGTCATCATCGAGGGCCAGTAGTACCCTAACCTTTTAATTTTCATTTTCATCTTCGGACCCGACCGGTGAGCGCCACGGAGTCCCGAATGCACCTCTTTAACAATTTCACGGGCCTCGGACCCCCTTAGGCACCTTAGCCACATTTGATCGAAAGACCTTCTGTATAACGTGTTGTTTATTAATGCGTAGGACGAGTTCTTTTCTTGATCGATGGGCTAGCGACCTATCGTCCGGTAATTTTCCTGTTTGCGGGTAGTCTATTAATGGCCGTCACCAATCTTCCGTGTTTTCTCGTCACTTGTTGCAACTGATTCTTCTTCTTTTTCGATTTGTGTATTGTGTCTATGTCGAGCCGTGATAGAACCCGACGTCCGTGAACTGACACTTCCACTGATTCATCTTGCAAGCAGGCAAATTCTTTTGCGAGGCGAGCTAACGCATCTGCTAAAGCATTTTCTTTTCTGGGAATTTTATAGATTGTCACATTTAGAATCTGTTCCAACAACTGTATGGCATACTAGAAGTATTGCTCGAGTCTTAGCTTTAAAATCCTGTACTGTCCGACGATCTGTTGAATGATCAACTGCGAATCCCCATAGATGTTGATGTCTGTTATCCCCATTTGAATAGTTAATTCCAGTCCTGTTATGAGGGCTTCGTATTCCGCTTCGTTGTTTGTACACGGCTCGTCAAGTGGTAGGAGTATCTTAACATCCCCGGCTACGGTGTTATAAAGATTAGTCCGATTCCTGCCTTACGGGCACTATCACTTGCGATTCTTCGTCTTTGTGTCTTGAAGATGCTCCGTCGAAATATAATTCCCAACGTTGATCATCGGGGTCTTCTAAGCTCATTATTTGTTCATCCGGCAAGTTGTCATTGAGAGGAGATTCCGCCGACGGAGGGTATCTTTGCGAGGAAGTCTGCTAGGACTTGTCCCTTTACTCGCATGAAGAGGCACGAAAGTTATATCGAATTGCAATAATATCATTGACCATCTGGCAAGTCTGCCGGAAAGCGTTGGACGAGTCATCAAGTATTGCAATGGGTTAAATTTTGAGATCAGGTTGACCTTATGAGAAAGCATGTAGTGCCTGAGCTTTTGAGCGGCAAAGATCAGGGCCAAACAGTGCTTTTCAATTGTGAGATACCTTATTTCCATTGGAAGTAAACGACGGCTTAGGTAGTAAAGAGTATTTTCTTTACCCTCATCATTGACCTGGGCTAACAGGGCTCCGAGTGAGTCGTCTAAAGCCACGGTATAAAGTATCGGCGGTCTACCTGAAACCTGGGCTGCTAAGACAGGAGGTGTCATTAAATATTGTTTAATATCCTCGAAGGCCTTCTGGCATTTCTCTTCCCAAATAAATTTGGCGTCCTTTATAACTAATGCCGAGAAAGGATTACACCTACCTGACAAGTTTGAGATAAAGCGTTGAAGATATGCCAGCCTCCCTTGAAAAGATCGTAGTTGCTTTAAGGTTTTGGGAGGCTGCATTTCTAAGATAGCTTTAATCTTTTCCGGGTCGATTTCAATTCCACGATGTCAGACAACGAATCCTAAGAATTTCCCGGAGGTGACGCCGAAGGCGCATTTTAAGGGATTCATCTTAAGGTTAAATTGTCTTAATCGTTCGAAAACAATTCCAAAATCATATAGGTGGTTGTCCTTTACTTTGCTTTTGATGACCACATCATCCACGTAGCATTCGACTTGATTGTGGATGAGATCATCAAAAATTCTTGTCATCTCTCTCTGGTATGTTGCTCCCGCATTCTTCGAGTCCGAATGGCATCACTCGTGTAGCAATATACTCCGATCGGCGTTCTGAATGCTGTAAGCTTTTCATCTTCTGGAGCCATTTTTATCTGGTTGTATCCTAAAGATCCATCCATGAATGAGAATATTTCATGCGTCGAAGCAATGTCGATCATTAATTCTGGGATCGATAGAGGGAATTCATCCTTTGGACATGCCTTGTTTAAATCTCTGAAATCCACACAAATTCTGATCTGACCATTCTTCTTCCTAACTGGTACCACATTGGCTAACCAAGTCGAGTATTGTTATTGACGGACAAATTTAGCGTCTATTAGCTTTTTAACTTCAGCTATGACTTATTGTTCGATTTCTAGACGCATTCTTCTGGGACCTTGTCTGACTGGGACAGAAGTAGGATTCACTCCTAGCTTATGGACTGCGACCTCTGGAGCTAAACCTGGCATCTCATCGTAGTTCCAAGCAAAACAGTCTTTAAATTCCATTAATAACTTGATTATTTCTTCGAAGTCTTCTTTATTGAGTAAGGAGCTAACAAAGGTAGGTCTAGGCTCTTCGCTAGTACCTAAGTTAACTTCCGTTAACTCATCTATTGTATATTTAATCTCTTCTTCGAATTCTGGTGGAGCGTCTCCAATTTGTAAATCTTCAAATTCTTTTGTAGTTTCCATACAGTTATCATTAAACTCGCAAGTGACAACCAAGCAAAATTCAGTATCGTCAACTGATCCTACTATGCCGAATCCTAGACCATGCTTTGAATTGGGTGGACGACCGGAGTTACTCCATAAATTTTCAAAATGTTGTGATTGACCTTTTGTCCATTGTCGAGGTAAGAAACAACGCTGAATTAAATTTTGAACACAGGAAGAGTACCACTCAAAAGGTAATTCCATTAATTCTGATGAAGTGACAGCTTCAAATTGTACATTATTTTCAGTTTTGGAGGAAGGAGCACCACGGTAGAATTTGATTGGTTTTGCACCGCCGCTACGTACCTCTTTAACCACCATACCCTCGATCTTATTAGAATGGATCGGGGTCAGGGTCATAGTATGTACATAGTGGTTAATCTTCTCGTACATCGATTTATATTCCTTGTTCTTTTCATCTTCGAGCGGGATCTTGAATTGCGGCTTCTTCCGACTTATTGTCGCTGCTTCTTGTTTGATTTCTTTTTCTTCTTCAGAACTATCTTCCCAATCAACATTGATGGCTGGTTTCCTCTTTTCAACTATCCTAACGTCTTTGCCACGACCTCGTCCCCGGCCTGGACCTCGGATGCGAGTTGTGGAGAAACCTTCACCATCTCGCCGTAAGGGAGTGGTGAGTGACTGTTGGACTAGAACTTCAGGTTCTTCGTCATCCCGAACTTCTTTTTCTTCATTTGTTATGGTATCTCTGGAGAAGATTGTTTTCTTCGGAGGTGCATAATAAGCTGCATCTTCATGGATTCCAATTTCATGTACGAAGAATGGTTGTAAGTCACCTTTGATGCACTTTTCCCCACCATCGTAGTATTTGATGCACTGATGTAGAGATGATGGTACCATCCGGTTTTCATGTATCCCTGGTCGGCCCAGTAGAGCGTTGAATGACGTTTCTGAATCAATTATATGAAATTTTGCGGTTGTCTTTGCCAAGTCACCGGTCTTCAATAGCAGTGTTATTGATCCGAGGGCTCTTTCTCTTTTCTGATTGAATCCTCTTAACAACATTTTGTCTGGTTCGAGCTCGCGAGCATCAATTTCCAAATATGCTAGTGTTCGAAGACTCATTATATTGATTGATGCTCCTGGATCCACCAATACTTTGGAGAGTGTAAACTTTCCGATTGTAACTGAAATATACAACGGTCGGTTGTGGTCTGTTGTCCCAAGTAGTAGGTCATTGTCCGTGAAGGTAACACCTCGATGTTCCTTTAACGAGCAAACCTCATCTAAGGAATCTCCGGTCATTTGAGCTAAGCAAATTTCTGGATCAAGTAAGGCCTTGATCAGAGCTTCTCTCATCTCCTTTGATAAGATGAGAGCGTCGTAGATGCTCAGTTTGGCCGGTAGTTTCCTAAGATGGGCTAGCACGTTGTAGTCCACTTTATTCCCATGTGTCTCGGCTTCTTCTTGAATGGGTATTTCTTCCGCGGGTTGGTTCTTCCCGAACAACCACCCGCTTTCCTTTGTCCTTTGGACCCATTCTCGGAGGTAGAACTCTTCCACTTCTTAAGTTAACCTCTGTAATTTCTTCTGAATCTAGTATTGAGTTTGCTGGTGTTTCCTCCTGAATCGGAATGACAGGTTCTTCTGGATTAGCTTCAGAGTCTGAAGGCTCTAACTCTATTGTGACTGGAGCTCCTCGAAACTCGCAAATAGACCCATTGCTTGTTGAACTCTCGTAGCCTCCCTGGTGGATGTCTTCTTTATCATTGTGATCATCGAGATTGTGTATGATTTGAGAATTGTCATTTGTATCGAAATCGATGTCCGGATTTAGTTGGTTATCGCTAGTTACGTACTCGTTAGAAACAGTCAAAATGTAGCCAACGCCATAACCCTTATCATTATAAGATCCCACCGGAGTGGGCAGATAGTCATACAGAGTCAGAGGTTTGAGGGATTTCACCCCCAAATCGGAAATAACTATCCTAGGATAAGCAGCCCCTAGTCAAGCCTTAGGAGCCTCGGCTTTCTCTTCTTCGTCGATTTTCTTCTTCTCTTCAATTGTCTCTTGTTGAGGTGGTTCTTTTATTGCATGTGATAGTGTCGACTTAACAGGTCTCGAACTCTGAATTGGGGCTCGCACCGAAGCGGTTTGGATGTGATCCAAAATCTTTTTCGAAGACCTTATCCAAGCGATAGTCCATCCATCATCAGTCGCATAGAGGTCTATCGGCACAATGAGATCAGTCGACACAACATTGATGGAACCTCCTTTATGGGGTTCCTTCATGTATTCCTTCGGGATCGTTATATTCCCTTTCCGAAGATTGTCGTTGAGCCAACTCTTGAAGGTAATACAATCTTCTATCTTATGCCCAAGCATCCGGTGGTAATAGCAAAAGTTGGGATCACCTTTCTTGTCGACTTCTTCTGGTCTCTTAGGTTACGGCAGTTGGAAATGCGGAGTCTTCATCGATCGCGGAACATTTTCGGCACTGCCTCATTCTTAAACGGGTACTCCCTGCTCAGAAGCTCCCTTAACGTACGTTGCGGATGAGGTGATTGTTCATACTGTTGAGATGACTGATAGCTGGGTCGGGGTTGTTGATAATTCTGTTGAGGTTGTTGCGGCCGTTCTGACGATAATTGTATCGGCTGCTTGCCTTTGTCGACTGCTGCAACGATCTCGGACTTCTTTTTAAAAGTTTTCACGGGCTTCTGTTTGTCTGTTTTGTCGGTGAAACTTAATTGCTTCACCTCCTCTTGCAAACTTTCGGCCTTGCTTAACAACTTCTCGAAAGTCTTAATAGTAAATCCCTTGAGGAGAAGTGCTATCGAGCCATGAATGCTCTTAAGTAAAATGCCGACTGCATGTTGTTCTTGTAGCTGTGGCTCACACTTCATACTTAGATTTCTCCATCGGAGTATGTAATCCACCAAAGTTTCATTCGGCTTCTGTTTCTCTACCACTAAATCACCTATAGTGATGTGGTGTTGAGCTCCGGCAAATTGCTTGATGAAGAGCTTCTCTAGTTCTGAAAATGTCTTCACCAAACCATTCGGTAATTCTGCATACCAATCAAAGGCGATCCCTGACAGGCTGCTGACAAATTGTCTGAAGAGTAAAGCATCACTTCCGCCGGCATTGCAACAACTGGCACGAAAGTGTGCAACATGCTGTCGGGGGTTCCCGGTTCCATCAAAGGTCTTAAACAGAGGTGGTACGAAGCCTTTCGGGTATTGGACAACGTCGAATTCTTCGAGGTAAGGTCTACCAGTCCGAATGGATGTCCCGCTCTTTGATTGTGCCAAGGCTTCTCGCACCTGCTGCTCCACCAAGCTCTTAATATCCTTTTCTGGAATCATGCTTTGTGTTGTATCCTTCTTTAATTGATCATCCCCGTTGACGGACGTAATCTCCTTTCCTCCATCTACAATGTGAATGACCTCTGGGGGTGTCTCTCGTTGGGGTTGCACTTGACTCTGGAGAGTGGCTAGGGCTACAGCCATCTCTTCCATCCTTTTTGCCATTTAGGCGATCGTATCATCTTTCTCTTGAAGCTGCCACCTCATTACTTCTGGTTCCTCTCTTTCTGCTGCTGTAGGGGCACCTTGTGAAGCGGACGAAGCTCGTGTTTCAACCATGTTAATTTCTGCATATTCATCACCCATGAACTCTGACGAGTCAATCTCATCTCCGAATTTCTCTTCTCTTTCCCTTGCTAATCGCTGAATATCGGTTCTTAGCTTTTCCATAGCATCTTCTAGTGGTCTTTTCTGCACATCTTTACAGTTGTCATGTGATAATTGTCGGGTTTCCTTCTCATGAGTCCCCTTTACTGCAGTAGCACTTTCTTCGGATTCAAGTCTCCTGACGAGACTTTCCTTCTCAGGCTGTTGTTTCAATCTTAATTGTCCAGTAGTGGGACGCCATACCATTCTTCTAGCAGCGGAAGGTCTAGGACCGGATGGTCTGTCATCCAAATGCTGGAAGGTGGTATCCTCCCTAATTTGTAGTCCTAAAACGACATGCGGACTAGCTTTCATCCTTTTATTTGGCTTTTCTGCAACGATAGCAGTTTCTACTCGCGGCCCAAGACGAGATTTGACTGGCACCCGCCCTATCCTTCTTAAAATTTCTGATACAGGGCACCTTTCCTTCTTCGCTAACTTCTCTATCAAAGTTTGCAGTCGAGCAAATGGCATAGTTTTGGCCCTTTTCTTACGGCTATCATCGTAATATACGGGCTGAGGCAATGCGGCAGCAATCTTGCGAACATTTTCTTCATCCTCTGCGGCGGAGAGGTGATGGAATCTACTTCCTCCCAAAAGTGGTATGTATTCGAGCGGCGGTGTATACTCGGGCGGTTCCGGGATTTCTTCTAGGAAAGCAACTTCAGCGGCTGCGGCTTCTCTAGCGATCCTTCTACTTCGTTCCTTCTCCGAGTCCGTGTCGGCGATGGAATTCTCGAGCTGGACCCGATTTCAAAAACGAAGGTCTCACGGAAGGTCCGTACCCTCCACGGTAACGGGTTCACCATAGTTCCGGATTTCCTTCCCCTTTAATTTGGCGGAAGCCGGGGTAGGTGCAGAGACAACTAGACCAGGTGGGGGTAGCAACAACGGTCCTTACGTGGACGGCGAGTACTCCGCTCAGTTGGAATCTTTTGCAGAGGAGGGAATTCATGAGTTGACTTGAGGTTGAACTCAATCAACGGCTTCTCAGTTTCTGGTACTTTGCTTGTGAGTGAAAAGAGAGTGACGTCAGGGATTTTGATGTCGGTGTCCCCGAATCCTTGTCCGAATTGAATGATTCCATTATCAGGCAGTTTGTCCTTGAACACGGCCAGGTCGAATCCGTTGACGAAGGAGAAGATCAGTTTTGGGGCTTCCATTTCTGCAAGGCAGATTCCAAGTGTTAGTCCCCGAATCGTGCTTCTTCTTGTCGTACAACTTATGACGAAAAGAAAGAGTCCGAACACATTTCTGTTTATCTTAGTGTATTTGTGATATTAAAGGAAAATTGTCTTTTCAAAAAGATTTGTTCGTTAGGAAAGAGAATTTATTGAAAGAAGGAGAGTTGTAGGAAGGGTAAAGGAATTGATTAGGAACCGGAAAAGGAATAGAATGTCTTGTAGAAACTTCTCGACCCGCAAGACCGCTCCTAAACTAATACCTATTGGGGGTCCACCCCACCTCAAAAATGAGGTAAAAGGATCTCGGAACCTCTCCGTTTAGGGGTGTCTAAACAGTGGCTCCTAATTCGAAAGGATGTTGGCTATACTCGTCCAAGGTAGAAATGAACATAGTATTCCAACGGAAAGAAGGGTAGTTTGATCCACTAGGGACAAGGATACACTACCGATTTTTTTTTGAAAGCAGAACTATTTGATTAAAAATGGAGAGAGGAATTTTTCCCCAGTGGAGTCGCCAGAAGTATGTCGGCATATTTTTAGGTTGTGTGTTTTATTTTGAAAAGGGGGTCGCCTAACAGAAATTGTCGGCGAATTTTTAATTTAATTTAAATAAATAATTTGAAAAGTAGTATTTGATTTTGAAAATAATTTTTAAATTTAAAGATTTTAAGATATGAAATCAAGCCGATCTCACATCCCGAATAGTTTACATAAACGAGCACCGCACCACAAACCGTGTATCTATCCCGAAGAATAGACACATCGCTTTATAATGGGGCTCGATTAGATAAACTAGAAAGGTTTGTGACATCCGTTTGGTCCGCGAACCAATTTTATAAGCCGACAAATTCCACGCTTAATATGACGGCATTAAACGGGGTTTATATTACACAGGTTCTTAAAATTCCCTATAAGGGCAAGCCCCTATAGTTAATTACATCTTAAGTGACGGGAATCACCTAAGAAAACTCTCGATAATAATCAGTAGTTCTGCTCTCAAGAATTTTGAAGTTTAAGTTTTTAAAGGATTGAATTTTGGAATTTCAATAAGGAACGGATCAAATTAGAATATTTTGTTTTGGGAATTCAAAGGAAGAAAAGTAGGAGAAATTACAAATTCGAAGCGAACTTCGGCAATTTCCCGACTATCCTATTGTTTGGCTTGGATTTAAGAAAAGTCCTAATGTTATTTGATATTTCAATCTTGCCAGTTTTAATTAATTAGGACTTATATTTGTATGATAAAATCACACAAATAGCCTTGAAGATGTGAGGGTTTATGTCGTATCGGACGACTACCTCGGAATCCTAAAACCGGTTAGGGCTTAATTTGCAATGCAAATGCCTAACAAAAGGTTGAGGATTTATGTTGCACTAGGCACACTACCTCGAAGTCCTATGGCTTGGTTATTTAATTCTAGGAATGTTTTGCTGATGTAGAGTTGTTTTGCTGATGACGATGGTCGTGCTGCCCACCATGCTCCGAGCTCCTTGTTGTTGCAGAGGTTTAGTTTTAGAAGTCATAAATCAGGAGATGAGAAAAGTGTTTTGGTTTAGAGAAAATCATAATTTCCAAGTGTTTTTTATGTTTTAATTAAAACAAATCTTAAAGTTGATTATAACAACACCGGTTAAGATCCCACGGTTCCATCCTTCCAGCATCGTTATTTTATCGGATTCACTTAGTCCAGATGAATTTGCTAAACTCAACTAAATGAGTTCCACACTTTCATTTAAACCGTGGGAAATCCCGTTAGCAACACGTAGGTTACATCATCCGAGGTATTCCCGATCATCCAACAAGACGTTTTAATTTAGTTGTAATTGCAGTTTTGTGTTCTGTTTGTGATTAAATTTTGAGTTGTTTTATATTTTGAGATGTTGTGGCGGTGAATTTTATCTTGCAATGACTTTTTATTTAATTTTGATTTCAGTTTCAGGGACTATCCTAAAGGTGTGGGTTTTCATGCAACAGTTGTTTATCATGCAAGAAAAGTAAGTGCGAAGCGATTAAATAAATTGCAACAAAATAAAAGCGTACCTGGAGGGTCTTCCCGTCATCCCAAGCTGCACTTAAACATAATTTAGAATATTTAAGCAAGTTCCTAGGTAAAGCTAAGGGAAGGGTTATGGTTTTCTACCAAATTCCTAATCCTATAGCTAGTCATTTCCTATGACGTCTAGGTTCTTGTGTTTTGGTTTGAGGACGATTTTCTTCCTCAAAGAATAATTAGGTTCAATTGTTCTTATGAATATCCTATCATATTGAGTAAGTGCTTAAGAAGAATCTTAAACATCTTTTCAATATTGCTAGAATTGTTTTAAGTCCAAATGAATTTAATTATACAAATGAATTAATCGTCCGAGAATTCAAATTTTGTTGTTATCCTTCTCAGTGAACTAGGACATTTGAATACCCTATAAGTGAAGTAACACTTCATTTAACATTCTGTTTAGGAGTTATGACAATAAAAGTTTTTGAGGGCAAATTGGTGTTCAAATGGTTTGTGATTTAATTTAATTTCAGTTAACGGGTTTAAATTTGGAATAGCGTTCAAGTTGCTTTATATTTATTTTTGAATTTCTTTATGTCTTAGGTGATGTTATTTTTAATTTAATTTAACTTTAACTTAATTTAATTTAATTTGGTTTAGTTTTAATTTTAATTAAATTTAATTTGATTTAATTTTAACTTGATTCCATTATTTAATTTAATTTAATTCAATTTAGTTTGATTTGATGTGAATTAACTTAATTTAATTTAACTTGATTTAATTTAATTTGATTTTAATTTCCTTTAATTTGATTTAATTTGATTTAATTTAATTTAATTTAATTTGATTTAATTTAATTTGATTTTAATTTCCTTTAATTTGATTTAATTTGATTTAATTTAATTTAATTTAATTTAATTTAATTTGATTTAATTTAATTTAATTTGTTCAATTTAATTTAATTTAAATTAATTTAATTGGTTTGATTTAATTTAATATAATCTTTAATTTAATTTTATTTTTAATTTTAATTTAATTGAAAATTTAAAAAGAGTTTAATAATTTAGCTTTAATTTAATTTAATGATTAAGTCTTTTAACACTTTAAATCTTAAATTTGAATTATCATTTTAATTAGGAATTAAATATTATTGAGATGATTAATTTAGGGATTCTTAAATTAAAGAACAAATCTCTCCCTATTAATATCCCTATTTTAATAATTCCAACTTTATTATTCTTCCAAATTTAATCAATTATTTATTTTAATTATTTTCAAATTGTTTGGTAGGTTTCTACCCCTTAATTATTTAAATTTCAATCATCCAAATCAGATTAGGATCAGATATTTTACTCTTTAATTTTATTAAGCCTAAAGTTTTAATTAAAGGTTAAAATTTTAATTACCACATTGCCCTCCAAGCTTAATAATTCCATAACTCACTAAATTGAGCTTAAATGAACTTGAAATTTTTTATATGACTTCACTCATATGTCAATAAAGACATGAGAGGAGAAAATGTGATTTTTCTGTATTTAATTTATTTATGTAATTATTTTTGATGGAAAATAGAGATTTCCAAGGGAAATTTAATAATATGAACAAGGAAAAGTTTCTATCCTTAAGAAAATTATGGGACATTCCTAATGACCAGAGGACCACTTGGACCAATTTTGGTGATTTTTTGAATTATATTATTTTTATTATAATTATTTTGAGTTATGGAGTATTAATTAATTTAAAAATAAAATAAAGGTTGAAAAATGAATTTTATATTTTTCAAAAATCTCTCTGATATCAAGGAAATCAGAGAATTAATTTTTACAATTTTCTGATTTTTCTTTGATTTATTAGAATTATTTTAGTGGAAATGCTAGAAAATACATTGTTTTTTAATTTTAAAATTACCTTAGGGCTTTAAAATTTAATATCTCTTCAAATAGACCTAAGAAAAATATGGGGTTTGTTCCTAAGTAATTAGAATTCAAAATGTGACATTTTAGTGAATTTTATTATTTTTATGATTTTTATGATTTTTTATTTTTTAAAATATTAAAATAATACAAAAAATCAACTTTTTTAGAAAATTGAAATTTTAATTTTCTTAAATTCCCCTGATATCAGAGAGGCTCCAAAACCAATTTGGTGAATTTTTTAAAAGTATTTTGAAAATTATGAATTTTTTAAAGTTTAAATTGGCTAAATGGCTTAATCAACCCATTTAGTAGGGCTAATCAAGTCCATTTGACTTCAAATTTTTATGATGGATTCCCCTGATCCTAAAGGTCAGTGGAGAATTGATTTCAAGTCAATTGGATGTATGATTAGCTCTAATTAATTAGGAACCTATTTTGGGTGTTTAAGCCAATTAGGGTTATTCCAAGTGGATTAATTCAAAACCTATTTTTCCTAGGTTCCTCTGGTCATAAAAAACATCCTTAAATTTTCCTAGAATTTATTTCACAACATGCTAATTATTGGAATTAAAATACTAAAAACAACAACATGAATTTGAAAAATCAATAACTTCTCATAGGGATGGCCTCTGACTTTGGAAAATTCGAGGAATGTTCCCAAATTCGGAGGCTTAAAAGCCCTATGGTCTCATGCCATGGTGAATTTCCTATAAGCATGGAGAATTAAAACAATGTAGAGGGTAAATAAATCATTAAAAATAAAATACTTGATGAAATTAAATGATTTCTTTTCCACATTATTCTCCTCTGTTCACTGAGCAAGAGGGTATTTTTATTTTATTTTTCTGATTTTTCTACACAAAGTTATGGATTTTTGAAGTTTAGGGGAATTAAATAAATCAAAAATATCCTAATTTTCTATTTATCCATGGGCGCCACGCCATCCTCGGCAGCACCGAAATGTTGGGCTAGGGTTTGAATTGGGTTGGATTTGGGCCTCTTTGGTAAATGGGCCAATGTAGGTCAAATTGGGCTAACTTGGGCCAATGTTGGGCTAGGGTTGAAATTGATGTAAAATAAATGTTGTAAAATGTTTATGGGAGTGTTTCAAAGAGTTTTTGGCTTTGGTTGGGTTTTGATTTTGGGGTTTGGGCTTATTTGGGTTAGGTTTGGGTTTAGGTCAAAATTGGGCTTTTTGGTTTTGGGTTGAATTTGAGTGGGGTTTGGGTCTAAATTTTGGGCAAATCATGTTAGTGTTTTGTTTGTGGGAATGTTAAGGAATTTTTAGAAAAGATTTGGGGTTAATTGGAGTTGAATTGGGTTAGTTTGGGTTAGGCTTGGGTCATGGGTCCAAATTGGGCTTTAAGGCCCAAAGTGAAATTGGATTCAAATGTCAATCAAATTGGACTTGGATTTGGTCTATATTGGTGTTGGGAATGTTGAATTGAAGTTTAGAATTGAATTGGACCAGAATTTTGGTCAATTGGGTAGGTTTGTCTTGACATTAGGTTCACTTTGGGTTAAAATGGGTCAAATTGGGGGTTTTGATAAAAGTGGGGTAAATTGACAAAATTGACCCATTGTGTAGTTGAACAAAATGAAATTGGGAATATTTGGGATTTTCTGGAATTTTTTGGGAATTTTCTGAATTTTTGGATTTTTGGGTCAAGAGGGGTATTTTGGGTATTTGGAGGGTATTGGGAGGTATTTTTGGAATTTTTTGTATTTTTGGGTATGGGTGATCAATTTGAGTAATGTGGGAATGTTTGGGATTTATTTTGAGGAATTTTGGGTAATTTAGGTGATTTTGCAAATTTTGGGTAGTTTCAAGGGCTTTGGGTTGGCTAGGCGGGTGTAGGGTCCCGGGGGTCAAAAATTGAAAATTTGGAAAATTGAAGATTGGGTGAATGTAAGTGGAATGAAATCATTTTGGTTGAGCCATATAGCCATATCAAGCCCACATGAGCCATGAAGCCATATCAAGCCCACATGAGCCATGAAGGGACTCATTTGAGGCATCCACTATGTTGTTCCTAACCCTCTTAGCCAAGGGCTTAGGGGTTAAGGACCATCCATGTGAATCACCTTTATGAGTCGGGAGGTCAAGTTAGGTATGGGTGTGTTTTTTTTAGGATGTGTGTGAAAGTGCGGTGTCTCAGGTGTAGTGTGTGTGTAAGTCGGCCTCACCGGACCGAGTCACCTGAGCCGATCCTAAGGCCAAAGAGTCCTATAGGAACTCATCCTTTAAACTTCCACATTTGGTTTCAACCCTCTAGGTGATTAGGGGTCTACAGTTAAGTTTGTGGAGTTTTCAGAGAGTTAAGAAGTGGTTTGAATTTCTAGGTGGTGGGTCCCAATTCTAATCCTCTAGCATAGTCAAAGGAAAAGCCTAAGGCTAGATCCTAAGTACTAAAGAGAAGAAGAGAAGACCTCATCAAAAATGAGGTCAACAAGATTTATTTAGAATTATTTGATAATTGGTTTAGGACTTAGGGATGATTTCAATTGAACGCATGATGAAGAAGAGTGTCATATGGACTTTGGATGAATTTTTGGGCTTTTGGATTTGGTGGAAGTGGGCTTTTAGAATGTTTTAAGAAAGTGGGCCTTTAGGTTTGAAAACAAATTGGTGGATGGAAATTTTGTTAAGGATTGGGCCAATCTAATGTTGAGTTTAGTTTAGGAATGTGTCATGAGTGATTTGAAACAAATTTGAGGTGATTTGGAGTTGAATTGGGTTTGATTTGGGACTTTTTGGTAAAGGGGTCAAAGTGGGTCAAATTGGGTTAACTTGGGCTAAGGTTGGCCTAATATTAAATTTGATGTAAAATTAATGTTTAGAAATATTTATGGGAGTGTCACAAAGAGTTTTCAACTTTGGTTGGGCTTTGATTTTGAGATTTGGGCCCATTTGGGTTTATGGTTGGTTTAGGCCAAAAATGGGGATTTTGGTTTTGGGTTAGGTTTGGATGGAGTTTAGGTTCAAATTTGGGGAAAATCTTGTTATTTTTTTGTTTGTGGGGATATTAGGAAGGTTTAGGAAAAGATTTGGGGCCAATTGGGGTTGAATTGGGTTGGTTTGGGCTAGGTTTAGGTCATGGGCCAAAATTGGGCCTTAGGCTTCAAATTGAAATTGGATCCAAATTTCAATCAAATTGGACTTGTATTTGGTCTAGATTGATATTGGGGGTATTGAATTGAAGTTTAGAATTGAATTGGGTCAAAATTGGGATTAATTGGGTTGATTTGGTTTGACATTTGGTCCATTTGGGTTAAAAATGGGTCAAATTGGGTATTTTGGTAAAAGTGGGCTAAATTGACAAATTTAGCTTATGGTGTAGTTGAATAAATGAAATTAGGAATATTTGGGATTTTCTGGAATTTTTTGGGAATTTTCGGAATTTTTGATTAAAAAGGGCATTTTGGGTATTTGGAGGGTATTGGGGGGTATTTTTGCAAATTTTGGTATATTTGGCTAAGGATGATCAATTTGAATGGTCGAAAATGTTTAGGATTGGTTTTGAGGGATTTTGCGTAATTTAGGTGATTTTGCAAATTTTAGGTAGTTTCAAGGACTTTTGGTAGGTTTGGTGGGTGTAGGGCCCTGGGGTTAAAAATTGAAATTTTGGCAAAATAAAGATTGATCAAGTTTGAGTAGGATGGAATCACTTTGGTTGAGCCATGAAGCCATATCAAGCCCATAAGAGCCATGAGAGGACTCATCTTTGGCATTCACTATGTTGTTCCTAACTCTCTTAGCCAAGGGCCTAGGGGTTGAGGTCATCCATATGAATTACCTACATGAGTCAGGAAGTCAAGCTAGGTATGAATGCTTTTAGGATTTGGAATGTGTGCGAAAGTGTAATGTGTGCGGAGTCAACCCTCACTCAGACCAGGCCACCTAGGGTCGTCGTAAGGCCAAAGAGTCCTATAGGGAACTCATCCTTTAAACCTCCACATTTGATCTTAACCCTTCAAGTGACTTGGGGGTTTATAATCAAACTTATGGGGTTTGCAGGGAGTTAAGAGGTGATTAAATTTCTAAGTGGTGGGTTCCATTTCTAATCCTCTAAGATAGTCAAAGGAAAGCCTAAGGCTAGATCCTAAGTACTAAAGAGAGAGAAGAGAAAAGACCTCATCAAAAATGAGGTCAACAAATGGACCCCCAATAGGTTTGGTGTGCTAACCAAGCACACCGCGTGTATTGGTGTTGACCGAAGAGATCAACAAAACCAACACAGACATCTAAGTGACACACTTAGAACAGAGTTGAAACAAATTTCCGCTGGGGAGTATCGAGTATATCTCCAAGACTAGAGAGCCCTGAACTCTCACTGGGGAAAAGAAAAGAAGGTGAATTCCAAATCATAAGATCTGGGGAAATTTTATTTAGATTTCATTTCATTTTCTATTCTGAGTTTTTTAATGTGTGAGTTTAGATTTTTATTTGTTCTGAGTTTCAATTTCTATTGAGGTTTAATTTAAAATCAATTCAAGAAAATATGGATTTGAAATGAGAATTGGAACCTAAGTTCCAACCTCGGGATTACGAAGAGAACTGGAATTTAGGTACCAGCCTCGGAGTGAGAATCGGAGTTTAAGTATCGATTGAAAAGGATGAGAATTAAAATTTAGGTACTGATCTGGAATTTGGTACCAGCCTCAGAAGGATGGAGTTGAAATTTGGTATCAATCTCGGGAAGAGAGTCAGAATTTAGTACCGACCTCGAAAGGAGAGAACTAGAATTTGGTACCAGTCTTGAAGGTTTAAAGAGAACTGGAATCTGGTTCCAGTCTCGAAGGTTTAAAGAGAACAGGAATCTGGTTCCAGTCTCGAAGGTTTAAAGGGTTGAAATTTGCTGTGGAGATTTGAGTATAGCGGAAGATTTGGAATGAGACGTGAAAGTGTTTCACGTCCCACGAGGATCGATCAAAGTCTGATTATTTGGCGAAGGATATGAATCCATGTTATCAAAACCAAATCAAAAATTTTCGTGGTTCTGTGTCAGTAGATTCAGTCGACCTTCTCAAAAGAGGGAAGGAAATATGGAGAGTCAAAAAGAGATTTGAGAATAGCCGAAGGCTGGGGATTTCAGATTCGGGAATTTGTTTTAGTCATTTGTTGTAATTTGATTTTTAGCTTGATTTTTCAATTTAGAGTTCATTTTTATTTAGAGTTCGTGTTTATTTGTAGTTTGTTTTGACATTCAGATTTTTTTAAAAGAGAGTTTTCATTTATTTTTATTTTTTCTTTGTTCTTTGTTCGAAGTTCATTTAACTTAATGACCTTTCCCAGTCAATTTGCACAAAAAGAGGTGAAGGCAAAACATGACATGGTCACTTTCATTCCAATCTTGTCGAAAATACATCATACATCTTGATCCAAAACATGATATTTTATTTGAGAATTTAACATCTCATACAATCCATATAAATTCAAAACGGATTGTGTAAGATTCTTGCAAATTGTTTCTAAAAGCGTCTGCGAAAATCCATGTCTGAATAGTGAGATACATGGACAATAACATCACCTTCCAAGCCACCCTTGGTAGGAATGTCGTATGGATGTGCATTGGAGGTGTGCTATCTCCCATGTAACTCACAGCTCGTAAGGTCGGAGGTTCTCTAACTCTGGATCTGCCTGGAAGTGAAAAGGAATCTCTGTCATCCATTCTCTTGAAAGTAACAGAGATCCGCTCAACATGCACTCCTGGAATGCAATGCTTTGCGATGTCCGCTCCATTCCCTTTTAACACCATGACGGAACCTACCAATAGTGGTATCTCCACTAGCCCTCGGAATTCTCCGGAGCCTGCTATCCACAGGTCAGATCCGAACATGATATTGCACTGGTTGACAAAAGACACTGTACAGAAATGTCTAACGAAATCGTGATGGTCTATGTGTGGAGGTATGCAGTCGCCCTCCTTATAGATGTTAATGATAAAGCTGTTGGGTATGCAATCTGCATGCAATACCCTCCATGTCACCATCCTCTTTACCATTCTTTTAATAATATTCGGCATTGGATCCACCTCACTGCGACGGAGTATCCCTGGTGGATTTCCTTTTATGTCTACCGCGAAGTTGTAGCAACATTCCCACTGGATCATAACTCTTCCTTTTCCAGGCATCCGTCTTTGGGGTTCTAAATAAGTTTTCTCCCTCAGACGACCAGCTCGGCCCATTTTCTGAAGTTCAACAATGCAGTCTACAATTTGTTGTTGTTCATAGTCTGAAGAAACATCTGTATGCAGCTAAAGGCCTTCCAAGATGTCGATCCTCTTGCCATGGATTCTTTCAAAGTATTCAAAAGTTTTCTTTTCAACATTCTACATCTTTTCCAGCTCATATTCCAGAATTATCAGCAACTGGTGAGGTCTAGTAACGTACTGTGGGATGTATGGTTCAACCCCAGTACGCTCTCCTGCATGTCTCGACTCCTCGGAGATAATCTCTTTCGGGACATCCTCCGGGGTTGCTTTCGCAACAAGACTCTTTAAAACTGGTGCATTTATCTGGCATCATGGCACAGATTCTGTTTCTGCTTTCCTTGGGATTTCTTTTATCTTTTCTGTTGTTCTTAGAGTTGGTCTCCTCTTTTCTAGTTCCTAGCGGACTGGCTTCTTAAAAGTGCTTGCATTGATGGTAGCAGCTGTCTCTTTACATTGATCCGCTGCTAGCTGGGTTAGCATCTCGCAGATGCGTCGGTTCTTGTTTCTTCATTGAGTAGGGGTGAGAATAGCTCTCCTTACCTCTTGAATTTCTGTGGGCATTACGCTGACGAGCCTGCCTTCTGTTGTAGCAACCACAGACTTAACTTTCTTGTCCTCTCCCATTGCATGAGCGGTATTTACTTTTCTCTTCTTGCTGGTAGATGGTTGACTTGAGCCACCCAATTTCATCACTGTATGGCTGTGGAGCTCTTCTCGATCAATCGGTCCAACCATTTTCTTCGTACTGTAGCCCGGCTGGTGTGAAGTTAAAGTCAATCTCAATCACGGCTCCATCATTCGTCCTCTTTTTATCGAGTGCTAGACTAACGCCATTCATAAAGTACAGAACCAACCGCCCATTCGACATTTCCCTGCGAAAAACAAGGAAAGGATCAGGGGTTGTACCAAGAACAAGAACATTAAAAAAATTTGTTTATTAATGAAGAGCTTTTATTCATTTATTTCAAATTTAAATAGGAGTAGGAAAAGATGAAGAAAGATCAAGAGTAAGATTTGATTTGAAAGGAAGGATAAAAAACTCTATTATCATAATTTCACATGTTTTTCTTTTAACATTTTTTTTAAACGATTTTCTTTATCGTCCACTTTTTATATTTTTGGGTTCGGACCCAGTCATAAGTAATTGTTGTGCCCGTGCTTCTAGGAATGAGGATTCATCCTTCGAAACATCAGGTTGCGTAATACTTTTTTAGATATCGTCCATTAATTGGAAGCATAGGTCGTTCTCCACGGCAATTTACAAGCTGGTAGGAACTACCTGAGTAAATTGTTTCGACCACGAATGGCCCTTCCCAAGTCGGTTCAAATTTACCACCTATCTTGCGATGTGCAAGAATAGGTCTTCTGAGAACCAAAACCAAGTCAACGACTTTGAATGTCCTGTCGGCATATTTTTAGGTTGAGTGTTGTATTTTGAAAAGAAGGTCGCCTACAGAAATTGTCGGTGAATTTTTAGTTTAATTTAATTATATAATTTGAAGAGTAATATTTGATTTTGAAAATAATTTTAAATTTGAAAAATTTTAAGATATGAAATCAAACCGATCTCACATCCCAAATAGTTTATATAAACGAGCACCGCACCACAAACCGTTATCTATCCCAAAGAATAGGCACACTGCTTGACGATGGGGCTCGATTAAATAAACTAGAAGATTTGTGACATCCGTTTGGTCTACGAACCAATTTTATAAGCTGATAAATTCCCTTGCTTAATATAAATGAATTAAACAGGGTTTATATTACTTTGGTTCTTAAAGTTCCCTATAAGGGCAAGCCCCTATAGTTAATTACATCTTAAATGAACTGAATCATTTAAGAAAACTCTCAATAATGATCAGTGACTTTGCTCTCAAGAATTTCAAGGTTTAAGGTTTTCAAAGGATTGGATTTTGGAAATTTTAACAGGGAATAGATCAAATTTAGAACGGTTATTTTCAGGAGTCCAATGGAAGAGGAGTAGGAGAAGCTGAAGATACAAGAAGAATCTTGGCAACTTCCCAAACTATCCTATTGTTTGGCTTCGAGTTTAAGAAAATCCTAATATTATCTAAGATTTCAATCTTGCCACTTTTAATTAATTTGGACTTATTCTCGAAGATGTGAGGGTTTATGTAGTACCAAACGACTACCTTGGAGTCCTAAGACCGGTTAGGGCTTAATTTACATAACATGATTATGCAAATGCCTAACAAAAAGTTGAGGATTTATGTTGCACTAAGCAAACTACCTCGAAATCCTATGGCTTTAGTTATTTAATTCTAGGAAAGTTTTGCTGAAGTAGACTCAGGTTTTGCTGATGACGATGGCCGTGCTGCCCACTGTGCTCCAAGCTCCTTGTTGTTGCAGAGGTTTAGTTTTAGAAGATTGTAATCAAAAGAGAAGAGAAGATTTTGCTTTTAGGAATCTTAAAGTCCAAGTGTTTTTAGTGTTTTAGTTAAAACAAATCTTAAAGTTATTAGAACATAACCGATTAAGATCCCACGGTTCCGTCATCCTGGCACCGTTATTTTCATTGAATTCACTTATTCTAAATGACTTTGCTAAACTCAACTGAATGAGTTCCACACTTTCATTTAGACCGTGGGAAATCTCGTTAGCAATACGTGGGTTACATCATCCGAGGTATTCCCGATCATTCAACGAGACGTTTTAATTTTAGTTGCAATTGTAGTTTAATGTTCTGTTTGTGATTAAATTTTGAGTTGTTTTTATATTTTGAAATGTTGTGGCGGTGATTTTTATCTTGCAGTGACTTTTAATTTAGTTTTGGTTTCAATTTTAGGGACTACCCTAAAGGTTTTGATTTCATGCAACAGTTGTTTATCATGCAAGAAAAGTAAAGTAACGGTGCATGTAAGTAAATTGCAGAAAATTGCAAAAAAATAAAACCGTACCTGGAGGGTCTTCCCGTCATCCCAAGCTGCACTTAAAACACATGTTAAAGCATTTAAATGTTTCATCACGTACCTAGGTAAAGCTAAGACAAAGGTTTAGGTTATCTATCAAAGTCCTAATCCTATAGCTAGTCACCTCCTATGACGTCTAGGTTCTTATATTTTGGTTTAAGGACGATTTTCTTCCTCAAAGAACAATTAAGTTCAATTGTTCTAATAAACATCCTATCATATTGAGGAAGTGCTTAAGAGTCTTAAACATCTTTTCAATATTTCTAGGATCGTTTTAAGTCTAAGAGAATTTAATTATACAAGTGAATTAATCATCCGGGAGTTTAAATGTTATTTTTTTGCTCAGTGAACTTAGGACATTTGAATATCCTATAAGTGAGGTAAAACTTCACTTGATGTTTCATTTAAGAGTTATAATATTAAGAGCTTTAAAAGGGCAAATCAAGTTATTAAGTATTTTGATGATTTAGACTTAATGATTTAATTCTAATTTTTTATTTAATTATAAAAAAATATTTTAAGTTTGGAATAGTATTCAAGTTATTTTTAGGTTTAATTCTTAATAATTTCATTTAGGTTTGTTATTAAATGATTTTAATTTAATTTAATTCAATTTAATTTAATTTAATTTACCTTAATTTAAATTTAATTTCAATTTAATTTAATTTCAATTTAATTTTATTTTAATTTAATTTAATTTAATTTAATTTTAATTTAATTCAATTTTAATTTAATTTAATTTATAATTTATTTTAATTTAATTTAATTTGATTTGACTTTAATTTAATTTAATTTAATTTACTTTAATTTAATTTTAATTTAATTTTAATTTGGATTATTATTTTAATCTTTTAATTAAGAATTAAGTATTATTGAAGTGATTTATTTAGGGATTTTTAAATTAAAGAATAAACATCTTCTTAAATAATATCCCTACTTTAATAATTCCAATTTTCCATTAATCTTCCAAATTTAATTAATTAACTAATTAAGGTTTGCTTTAATTAATCTTAAAAATGATTGGTGGGTTTCTACCCTTAACCATTTAGGTTTCAATCATCCAAAATCAGTTTAAAATCAAATATTTTACCCTTCCCTTTGATTAATCCTAAAATTTTAATTAAGGGTTGAAATTTTTAATTCCCTTTTTTTGCCCTTCAAGCTTAATAATTAAATAACTCACTAAATTAAACTCAAAGGAACTTGAAATTTTTATGTGACCTCACTTACATGTCAATTAAGACATTAGAGGAGAAAATGTGATTTTTCTGTATTTAATTTATTTATGTAATTATTTTTAATGGAAAATAGGGGTTTTTCAAGGGAAATTCAATAACATGACCAAGGGAATTCTTCTGCTCTTAAGAAAATTATGGGGCATTCCTAATGACCAGAGGACCATTTGGACAAATTTTGGTGATTTTTTGAATTTTATTTTATTTATTATAATTATTTTGAGTTTTCGAATATTAATTAATTTAAAAAATAACAAAAAGGTTGAAAAATGAATTTTATATTTTTTAAAAATCTTTCTGATATTAGAGAAACCAGAAACTAATTTTTATAATTTTCTAATTTTTCTTTGATTTATTAGGATTATTTTAGTGAAAAGGTTGAAAAAAATACATTTTTAATATTAAAAATTACATTAAACTTTTAAAATTCAATATCTTATCCTAGGGACTTAAGAAAAATATTTAGTTTGTTCCTAAGTGTTTAGAATTCAAAATATGACATTTTGGTGATTTTTAATATTTTATGATTTTCATTATTTTTTAATTATTAAAATTATTAAAATATTGATAAAAATCAACTTTTTTAGAAAATTATAATTTTAATTTTGCTAAATTCCTCTAATATCAGAGAGGCTCCAAAACCAACTTTGTGAATTTTTGAAATGTATTTTGTGAGTTATAAATTTTTAAAGTTTAATTTTATTCATTATTACTTAAGAGGCTTAATCAACCCATTTGGTGGGGTTAATCAAGTCCAATTGTTTTCAAATTTTTATGTGGTGTTCTCCCATCCCTAAAAGACAGTGGAGCATTGTTTTTAAGTTAATTTATGAATGGTTAGCCCTAATTAATTAAAGTTCACTTTTGGGTATTTAGGTCAATTAGGGTTGTTCAGAATGAATTAGCCCAAAAATTATTTTTCCTAGATCCTTCTGGTCATAAGAAACATCTCCAAATTTTCCTAGAATTTATTTCTCAACATGCTAATTATTGGAATTAAAATACTCAAAACAGCAACATGAATTTGAAAAATCAATAACTTCTCATAGGGATGGCCTCTGACCTTGGAAAATTTAGGGAATGTTCCCAAGTTCAGAGGCTTCAAAAGCCCTATGGTCTCATGCCATGGTGAATTTCCTATATGCATGGAGAATTAAATTAATGCAGAGAGTAAATAAATCATTAAAAATAAAATACTTAATTAAATTACATGAGCAAGAGGGTATTTTTATTTTATTTTTAGGATTTTTCTACACAAAGTTATAGATTTTCAAAGTTCTGGTAATTAAATAAATAAGAAAAATCCTAATTTCCTACTTATCCACGCGGCGCTGACTCAACCTCGGCGTCTCTGAAAGGCCAGGCGACGTGTTTTGATTCAGCGCCGCCATCTGACTGGGATGCCACGCGGCCCGCGGTTCATGTCCCATTACTCTGTCCAGTGTGATCTTGGCCGTCCGCTCGATACACACGCGATCCGACGGCTCCTGGTCATCGTCTACTACTGGTGTGAACCTGTGACCGTCAACCTTCTAACCCTAATTTCTCACTCGATTCTTAATGGATTTTCGAGTTCTTACGCTCTATGGATTCGTCTTGAAGAGACGAACACATCCATATGGTAAACATGTATTGAAATTGACCCAAACTAAATTAAGAATCTCTGGAAGCTTGGGAGGAAGAGTGAGTCCATACCTTTGCTCAGAGAAGTGAAGATTCGATCTGAGAGTTGTGTCACGTTTGATTGGGTCCAAGCAAGCTCCAGATGAAGTCCCTTGGCCTAGTGAATTGTCTAGGTATGAAAGTGCCCACGCACCGATCATAAAGCTTGGAGGCTAGAAGCGATGGCTGGCATGGAGAGGGGGCTTTTAGGGGGAAACCTCTTCTCTTAGTCTGGTGAAGGTGTAGGACAAATCAATTTGGGGATTGGCTCACTGTGGAGAAGTGTCCTGGTTTTGGGCTTGGATTTTAACTCTGAAATTGAGCTCACAGAGAGGAAATGGCAGGGGGATTTCAGTGGGGATCAAGTTCTCTATGTGTGGGGAGTAACCTGGAACAATTTTGGCAGAGTTTCCTTAAGGTTTGTTTCAGCACCTCTCTTGGCCGAGAGGAGGTGGGGTTTAAATAGGAGAGGCTGGAGGGCCTCCCAGGGGGAGTTAGGGGTTGGGATCAGCTACTCTGGTGAAGGGAAGAAAAGCCATGGTGGTCATTGGGCATGGGGCAGCTTAGCAGGTGGGAATTGAAAAGTTTGGCTCCTCCCAAGGTCTCAGCCATGGCTTTTTCCGGCGATCCAGGTGGCTGGCCGGCAGGCATGGGTCACCCTCATGTCCAGATGGGTCAGGGCTGGAGGTTTGTGCAGTCAATTGGGTTTTGCCATGTGTAAAGGAGTTTGATTAAAATGGAATGGGGGAAGACTCATTTTGTCTTGTTTTGGTTCAACTCATGCATTTGGGCTAGGTTCACCATCCCATGACCTGATTTTAGGCTGAGAGAATAAGTTAGGTCAGCTGGTCAAAGGTGGTGAGGTCTCTTTCTAAGATTATTTAGATTAAATTTGGGTTAAGGGGAATCGTGATTAAGGCTAATGACTTTAGGAGATTAAGGAAAGAGTCTCTTTCTTTTGCCCAAAATGGCATGGTGACATGTAAAGAGGCTCTCATGGCTTCCATATGGCTCATGCATGGCTTCATGGCTTGCCTATGGCTTAGGATGGCTTGGCTTGATTTCATGGAAGTAGAATATAGGAATTTTGGTACTTTGGTGGAGAATTTTCATGAAGCTTGATTTGGAATGGTTTAATGATGATTTTGAAACTTAGGGGTGATTTTGATTAAATGGATGATGAGGGGAACTATCATGTGGGCTTTGGATGAATTTTAGGCCTTTTGAAATCATTTTTTGATGGGCTTTTAGGAAGGCTAAAGGGGATGGGCCTTTAGGTTTAAGAATGAATTCAAGGATGGGAATTTTGTAGAATTTTGGGCCAAATAATTGTTGGGTTTGGTTTAGGGATATGTCATGAGTGATTTGAAATGAGTTTGGAGTGATTTGGGTTTGAATTGGGTTGGATTTGGGCTTCTTTGGTAAATGGGCCAATGAAGGTTAAATTGGGCTAACTTGGGCCAATGCTGGGCTAGGGTTGAAATTGATGTAAAATTAATGTTGGGAAATGTTTATGGGAGTGTTTGAAAGAGGTTTTGACTTTGGTTGGGTTTTGATTTTGGGTTTGGGCTTATTTGGGTTAGGTTTAGGTTTAGGTCAAAATTGGTCCTTTTGGTTTTGGGTTGAATTTGAGTGGGGTTTGGGTCCAAATTTTGGGAAAATCATGTTAGTGGTTTGTTTGTGGGGATGTTATGAAGGTTTGGGAAAGATTTGGGATCAATTGGAGTTGAATTGGGTCAAGTTTAGGTCATGGGTCAAAATTAGGCTTTAGGCTCCAAATTGGGATTGAAACCAAATCTCAATCAAATTGAACTTTTATTTGGTCTAAATTGATATTGGGGATATTGAATTGAAGTTCAGAATTGAATTGGACCAAAATTGGGGTCAATTGGGGAGGTTTGGTTTGACATTGGGTTCATTTGGGTTAAGAATGGGCTAAATTGGGGGTTTTGGAAAAAGTGGGGTAAATTGACAAAATCAGCCCATGGTGTAGTTGAACAAAATGAAATTGGAAATATTTGGGATTTTCTGTAATTTTCTGGGAATTTTCTGAAATTTTGGATTTTTTTGCTAAGAGGGGCATTTTGGGTATTTGGAGGGTATTAGGGGGTATTTTTGGAATCTTTGGTATTTTTTGCTATGGATGATCAATTTCATTGGTGAGGAAATGTTCAAGGTTAATTTTGGAGAATTTTGGTTGATTTGGGAATTTTGGAGGATTTGGGCAATTTTAAGGGCTTTTGGTATGTTTGATAGGTGAAAGGTCCCCGTTGTCAAAAATTAAAATTTTAAAAAAAGAAGATTGATCAAATATGAGTGAAATGGAATCACTTTGGTTGAGCCATGAAGCCATGTTAAGCCTATATGAGCCATTAGATGACTCATTTGAGGCATTCACTATGTTGTTCCTAACCCTCTTAACTAGGGGCTTAGGGGTTAAGGTCCATCCATATGAATTGCCTACATGAGTCAGGGAACCAAGTTGGGTATGGGTGTGGTTTTAGGTATTGGATTGTGTGTGAGAGAGTGTAGAGTATGAGTGTAGTGGGTGTGTAAGTCAACCCTCACCAGACCAAGCTACTCAAGGTGGTCCTAAGGCCAAAGAGTCCTATGGGGAACTCATCCTTTAAACCTTCACTTTTGATTTCAACCCTCTAGGTGATTAGGGGTCTACAATCAAGCTTGTGGGGTTTGCACGGAGACAAGAAGTGGTTTAAATTTCTAAAGGATGGGTCCCAATTCTAGTCCTCTAAGATAGTCAAAGGAAAAGCCTAAGGCTAGATCCTAAGCACTAAAGAGGGAAAAGAAGACCTCATAAAAAATGAGGTCAACAAATGGACCCCCAATAGGTGTGGTGTGCTAACCAAGCATACCGCGCGTATTGGTGTTGACCGAAGAGATCAACAAAACCAAAACAGATGTCCAAGTGACAAACTTAGGACGATGTGTAAGAAATTTCCACTGGGGAGTATCAGGTAAATCTCCAAGACTGAAGATTCCAGAACTCTCACTGGGGAAAAAGGAGGTGAATTTCATATCACAAGATTTCAAGAGATTGGATCTTAGATTCGTTTCATTTTCTGTTTCAAGTTTTCAATTTTTAGTTTGAATTTCGATTTGAGTTTCAATTTTGATTTTATGTGGAGAAAAGAGTAGGGCTAAGGCCCACCCGAATGCATTTGTATGCTGAGAAGAAATCAGGACTGAACCTATTCCATATGCTAAGGAAGAATAGGACAAAGCCTATCCAAAATGCAGAGTGCTTTGATTTCAATTTCTTGCTGAGAGGATCAAATTTTGATATTGCTGAGAAAGGGGTAGGACTGTGCCTATCCTGAGTGCTGAGAATTGCTGAGAAGGGAGTTAGGTAGAAGCCTATTCTGAATGTTGAGATGGGAGTATGGAGGAAGCCTATCTCAAATGCTGAGAATTGCTGAGACGGGAGTAGGGCAGAAGCCTATCCTTAATGCTGAGATTTGCTGAGATGGGAGTAGGGCGGAAGCCTATCCCGAATGCTGAGATTGCTGAGATGGGAGTAGGGCGGAAGCCTATCCCGAATGCCGATATTCTGCCGAGATGGGAGTAGGGCGGAAGCCTATCCCGAATGCCGAGATTTCGTTGAGATGAGAGTAGGGCGGAAGCCTATCCCGAATGCTGAGATTTCTGAGATGGGAGTAGGGCGGAAGCCTATCCCGAATGCTGAGATTGCTGAGATGGGAGTAGAGCGGAAGCCTATCCCGAATGCTGAGATTTATGAATGCAGAGATTGAACATATTGCAAAGCGCAGAGAATGATTTTAGAAATTCATGTGGATTTGAAATTCTTTTTAATGTTTGGATTTTTATGAAAGAGAGTTTTTATCTATTTTCCTCTTTTTTTGTTCTTTGTTCGAAGTTCATTTAACTTTAATGGTGTTTTCCAGTCAATTTGCACAAAAGAGGTGAAGGCAAAATGTGACATGGTTCAAAGTTCATTTAACATATTGCAAAGTTCATTCCAATCTTGTTGAAGATACATCATTCAACTCGATCTGAAATATTCTTCATATAATCCATGACTCAAAACGGACTATAAATGATTCTCGTTGATCCATCCAAAAGTATCTGCTAAATCTATGTCTGAATAGTAAGGTACATGGTCAATAACATCACCTTCCAAGCCACCCTTGGCAGGAATGCCGCATGGATGTGCTTTGGAGGTGTGATATCTCCCATGTAACTCACAGCTCATTTGGTACATTGCATTTGTACGCTCCAAAATGGTTTTAAACACGAAGAGGTGCGAGCCAAAGTGAAGAGGTGCGAAGAACTGGACGCGGTGTCCGGCGCCTAGGCGCCAGACCGACCTTCTAGAAGATTCATTGAATGTGGACATGTTTTGAAGAGGTGCCTCAAGGAAACCCTTGAAGCCTATAAATAGTGATCCATTTCTTCAGAAAACGTGCCCCTCCCATTGTAACCCTTTCTCTTATCCACTTTAGGATCTCTCATCCTTAGAGAGAGAAATAGAGAGAGAATTTTAGGGCCACTTTTGTTTAGTTTAGTGAGTTTATTTTAAAGTTGTTGCATCTAGAGTTCATCACACTGTGGAGTCAGTAAGAATCAGAAGATCTGTAGAAGAAATATTTGAGATAAGTATTTTTATATTTGATTCAAAGTTTAATTATCATGTTTTGCTATTTATTTTCAATGTATTCTGAGTAGTTAGTTTACTTTCTTCCTTCAATTATGAAGAGATAGATAAGATAATATAAAGATTCGATGGAGAATTGAAATTCAAAATATTTTCAAAACATTATGATGACATTAATACCTGATCTTACTTTACTTTTTATATTGGCCATTTAAATTTTTAAAACCTGTTGAAGAGTTTTGTGACCTTGAAGGAGTAGAACTCTTAACTTGTAAATGTCACATGAATCCTTGGGTAGTCGAAGGCCATGTGCGGGCTATTCAAGGTGAAGTGCAAATAAATAGGAAGATAAGATTTAAAGGGCTTAGAATTGATAAGTTTTTAGAGTGATAGACTAAATTATTATAATTTGATTTATAGATTAGGAAAGGGTCACTAGTAAGGCCGACCATAGCCACCCTTGGACATCTAGAAGTGTGAGCCTAGATTAACCCATTCTTCTAACAATACATCCGGACCTATTCTGTAAATTAGCCAATGTTCTTTGAGCTTAGATCAAAGGGTAAAGAATATGAATGCTTCTATTTGGCACAATACTATAAATCAAATTCTCCAACGAATATTAAATCATCTTAAAAATCTTAGATTAATTGAAGGAAAGAAAGTTTTTTATTTTATATAGATTTCATAAAATCATTTTCTTATTATTGTTTTCTTTATTTGCATCTAGTAAATTAATAGTAATTTTTAATTAAATTAAAAGATAAAATAAAAATATTTTTTTTATTTATTTTATTTTTTTATTTTATTTTATTTTATTTATTTTATTTTATTTTATTTTATTTAGAAAATTTATCACTATAATTCTTCTCCGTGGGATCGATACTGGGGTCTTTGTTTCAAAACCCTATATTACTTGAAACAATACGTATACTTGCGTAGTACCCCTAGTGTGTAAAAATATTTTCTAAATTTACATCATATTAATTTTATATACTAGCTGTTATTTATAAATTGAGTCAAAGTTTTTAGCTATCTTTTGGAAGCAAACATTACTGCGTTATTTGCGATCAGGTCAAGTTTTTGGCGCCGTTGCTGGGGATCGAAAGAAATAGAATAGTATAAATTTTCTTATAAAAAAAATAATAAAATAATAATAATAAAATAAAAATAAATATATATATATATAAATAAATTATTATATTTTATTCCTTGTCTTATGCAAAGATTTGGTTACGAAGGATTAATACCTTTAGATTATGAATTGGAAAGAACAATTAGAAAAATTAAAAAGGGAAAAAATTTTAAAATTTTCAAGAAATGGCTACTTTACAAAATCCAATTGAAATTAATGATCAAAATGTTTATAAACCATTAAGGGATTATGCTAACCATACAGTTGATGAACTTCATAGTAGTATTCAAATACATACTGTAGATGCTAATTCTTTTGAACTTAAACCGTCTATTATTCAAATGGTGCAAAACATTCAATTTGGTGGATCAACAAATGAGGATCCAAATTTACATCTTGTTAGTTTTTTAGAACTTTGTGCTACCTTTAAATATAACAATGTTTCGATGATGCTTTATTAGACTTAGACTCTTTCCTTTCTCTTTAAGAGATAAAGCAAAGATGTGGTTAAACTCATTAGCGACTAGTTCTATTAAAACTTGGGCTGAAATGGCACAAAAATTCCTTGCTAAATATTTTCCTCCTTCTAAAACTGCTAAATTAAGAAATGATATTACTTCGTTTAGTCAATTTGACGGGGAGACAATATATGAAACTTGGGAAAGATTTAAAGAACTATTAACAAAATGTCCTCATCATGCTTTACCTGATTGGTTGATTATTCAAACATTTTATAATGGATTAATTGGAGTTTTAAAATCAATTATTGATGCTGCTGCTGGAGGTTCTTTAATGTCTAAATCATTTGAAGAATCTTACACTTTAATTGAAGAAATGGCTAATAACAATTTTCAATGGCCTTTCGAAAGGATTAATCCTAAAAAGATGGCCAGTATTCACGATAATGAAGCCTTTTCTATCTTAGCTTCACAAGTTGAGGCAATGTATAAGAAATTAGATAATTTTTCAATTAATATTTCGCATAATAACTCTGCTAATATTGAAGATTCTCAAACTATTGAAACTTTACAAGCGCAAGTAAAAAATAATCCTTATTCAAATTATTATAATCCTGGGTGGAAAAATCATCCTAATTTTAACTGGAATAATTCATAACAACAATGGGGTAATAATCAATCTCATCCCACTAGAAAGTGGAATAATCAAGTTAATTCAAATTATAAACCTCCTGGATTTAATAATCAACAGAAAAAGTTATCAATAGAAGAATTAATTATGCAAATGAATAATCAATTACAAAATCAAAATACTTCTATTTGTAATATTGAAAATAAAATGGGGCAAATTGCTACTTTAATTAATAACAGACCTGTAGGAACACTTCCTAGTAATGTTGAAATTAATCCAAAGGAAACTGGAAAAGAACATGAAAAGTTAAAGCTGTGCAACTTAGAAGTGGAAAGGAATTAAAAGAAAGATTGCAGAATGAAATTGAAAAATAAATTGAGGTTGAAAAGATTGAAAAACCTGAAGAAACTCTCTCTCCTAGTCAAGATCAGACTGTTATACATGTTAATGTGGAAGTTGAAAAACCACCACCACATTTTCCTCAAAGACTTAAACAGTAGAAATTAGATCATCAATTTTCTAAGTTCTTTGAAATTTTTAAGAAACTTAATGTTAAGATACCTTTTGCTGAAGCTTTGGAACAAATGCCAGCTTACGCAAAATTTATGAAGGATATTTTAAGCAAAAAATGAAAATTTGTGGTTAGGCTGGGAGGATACTGGCTCTCACTCCAGAGCTCCCACTTCCCTTCACTTGAAGGCTAACTCTCGCTTTAGTTTCCAAATACTAGGACCAAACTGGAGATTTTATTCTGTTACCCTAAAATCTCAAATTCTATGCCCATCAAAGTAAATTTCCCTATTTATTTGAACTCAACCCCCATGAACTTCACCATCCATGGAATTTGAATGTGGTTCTACTTTGTTGAGAATTACACCGCCCTCTCGGATCATAGCGTAATTACAACGAGTTTTAATACTACAATGAACTCTTTATGTAATGTAATTGAAGTGCAAGTAAAAACCATCACATTTATAATGAAAACTACTTCTAGCATGCATCCCATTATCCTAAACATGAATCTTACTCATTGTAAAAGAAAAGTAAAAGAAAAATAATAACATAATCTTCTTATGCCACTATTTCCAAATAAGAAGAAAGAGTAAGAGAGAGACATCACAAAGCACGAAGAAAACACAACTAAAAATTTCATTTCATCAAAGCAAATCCACTACATAAGTGTTTACAAAATCATAAAATAATGAAGAACACAATACTTTTTTTTCTCTTTGAAAGGCAGATGAAAATCTCTTCCACAAAGTCTCCCACTGATCCATGCAATGCTAGTACAAACCATTGTAGATTCTCTCAAAATCTCCTCTTTAATCTCTCCAAAAGGTAGAAATCTACATTTTTATTCCTATTTTAAGATCTCTAAACATTCTAAACATTTTTCTTAACTTCTATCTCCTTTTTTGGCTTCAAATTCACTTTAAAATTGTGTAGGGACAAATTTCCCAAGAGGTACTTAAAAAAACCTTCCAATATGTTTCCAGATTCAGTGTATATGGCCAATAACCACCCAAAATTGCGTCCAAACCGTCTTGGGTGCTGCTGACACTAAATAGGTTGCCGGCAGCACTGGCCCAATGATTTAATTCAAATGCTCTCTGGAATTGGGCGCAGGCGGCGCCTTTTCTTGCGCTTGTCTCTTTTTACTCCAAATTCTCTCCTTTTCACATCCATTTGCTCCAATCACCTAAAATTATCATACCTGCAGCAAAACATGAAGAATACCTTCTTTTAAAGTGCAAAATCATTAAAATTAAGCATACAATCTATATGTAAAATCAAGCAGCTTTTAGGCATGTCAAGTCCCCCAAACTTAACTGTTACTTGTCATCAATTAACACTATAACTTTAAAAATTAAATATGTTGACTTTTGTTTGTGGGTTTCAATAAAGTTTCCTATAATTTTATCTCAGAAATATTATAGTGTAACAAAGGAGAATTTCTAGCAAATCAACATAGGACTAGAGTGAAGAGTATCTCATATTGAACTTAGGAATCCTAATTTTCTATTTACTTCAAAAGTTATTGAAACTTGTCAAACTAAAGATTCAAAGAAAGTATAAAAACAGAATTTTGAGCACCTTATCTATAGCAATTTAACCAATACATTTTGAAATAAGAATAAGCTTAAGATTGTTTTTAATTCTTTTCATTTAAAAAGATTCAAGTGAAACCAATTTTTGATTAGGCTTCTACTCATGCTTCTCCTCACATATTTTCTTTTAACTTTTCTTTTTTTTCTTTATTTCGGGATCATTTTCAATCCCACTTTTTTTATGTAAGGATCACTATATCTGGATAGGTCTTTAATAATTTTGAATTTCATTATCCCCTTTTTAAAGTATAAAACTCAAAACTTTCCCTCACTTTTTAAAAGTGTAAGTATTAGTTTAAAAAAGATTTCAATAAATGCTAAATTCTCATTAAGTATAAATCTAAAAATTTTAGCTTTTCAAATATTCAACTCCTTTATACCATAAATAGTAAAATTATTTTTCTAATGTTTCCTACAAAATATCTTAACTCTAGAACAGTTTCATCCATAGGATTTCAACTAAGTTATTTTTCTAACATTCCTAAAATCAAAATTATAGTAACCTAAAGGTAACACCACATGTCACAAGTCATTTTAAAAGTGATATCAAACTAAACACAAGCTAGTGAGAGCAAATAAAGTTATTTTTTAAAAATTGTTATTCCCCTGAAACTTAAATTTTAAAATATTTTGCAATTAATTCCATAAAATTTAGCAGGAAGAAAAAGTGAAAGTTGTATCTATTAACTACTACAACATTCTATCAAATTCATATACATGCATAATCAGGAAAGAATAACTGCAGGGGAAAGTAATGCTAGCTTAAAACATACTTGTAGTATTATTAAACTAAAAGGAAGTATACACATTTTAAAATATATTTTTCTTCCTACCCACAAAATTGATTTTTAACATATATATCATTCAGTACAGATAATATAAGTAGGAAGAAAAATAGTTCAGAAATTCTATCTATCACTAATGCTTATCAAAACATATACAATTATTAATCGTGATAAAAAAAATATGCAGCAGAAAGCAAATCTAAACTAATCACGCTAGAATGAAATTGACTAAATAAAAGTTTAACATGCATAGCAGGTATCAACATGGGAATATAAAAATATTCTTCAATTATTATATAAAATTGTAACACACAAACAAACACATATGATAATTGAGGTCAATTCATCCATTAACTCATCACATCTCACTAACTTACCTCCAATTCTAACAGAATCACTACACTAATAAATTAGGTACTTAGATAGATTTTATAGATTATAATCCCATAGAAAATATAATCCCTGATATATTGGCTACTAGGCACCAATCTCAGACATCATCTAATCCCACTAAGTATGCACCTCTAATAGTCATAAATCGTAGTGTAAGATCATCAACAAGTTATTCATCAAATACATTCGCGACTCCTATCAAATGAAAACAAAGTCAGAAAAATGAAGTAACAAAATTGAGATGGATTTGTCACTATTCAAATTCATGATATCTCTTGTAAAACTCAAGTCCCGTTGAGACCCGAGTCATAGTGGACTCATCAATCCAACTACTACAAGAGAACATAAAAGTCTAACCATAATAAAAAGTTAAAAAATTTCCTCCCTCATGACACACAAAGATCAAATCAAATCACTAACAATCCTAACATCTATCAATCAGCAATCAAACTGATAAATCCATAATGACACATAAAGATCAAGTTAATCCATTCTAAAGCAAACACAGTACAACACTAAAAATCATGACTCTCAAGCATACTAAATCAAACCAAACTGATAACTCTAGGTTGCCACCATAAAGCGCTTGGTTTAACATCGCGAGCCCAACAAATGATTCCTCCTGAATCAAAATTCAAGTTAAGTAATCCTTGATCAATAGCCCAATCTTTTTTAGATCCAAGGATTCCTACAAAATCCTCAAATTGTGATTTTTCATTCAGCTCTTCCTTTTCAGATTGATTCATATCATTGTTCCTCATATTTATTTCTAGATTTAATATTCTTCTATTGATTTTTTGAATTTTCATATTAATATCATCCTTGAAATTTATAAGAAATTAATCTTTATAAGATACTTCATGATCTCCTAAATTTTGGATCGAATTCTCTCTAGATAATTCAAATTATGGATCAAAATCTTCTATGTTACACTTCTGTTTCAAGTTATCTTCCAATTCTTCCCTTTGGACTAATTAAATGATAGAGGTGGTCTTTCAATATCTATCTTAGTTGAGAAAATAGTTTTTTCTAACTCCTTAGGAATTTCTTCCAATGATCTTTCAATCTCCTTATCCTCATCTCTCAACTCAAAGTTCTTTTGAAATATCTCCTCAAATTCTCTTCCAAGTTCTAGTTCCATAACTTTGTCTTGTTCATCATTCAATTTAATTTTTTCTTGTGTTTGAGTCGAATCTGAAGATATAAAGACTGTTGGTGTAGATGAATTCCTTAAATAGGTAGGCTTTAAATTTGTATGGGGTACATCCATCTTAAGTTTAGGAGATTTTTCAACAAATGGAATTAAAAGTTCACTATTTTTGGTGGCTTCCATCATTTCTCACCTCTCCTGAACATACATACAGTCTTTCTTTAAAAGACATGTTCAACTCATCATGTCTAAGTCTTTGAAGAAATGGATGTGGTGGTCTTTCCAAATTGATTTAGTTGGAGATATTAAATTTTCTAGATCCTTATAAACATTTTCTTCAGGTCTTTTTGTTTCCTTCGTTTCTCTCACAACTTCTTTCTCTTTTCTAACAACATCTTCTATCTCTCTTCCACTTCTTAATTGGTCAGCTTCTACTTGTTCATTATTGTTCTCTTTAGTTTTGATCTCAGTGTTGTTATGAAGTATTCTTTGGGGTCTATTGCTAAGTGAATTATCAATTTGTCCCAGTTGATTCTTTATGTTTCTAATCACAACACTTTGACCTTGCAACTGGTTTCCCATTTACAATACTAATTCTTATATAGACATCTTCTTATCCTCAAATTGTTGATCATTGTTAAAGTTTAGCGGATATGAAGGTCTATAGCTTGTGTTCCCCTGATTATTCCAACTTCCATTAGGATTTGCATGATTATTTTCCCATTGTTGGTTTCCACCCCCAATAGTATGATTCTAGTTAATACTAGGATGGTTCTTCCAACCTGGGTTGTAAAAGTTATAATACAAGTTGTTTATGGTATTTAAAGTCTCATATAATAAGTTGGAATCAATCATATGCCCTAATGAACTTTCTTCACTTACAAGAGTAAATTGGTCCAGCTTTCATGATATTACAACAACCTCAGATGCAAGAATTGCAATCACATCTGTATCATGAACACTAACTATCTTTTTAGGATTTACCCTTGCAGAGGGCCATTGAAATTCATTTGTAATAATTTCTTCAATTAATGCATACGCCTCATCAAATGATTTTGACATTAATGAACCACCACCAGCATCATCAATAATGGAACTAAGGGATCCTACTAACCCATTATAAAAAAGTTTGAATGATTAACCAATCTAGCAGACCATGATGTAGACACTTTCCCAAGAGTTCCTTAAATCTTTCCCAAGCTTTGTATATTCATTTCCCTTCATACTGACAAAATGAGATAATATCATTTCTAAGTTTAGTAATCCTTGAAGGTGGCAAATACTTAGCTATGAATTTTTGAGTTAACTCCTCCCAATTTTTAATAGAGTAAGGTGCGAATGAATCTAACCACATTTTAGCCTTATCCCTTAGTGAGAAAGAAAAAATCCTTAGCCTAACAGCATCATATGTAATGTAGTTATAAAGAAATGTATCACAAAATTCTAGAAAACTAGATAAGTGTAAATAGGAATCCTCTGGAGAAGTTCCCCCCAAACTGATTGTTCTGCACCAATTGGGTAATCGCTGGATTTAGTTTAAAGGAGTCAGCTTCTACGATAGGGTTTGTATACTTGAGTGAATTTCATATGTCGTAGATATTACATAACCCCTCATTGATTTATGATGATTTTCCAAGTTATTATTTTTAATGTTTTCATTTACATTTCTAGTTTTCAAGTTATTTATGTTTTTTTTTTCCATTTTTCTAACTCGAGACCATAAAACACAAGTCCTACATATCCATTATTTTGCATAAGTAACACAACAAACAATACATTAACAATAAAACAAATAAAAAAATATTTTCAACATAACAAAACATTTTGCAAATATCATGTTTTCACACACAGTTATTTCACAACACTTTTTCATACCAAAAAACACTTTTCAAACAAAAACAATTTTACGACAATAAAGTTTTACAAATCTAAGCCTAATTCCTTCAACTAAAATTCTCCTAAAACTTTTACAGAAGCTTCCTCGGCAACTGCGCCAAAAACCTGATATGCCCCGGCATGTGCTATTTTTCTACTTTTTTATGTTTGTATGTATGTGCACACACTGGAGGTTCAACGCAAGTATACGTATCATTCAAGTAATACATGGCTCTAGTGGAGTCCCATCTATCGATCCCACAGGGAAGCGAAGTAAGCGTTCCTTAGTCAAATTCTAGTCTACTACTATCAAACGTTAGTTTGGAAGGTCGACTCTTGTTGTTTTTCTAACAAATATTCTTAAAGGTAAGTCTTATGTTTAAAATAACTAATAACTACTCCTAAATGAAAATAGTAATTCTAAAGATAACCTTTTCTGGATAAATTGGTTTGGAGAATTTTGAGTTAATAAAATCTATTATTCTTATGTAGTGAATTGGATAATGTAAAAGAATGAAATGAATTAAATATAGTATGTTCCAAATAGGAGCAATACTATTCTTTATCCTCTTCTGAGTGCTATAAGGAACATTTTCTAATCCTAGGTTTAGTCCCTAAATCCGCGGTTAGGCTGGGAAGATACTGACTTTAGAGCCTCCACTTCCCTTCGCCTGAAGGCTAACTCTCGCTTTAGTTTCCAAACACTAGGACTGAATATAGGATTTAAGTGTGTTAACCTAAAATCTCCAGTTCCACGCCCATCAAAGTATATTTCATTAGTTATTTACACTCGACCCCCATGAACTTCACCATCCATGGAATTTGAATGTGGTTCCATGATGCACCAAAAATATATACGATTTTTGCTATATAATTTTACCTATTTTTTGTGATATTACACTTTAAAGAAAGATATTTTTCAAGATTTATTGCAGGTATGCTGATTTTAGGTGATTGGAACGAATTCGAAGCAAAAATGAACGAATTCGAAGCAAAAAGGAGCCAAAAGTAGGAAAACATGTTCTGACGCCGTCGGCGCCATTTTTCAGAGACTTCATCATTTATTGGCACGATAGAGCGCCGCCGGTGCCCTATTGGGTGCCGCAGACACCCGAAGTCGGTGGAATTCAAATTTGAAGAGTTTTGGTGACTTTTTAAGGGATGCCTATGGAAACTGTTGGGATTTCGTCCCTAGCTTATAAGTAACTATTTTTGGACGAAAAGAAGGGGGCTCTCTTAGTTTATCTTGCTCTCTCTTAGTGGTTTAGTGTGTGTTAAGTGTTAGGGTTTAGGAGAAGAGTGTGTAGAAGATAGGATTTAAGAGGAATTCTTTTCTAAAGAGTGAAGGAGAAGAAGTAAAGTGAGAGATTTCTTCTTCCTTTCCATTCTAAAGAGAGAATCAAGTGTTGTAAAGAAGAGAGAAACGGATTCAAAGGAACTTCAAGAGAATTGCATTGAGGAAGAGAAAAAGATAAGTTATATTTTGTTTTATGGTTTGTATGACTTTTATTTTATATATAAAATTCATGTTTTGTTGTATTTTCTTCATGAATTCTGAGTAGTCTCCCTTGTCTTTCTTCTTACATAGAGATGTGATGATGGATTGATGTGAATTTGATGTGCTTTTAATGCATTGAAGAAATTGTGATGGGTTTTGATTTCAAACTTAATTTACTTTTCGATTTGGCCAATTAAAATGTTAAAATATGTTGTTGAACATTAATTCTGAAAGGATTTAATGTCCTACAATAATAATGAAGAATCCATTCAATTTCCATGGATGAATTGCGTAGTTCATTGGAATTGAGTGCAAATAAATAGGGAAATGTGTTTTGATGGACTTCAATGTGGAGATTTTAGGGTGATAGGCTGAAATCCTGAAATTGGTTCTAAGATTAGTGACTAAACTCAAAGGTTAGCCTTCAGGTGAAGGGTGAGTGGGAGCTCCGAAGTGAGAGTCGGTATCCTCCCAACCTAGCCTTAGATTTAGTGACAAAACTTAGGATATGTCAATGTTATTTTCATGCTTAGAAGAGGGGGGTACTCTTTTAAAGGTGAAGAAACATCTATGCTCCTATTTGACACAATAACATAGATAATTGTTCCATATCAATCCACACATCATATTCACATTGCAAGAGGAAAGATGCTTTTCTCATATATCAAAAACCACTCAAATATATAGTTTAGTGTGTTTATTAGTTAACTCTATTTTTAAAGTTGTTAGAAGTAATTGTAGTTTGATTTAATATTATTGTTTTCTAAATAGTGGTAGTAGAAGTAAGTAGTAAACTTTAAGTGTAATTTGAGTATCGGATTTCAGTTCTATATTATATATATTGTGAAATACTTTCTTATACTTCGTACTTCCCTGTGGGATCGATAACCAGAACTCCATTAGAGCCTTGTATTACTTGATAAGAAACATATACTTGCGTTAAGTGTTCAGACTTTACAAAATCATTATAAATATATATAAATTTGAGTTCATACATTCTTGCATATATAAAGTCCAGCGGTCAAGTTTTTGGCGTCGTTGCCGAGGAAGGTAACGAAGTAATTAAGTAATTAGGCAAGTAAAAAAGTATAAACAGTATTTATTGATAATATTGTAACAGAAAACCTTTGCTTTGTGTAGTGTGTAATATTGTGATTGTTTACTTTTTAAAAGTATTTGTGTGATTGTTTATGCGTCATAGTGGATCTATAGGTTTAGTGCCTTACAGTTCGGAGTTAGAGCGTTTTGTCAGAAAAATTAGAAAATGACAAAAAAAATTGAAAATTCTTACGAAATGGCGAATAATCAAGATAATCAGAGAAATGATATTGGACATTTTCCAAGACCTTTAAGAGATTATGCTAACCCAACAGCAGATGAAATTCACATAACTATTCAAAATCCTGATGTTGCTGCTAATTCATTTGAACTTAAACCTAATATTATCCAAATGGTACAAAATAATCAATTTGGAGGAACACCTAATAAGGATCCAAATTTACATCTCGCTAGTTTTTAGAACTGTGTGCTACTTTAAAATATGACGGAGTGTCTAGTGATGTTGTCAGACTTATACTTTTTCCTTTTTCACTAAGGTATAAAGCAAAGACGTGGTTAAATTCGTTAGCACCTGGATCTATTAGAACTTGTGGAGAATTATCTCAAAAGTTTCTATCAAAATGTTTCCCTCCATCAAAGACTGCTAAGTAAAGAAATGATATTACATCTTTTGGTCAGTTTGAAGGAGAATCAATATATGAAGCTTAGGAGAGATTTAAAGATCTTCTTAGGAAGTGCCCACATCATGTTTTACCATATTGGTTAATAATTCAAACATTTTATAATGGATTAGTGGGATCATTGAGATCAATTATAGATGTTGTTGCTGGTGGATCATTAATGTCAAAATGTTTTGATGAAGCATATGCATTAATTGAAGAAATGACTACTAATAATTTTCAATGGCTCATTGAACGGGTAAATCCCAAAAGAGTAGCTAGTGTTCAAGATTCAGATATGATGACTATGATAGTTTGTCAAATTGCAGCCCTTTCTAAGAAAATAGATCAATATGGAATGAATTATTCTCAACCACCTCAAGTGTTAGAGGAAAATTCATTTAGACAAAAAACAGAATCTCAAACACCTTATGAGACTTTAAATGCTATTAATAGACCTAACAATCCTTATTCGAATTATTATAATCCTGGATGGAAGAATCACCCAAATTTCAATTGGAATAATAACAATGCCAATGTTAACCCACATTGGGATAACATTTCTATAAATTCAATTGGAAATTCAAACAATCAAGGAAATACCAATTTTAAACCATCTTATCCTCCAGGATTTAATAGTAACCCGTAATTTAAGGATAAGAAGTTGTATACTGAAGAAATGATTTTGAATATGGGAAATCAATTACAAGCTCAAGGTGTTGCTATGAAAAATATTGAAAATCAATTGGGACATATTTTCACTGCACTTAATAATAGACTTTCTGGAACACTTCCAAGTAATGTTGAGATCAATCAAAAAGATTATAACAAGGAACAACTTAAGGCTATTCAATTAAGAAGTGGAAAAGAATTGGAAACTAGAGTGCAAAAAGAAGTTGAAATAGAAATGGAGAAGGTGGAAATCAAAAAAGGTTCAAACAAGATTTATCCAGACTTGGATTTCCTCTTGAGCCAATGAAGATAACTGTTGAAAAACCACCACCTCCATTTCCTCAAAGATTAAAGAAACAAAACAGGGATAACAGATTTGGAAAATTTTTGGAGATCCTTAAGAAATTAACATTAAATATTTCTTTTGTTGAAGCATTAAAAAAGATGTCTGACTATGCCAAGTTTATGAAGCATATTCTGAGAAAGAAAACAAAGTTTACAGATCATGAAACTGTTGCACTTAGAGGAGAGTGTAGTGCAATTATTCAGAAGATTCTTCCGGAAAAACTTAAAGATCCTGGTAGTTTCACTATTCCGTGTGCTATATGTGAAAATTTTTTCGGAAAGGCTTTAAGTGATCTGGGAGCTAGTATTAATCTTATGCCTTTATCAACTTTCAAAATGTTGGGAATAGGAGAAATTTCTCCTACATCTATGACTCTTCAGTTGGCCGATCGTTCTATTACTTACCCTAAAGGAGTGGTGGAAGATGTGTTAGTGAAAGTTGATAAATTTATCTTTCTTGTAGATTTTATTGTACTTGATATGGAGGAAGATAAATAAATGCCAATCATTTTGGGAAGACCATTCCTTGCTACTAGAAGAGCGTTGATTGATGTTCAAAAAGGAGAATTAACTATGAGAGTTAATAATCAAGAGGTGACCTTTAATATTTTAAAAACTATGAAGTATCTCTCAATGGAAAAAGATAATGAATTTCTTATGATGGAGGTCTGTGAATATTTGAAAAACGATCATTTTGAGAATATATTTAAAAAAGAAGTGGAATATGAAAATATGTTTGAAGAAGAAATTGAAAATGAAGAAAATTCAGATATTGAGAAGAATGAAGATTTGGAGTATGTTCAGGAGAGATTCGAAGTATTAGACACTATGGAAGGTGGAAATAAAAGCTTAATTTCATCTATAATAAAACCTCCTGAACTTAAGATGAAAATTCTCCCTGATCATTTAATGTATATGTTTTTAGGAGAATCATCTACCTTGCCAGTTATTGTATCTTCAGAGTTAAACGATTATCAAGAGCATAAGTTCTTGAAAACTTTAAAAAGATACAAGAAAGCTTTTGGATGGACTTTGGAAGATATTAAAAGAGTTAGTCCTTCTATTTGTATACACAGAACTTTATTAGATGAAGAACATAAACCGAGAGTTGATCCGCAAAGGAGATTGAATCCTATAATGAAAGAAGTAGTTAAGAAAGAGATTTTAAAATGGCTGGATGCTGGAATTATTTATCCTATTTTGGATAATGCTTGGGTAAGTCCAATGCATTGTTTACCGTAAAAGGGAGGAGTGACTGTTGAAGTGAATGAATGTAATGAAATTATACCCACAAGACAAATTAATGGATGATGAATTTGTATTGATTATAGGAAATTAAATGTCACCACCAGAAAAATCACTTTCCTCTACCTTTTCTCGATCAAATGCTAGATAGACTTGTTGGACACAAGTACTATTGTTTTCTGGATGGATATACTGGTTACCATCAAATACCTATCACTTTTGAGGATCAAGAAAATACAACATTTAGTAGCCCTTATGGAAAATCTGCTCAAATTAATTATACCACTACTGAAAGGGAGTTATTAGCTATAGTATTTGCTTTTGAAAAATTTAGACCTTATTTAATTAGAGCTAAAAGTATTTTTCATACAGACCATTCAGCTATTAAATATTTAATGCAAAAGAAGGATGTGAAACCTAGACTCATTAGATGGATACTTCATCTGCAAGAATTTGATTTTATGATAGTTGATAGGAAGGGAGCTGATAATCAAATAGCTGATCTTCTGTCAAAATTAGAGTATGATAAATTATCTGAATTTGAAAAGGAAATTACTGAAATTTTCCCTGATGAGCAAATTTATACTATTATGGGAAGCAATTTGCCTTGGTATGCTGATATTGTAAATTATATTGTAAGTGATATTGTACCACCTAATTTAATAAGGCAACAACAAAAGAAGTTTAAATATGATGCAAGATTTTATTTTTGGGATGAGCCCTATTTATATAAACAGTGTAGGTATTTGATTATCAGAAACTGTGTGCCACAAGAAGAAATGAATTTGATTATTCAACAATGTCATGATTCTGAATTTGGAGGTCATTTTGGTACTGATAAAACTGCTTTTAAGATTCTATAATCTGGATTTTATTGGCCTACACTTTTAAGAGATGTTTATAGATATATTAAATCATGTGATCGATGTCAGAGAGTAGGTAATATCTCTAGAAGAAATGAAATGCCTCTAAATTATAATTTAGAAGTTGAAATTTTTTATGTATGGGGATTAGATTTTATGGGACCATTTACTCTTTCATTTAGAAATTTTTATATATTGGTTGTCGTTGATTATGTCTCGAAATGAATTTAAGCTATTACTTTACCTAGATGTGATGCTCGGAGTGTTTCAAAATTTTGTGGATCCCATTTTAGAAATAATTGAATTAAGAGATTGATTGAGAAATATAATATAATTCATAGAATCTCTACTGCTTATCATCCCCAGACTAGTGGTTTAGAAAAAGTGTCTAATCGTAAAATTAAAAGAATTTTAGAGAAAACTGTGGATAATCATAAATTAGATTGGTCTGCTCAATTAGATACTGCTTTATGGGCTTATAGGACTATTTTAAAACCCATATTTGAATGTTTATAGACTAGTGTTTGGTAAGACTTGCCATTTACCGGTTGAATCGGAGCATAAAGCATATTGGGCGATAAAAGAGTTGAATTTTAATTTGAAAAATGCTAGAGAAAAAAGATTTATGCAATTGAATGAATTAGAAGAGATTAGAAATGCATCTTATAACAATGATAGGATTTATAAAGAGAAAACGAAATTGTGGCATGATCGGACGATATTGAAAAAGAACATGGAATTTGGACAAAAAATTTTATTATACAACACAAGATTGAAGTTATTTCCTGGAAAGCTCAAGTCGAGATGGTTAGGACCTTTTACAGTTGTAAAAGTTTATTCTTTGGAGCTGTTGATATTAAAGATTATGATACTGGAAAGATTTTCAAGGTTAATGGGCATTGATTAAAGTCTTACTTTGACGAGTTTCAACCTGACTTCAAAGAGGTTTTAATATTGAGTCATCTTAATTAACTGAATGGTTTGTCGGGCTGGCGACGTTAAACCAAGCGCTTTATGGGAGGCAACCCATATGTATCTTTGTGGTGTGTTTCCTTGTTTGATATAGTTGTGCTTTTTAGATAGTTGTTTTTGAATCCTAATTACTCCTAAATACATTAAAAATTGATATGGTGGATCGAATTGAGAAATTGGAATATTTTGGGCCAAAAGAAGTTCTGTGAGAATTTTTTACCATTAGCGCCGCCAGCGCCAGAATGGGTGCCGCTGACGCCCTATCACAGTTGTTACACTGAACTTACAGGTTTTAGCGCCGCCAGTGCCCTAGCGAGCGCCGCCGGCGCCCAAAACTTATTGACAGTTTTTAAGTTTTAAAATACGAGTTTTGGTGGTTTTGGGCGGGATCTTCGTCTTTATAACTCCCTAAACTCCATTTTTGACTTCCTAACTCCAGAAAAACAAAAACTACCATTCCCAATTCGCATCCCATGGACCCCTACTCCATTAAAACCCCTTGATCTTGCGTTTTTAACCGAAGAAAGTTAATAAGTTTCGAGGCGTAGTGTTTGTTCAAAAAATTTAAGATGAAGAGAAGGATTATCAAGGAAAGAGGCATCATAAATCAAGGTATGGATAATCCTACTACTAGAATTGAAGAGATTATTAAGAAAAGACGATGGGAAGTGCTTTGTTACACTACCGCTGCCATTGTTATTCCTGTCGTGAAAGAATTCTATGCAAATCTTCACGGGATCAACCAAGCGTTCGTATTTGTGCGAGGTAGATTTTTGCAATTCTCTCCTACACGAATTAACGATCTTTTCATGATTGAGAATGTACCCATTTGTCATTATTCTAATTTCAATGCCACACAAGATAATATGAATGATGTGTATCAATATTTGACGGATGAGAACAAGGATTGGGAAATTAGAGAGAATGGATAGATTAGTTTTTCATCTGCATCTCTCAATCCAGTGTCAAAGTAGTGGCACTACTTTATTTCAGCAAAGTTATTTCCAACATTAAAGATTAGCAAGGTAACCAAGGAAAGTGTCATTTTGAATTTTTGTATTCAAACTGGAAGACCGAGTGACATTGGTAATATCATTATGAAATCAGTTTTGGGTTTAATTGTTCATGGATCTAAATATGGGCTTGGACACCCGTCCACCATATTTCTGTTATGTAGTCAATCACAAGTTCTACAGAAAGGTCTAACGAAATCGTGATGGTCTATGTGTGGAGGTATGCAGTCGCCCTCCTTGTAGATGTTAATGATACAGCCGTTGGGTATGCAATCTGCATGCAATACCCTCCGTGTCACCATCCTCTTTACCATTCTTTTAATAATATTCGACATTGGATCCACCTCACTACGACGGAGTATCCCTGGTGGATTTCCTTTTCTATCTACCACGAAATTGTAGCAACATCCGCACTGGATCGTAACTCTTCCTTTTCCTGGCATCCGTCTTCGGGGTTCTGAATAAGTTTTCTCCCTCAGACGACCAGCTCAGCCATTTTCTGAAGTTCAACAATGCAGTCTGTAATTTGTTGTTGTTCATAGTCCGAAAAAACATCTGTATGCAGCTCAAGGCCTTCCAAGATGTTGATCCTCTTGCCACGGATTCTTTCAAAGTATTCAAAAGTTTTCTTTTCAACATTCTGCATCTTTTCCAGCTCATATTCTGGAATTATCTGCAACTGGCGGGGTCTAGTAACGTACTGTGGGATGTATGGTTCAACCCCAGCACGCTCTCCTGCATGTCTCAGCTCCTCGGAGATAATCTCTATCGGGACATTCTACGAGGTTGCTTTCGCAAAAAGACTCTTTAAAACTGGTGCATTTATCTGGCGTCGTGGCACAGATTCTGTTTCTGCTTTCCTTGGGATTTCTTTTATCTTTTCTGTTGTTCTTGGAGTTGGTCTCCTCTTTTCTAGTTCCTGATGGACTGGCTTCTTAAAAGTGATTGCACTGATGGTAGCAGCTGTCTCTTTATGTTGATCTGCTGCTAGCTGGGTTAGCATCTTGCGGATGTGTCGGTTCTTGTTTCTTCGTTGAGTAGGGGTGAGAGTAGCTCTCCTTACCTCTTGAATTTCTGTGGGCATTGTGCTGACGAGCCTGGCTTCTGTTGTAGCAACCACGGACTTAACTTTCTTGTCCTCTCCCATCGCATGAGCGGTATTTACTTTTCTCTTCTTGCTGGTAGATGGTTGACTTGAGCCACCCAATTTCATCACTGTATGGCTGTGGAGCTCTTCCCGATCAATCGGAGTCCAATCATTTTCTTCGTCTCGTAGCCTGGTGGTGTGAAGTCGAGTCGATCTCAATCACGGCTCCATCATTCTTCCTCTTTTTATCGAGTGCTAGACTCACGCCATTCTTAAAGTTCAGAACCAATCGCCCGTTTGACATTTCCCTGCAAAAAACAAGGAAATGATCAGGGACTGTACCAAGAACAAGAAAAATAAAAAGAAAATTTGTTTATTAATGAAGAGCTTTTATTCATTTATTTCAAATTTAAATAGGAGTAGGAAAAGATGAAGAAAGATCAAGAGTAAGACTTGATTTGAAAGGAAGGATAAAGAACTATATTATCATAATTTTACATGTTTTTCTTTTAACATTTTTTTTAAAACAATTTTCTTTATCGTCCACTTTTTATATTTTTGGGTTCGGACCCAGTCATAAGTAATTGTTGTGCCCGTGCTTCTAGGAATGAGGATTCATTCTTCGAAATATCAGGTTGCGTAATACTTCTTTAGATATCGTCCATTAATTGGAAGCATAGGTCATTCTCTACGGCAATATACAAGCTGGTAGGAACCTCCTGAGTAAACTGTCTCAACCATGAATGGCCCTTCCCAAGTCGGTTCAAATTTACCACCTATCTTGTGATGTCTAAGAATAGGTCTTCTGAGAACCAAAACCAAGTCACCGACTTTGAATGTCCTTGGACGGACTAATTTATCATGGGCCTGGATCATCTTGGCTTGATACGGTTCCAAATTCTCGTTGTCTTTGAAAGTCTTTTCCCTTCCAAGTTTTCTAACTCTTCTAGTTATAGTTTGGCATTTTCTTCTGTAGTGATCTTGTTTGCAACTGCAATTCTGAGAGACAGAAGCTGAACCTCTAAGGGTAGAACGGCCTCGGACCCATACACTAAGGCGTAAGGAGTAGACTGGGTGGGAGTTCTGAAAGTTGTCTTGTAGGCCTATAAGGCTTCTAACAACTTCTCGTGCCAATTTCTCTTATTGTGGTCCAAATTTTTCTTTAGGATTTGGACGAGAGTTTTATTAAAATCCTCGGCCAAGTCGTTCGCTCTTGGGTAGTAGATTGTTGAATAGCGCCAGTCGATCCCGTGTCTTCTGACAAAATTGTTGATCTTCGTGCTTCTTAATGCAGACCCATTATCTGAGATAATTCTGCGCGGTACCCCAAAATGGTAGATGACTTGATTCTTGAAGAACTGTAGCACGTGATGTACATTCACTTCTCTGAGTGGTACTGCTTCTGCCCACTTAGAAAAGTAATCTGTAGCTGCAAGAATGAAGCGATGTCCTCTTGAAGAAGGTGGTTCTATCGGACCCACAATATCTGTGCCCCAACACTCAAACGGCCACGATGCGATTGTCGGATGTAGCACATTTAGAGGTTGATGTAGAACCACTCCATGCACTTGGCACTAGTGACAACTTTTGGCAATCTTCATGCAATTGGTCATCATTGAGGGCCAGTAGTACCCTAGTCTTTTAATATTCATTTTCATTTTCGGACCCGACTGATGAGCACCACAAATTCCTAAGTGTACTTCTTTAACAATTTCACGAGCCTCAGACTCGCTCAGGCACCTTAGCTACATCTGATCAAAAGACCTTCTATATAACATATTATTTATTAATGCGTAAGACAGAGTTCTTCTGTTGATTTGATGGGCTATCGACTTATCGTCCGGTAGGTTTTCTATTTGTAAGTAGTCTATTAATGGTTGCCGCCAATCTTCTGTAACTTCTGTTACTGCTGCAACTCATTCTTTTCTTTTTCTTCTGATTTGTGTATTGTGTCCATGTCGAGCTGTGATAGGACCTGTCGTCCTTGAACTGACATTTGAACTGACTCACCCTGTAGGCAAGCAAATTCTTTTGCAAGGCGGGCTAACGCATCTGCGAGAGCATTTTCTCTTCTGGGAATCTTATAGATCGTTACATTTGGAATTTGCTCTAACAACTTCATGGCATATTGGAAGTACTGCTCAAGCCTTAGTTTTAAAATCATGTATTGTCCGGCGACCTGTTGAATGATCAACTAGGAATCTCCACAGATGTTGATGTCTGTTATCCCCATCTGAATAGCTAATTCCAGTTCAGTTATAAGGGCTTCGTATTCTGCCTTGTTGTTTGTACACAGATCTGTTAGATGGTAGAAATACCTTAACATCCCCCGCTCCGGTGTTATAAATATTAGTCTGATTCTTGCCTTACCGGGCACTATCATTTGTGATTCTTTATCTTTCTATGCTGAAGATGCTCCATCGAAGTACAGTTCCTGTTGACCTCATTTTTGATGAGGTCTTCCCTTCTTCTTTTTAGTGCTTAGGATCTAGCCTTAGGCTTTTCCTTTGACTATCTTAGAGGACTAGAATTGGGACCCACCTTTTAGAAATTCCAAACATTTCTAAACTCCCTGCAAACTCCACAAATTTGACCATAGACCCCTAATCACCTAGAGGGTTGAAATCGAATGTGGAAGTTTAAAGGATGAGTTCTATAGGGCTCTTTGGCCTTAGACTACCACAGGTGGCCTGGTACGATGAGGGGCTGACTTACACACACTACACTTATACACTACACTTACACACTACATTTCCACACACTTCCTAAAACCACACCCATACCCAACTTGACCTCCGACTCATGTAGGTGATTCACATGGATGGTCCTTAACCCTAAGCCCTCGGCTAAGAGGGTTAGGAACAACATAGTGAATGCCTCGAATGAGTCCTCTCATGGCTCATATGGGCTTGAAATGACTTCATGGCTCAACCAAAATGACTTATTTCCACTTACATCCACCCAATCTTCAATTTCCCAAATTTTCAATTTTTGACCCCCGGGACCCTACACCTACTAAACCTACCCAAAACCCTTGAAATTACCCAAATTTTTGCAAAATTTCCAAATTACCTAAAATTCTTCAAAATTATTCTCAAACATCTCCAAATCACTCAAATTGATCATCCATACCCAAAAATACCAAAGATTCCAAAAATACCTCTCAATACCCTCCAAATACCCAAAATACCCTTCTTGGCCTAAAAAATCCAAAAATTCAGAAAATTCCCAGAAAATTCCAGAAAATCCCAAATATTCCCAATTTCATTTTGTCCAACTACACCATGGGCCAATTTTGTCAATTTACCCTACTTTTGTCAAAACCCCCAAATTGACCCATTTTAACCCTAAGTGAACCCAATGTCAAACCAAACCTACCCAATTGACCCCAATTTTGGTCCAATTCAATTCTAAACTTCAATTAAACATTCCCAATACTAATTTAGACCAAATCCAAGTCCAATTTGATTGACATTTGGATCCAATCTCACTTTTGGCCTTAAAGCCCAATTTGGACCCATGACCCAAACTTAACCCAAACTCACCCAATTCAACTCCAATTAACCTCAAATCTTTTCTAAATCTTCCTTAACATTCCCACAAACAAAACCCTAACATGATTTGCCCAAAATTTAGACCCAAACCACACTCAAACTCAACCCGAGGTTAAAAGGCCCATTTTTGACCTAAGCCCAAACCTAACCCAAATTCAACCCAATTCAAATCCAAATCACCCCCAATTTGTTTCAAATCACTCATGACACATCTATGAGCTAAACCCAACAATTATTTGGCCCAACCTCTTTACAAAATTTCCATCCATGAACACATCCTTAAACTTAAAAGCCCACTTCCCATAAACTTCTTAAAAGCCCATCTTCATTAAATTTTAAAAAGCCCAAACCATCCTAAAGCCCACATGACATTTCCCCTCATCATATTTTCAATTAAAATCATCCCTAAGTCCTAAACCAATCATCAAATAATTCTAAATGAAGCTTCATCCAAATTTCCACCAAATTATCCAAAATCCTTAAAATCCTTTTTTATGAAATTGACCAAACCTTTTCCCAAGCCAAATGGAGCCATGGAGCCATGCACAAGCCATATGCAAGCCATGGGAGCCTCTTTACATGTCACCATGCCATTTTGGGCAAAATGAGGAGGCTCTTTCCTTAATTCCTAAAGGTGATTAACCACTTCCATGATTCCACTAAACCATGCTTAAGCCTAATTGTGCTTGGATGGTGACTTGACCCTACCGATTATGCTGAGCCAAATCACTTTTCCCTCGGCCAAAACCAGGCCTTGGGTGGTGCACCTAGCCCGAATGGGTGGGTTGACCCATTTAGGTCCAAATCTAGCCATGCCCCATTCCACTTTGGATCAAAGCCTTTACACATGTCCATGGCCGATTGATTGCACAAACCTCCGGCCACGACCCACCGACCTTGAGGGTGACCCATGCACGGCCGGCCGGCCACCGGGCCGCCGGAAAACACCATGGCCGAGAGCTCACATGTGAGCTAACATTGAAATTCTCACTTGCTTGAGTCTGCCCCATCCCTAGTGGTCACCATGGCCGATCTTCTCCTCACCGAGCAGGTGATCCCGAGCCCTAACTCTCCACGGGATGCCCTCCGCCCTTTCCTATTTAAACTCCACCCCTCTCGGCCATGGGAGGAGCTAAGCACAAACCTTGCCAAAACTCGCCAAAATTGTTCCGGACCCTTCTCCACCCTTAGAGCACTTGATCCCGAGTGGAATTCACCTGCCATTTCTCCTCCGAAAGCTCGATTTCGAGTTGAAGTTCCACCCAAAACCAGGACACTTCTCCACAGTGAGCCAATTCCCAAATTGATTGGCTCTACACCTTCACCGGACCGAGGGAAGGTGTCCACCCTCAAAAGCCCCATCTCCAAGCCACCCGAGTTGCTCCGGCCTCCAAGCTTTGTGATCGGGCTTGGTCGAAATCATATCCGGACAATTCACCGGACCGGGAGACTTCATGCGGAGCTTTCAGGACCCGATCGAAGGTGCAACAACTCTCGGATTGAAGCCACACTTCTCCGAGCCAAGGTATGAGCTAACTCTTCATCCCGAGCTTCGAAGATTTTCTATTTCAAATGCCTTAGTTTCGATGCATGTGCTAACCGTATGGATGCGTTCGTCTCTTCGAAGACGAATCCATAGAGTATAAGAACGTAAAAATCCATTGAGAATCGAGTGAGATCTTAGGGATTTAGTGTGGACGGCTCTCGGGTGAGAACACTTGGGGACGATGAACGGATGCGCGTCCATTCAATACACGCGCGGACGAGCGGCTCAGATAGCGTCGGACCAGGAAACGGTGCGAGAACCGCGGGGCCCGGGCTGCTGACTCAGATGGCGGCGCCCAATCACAGCGCGACACGTACCCCTTCGGAGCTGCCGATGTTTCGCTAGCGCCGCGTGGATAAGTAGATAATTAGGGTATTTAATGTATTTATTAAATATCAGAAACTTCAAAAATCCATATCTTTGTGTATAAAAATCACAAAAATAAAATAAAAATACCCTCTTGCTCAGTGAACAGAGGAGAATAATGTGGAAAAGAAATCATTTAATTTCATCAAGTATTTTATTTTTTATAATTTATTTACTCTCTGCATACATTTAATTCTCCATGCATGTATACAATTCACCATGGCATGAGACCATAGGGTTTTGAAGCCTCGAACTTGGGAACATTCCCTGAATTTTCCAAGGTCGAGGCCATCTCTGTGAAAAGTTATTTATTTTTCAAATGCATGTTGCTGTTTTGACTATTTTAATTCCAAAAATTAGCATGTTGTGAAATAAATTCTAGGAAAATTTGGTGATGTTCCTTATGACCGGAGAACCCTAGGAAAAATAGATTTTGGCTTAGTTCATTCAGAACAACTCTAATTGGCTTAAACACCCAAAATAGGTCTTTAATTAATTAGAGTTAACCAAACATCAAATTGACTTGAAATCAGTTATCCACTGACCTTTAGGATCAGAGGAATCCACCATAAAAATTTGAGGTCAATTGGACTTGGTTAGCCTCACTAATTGGGTTGATTAAGTCACTTAGCCATTTTAAACTTTAAAAATTCATAACTTTTAAAATACTTTTCAAAAATTTACCAAATTGGTTTTGGAGCCTCTCTGATATCAGGGGAACCCAAGAAAATTAAAATTTCAATTTTCTAAAAAAGTTGATTTTTAATAATATTTTAATATTTTTAATAATTAAAAAATAATAAAAATCACAAAAATAATAAAATTCACCAAAATGTCACATTTTGAATTTTAATCACTTAGGAGCAAATCCCACATTTTTCCTAGGTCTATTTAGTGAGATATTGAATTTTAAAGCCCTAAGGTAATTTTAAAAATTAAAAAATGTATTTTCTAGCATTTTCACTAAAATAATTATAATAAATCATAGAAAAATCAGAAAATTGCAAAATTTGTTTCTCTGGTTTCCTTGATATCAGAGAGATTTTTGAAAAAATATAAAATCCATTTTTCAACATTTATTTTATTTTTAAATTAATTAACACTCCAAAACTCAAAATAATTATAATAAAAATAATATAATTCAAAAAATCACCAAAATTGGTCCAAGTGCTTCTCTGGTCATTAGAAATGTCCCCTAATTTTCTTAAGGACAGAAACTTTCCTTTGGTCATGTTATCAAATTTTCCTTGAAAATCTCTATTTTCCACCAAAAATAATTATATAAATAAATTAAATACAGAAAAATCACATTTTCTCCTCTCATGTCTTTATTGACATATGAGTGAAGTCACATAAAAATTTCAAGTTCATTTGAGTTCAATTTAGTGAGTTATGAAATTATTAAGCTTAAGGGGTAAAATGGTAATTAAACTTTTAACCCTTAATTAAAACTTTAGGTTTAATAAAAAATCAACAAGTAAAATATTTGATCTTAATCTGATTTGGATGATTGAAATTTAAATAATTAAAGGGTAGAAACCCATTAAATAATTTTAAAATGATTAAACTTTAATTGAATAATAGATTAAATTTGGAAGAATAATAAAATTGGAATTATTAAAATAAGGGATATTTATTAGGAAGAGATTTATTCTTTAATTTAAAAATCCCTAAATTAATCATCTCATTTATGTTCAACTTTTAATTAAAATTAAAATTCAAATTTAAAATATTAAAAGACTTAATTAAATTATTAAATTCTTTTGAAATTTCAATTAAAATTAAAAATAAAGTAAATTAAAGATAAATTAAATTAAAATTAAATTAAATTTAATAATTGAATTAAATTAAATTAAAACAAATTAAATTAAATTAAACTAAATTAAAATTAAATTAAATTAAACTAAATTTAATAATTAAATTAAATTAAATTAAATAATTAAATTAAATTAAATTAAACAATTAAATTAAATTAAATTAAATAATTAAATTAAATTAAATTAAATAATTAAATTAAATTAAACAATTAAATTAATTTAAATTAAATTAAATAATTAAATTAAATTAAATCAAATCAAATTAATTAAACACCAAATCAAATTAAATTGAACTATGTTAAACTAAATTAAAACTCAATTAAATTAAGTTGAATTAAATATAAAATCACCTAAGACATAAAGGAAATTAAATATAAAACAACTTGAACACTATTCCAAATTTAAACCCTTTAACTTAAATCAAATCATTTGAATACTTAATTTACCCTTGAAAGCTTTGATTATTATAACTCCTAAATGGAACATCAAATGAAGTGCTACTTCACTCATAAGATATTCATATGTCTTAATTCACTGGGCAAGTTAACAAAACTTGAAAACCTCGGACGATCGATTCATTTATATAATTAAATTCATTTGGACTTAAAACAATCCTGAAAATATTGAAAAGATGTTTAAGACTCTTCTTAAGCACTTCCTCAATATGATAGGATATTTATAAGAACAATTGGACTTAATTGTCCTTTAATGAAGAAAATCGTCCTCAAACAAACAAAAAACACAAAGAACCTAGACGTCATAGGAGATGACTAGCTATAGGATTAGGAACTTGGTAGAAAACCATAACCTTTCCCCTAGCTTTACCTAGGAACTTGCTTAAATATTCTAATTATGTTTTAAGTGCAGCTTGGGATGACGGGAAGACCCTCCAGGTACGCTTTTATTTTTATTGCAATTTATTTTCTTGCAATTTACTTTCTTGCAATTTACATTATTGCAATTTATTTAACTGCAATGCACTTTACTTTTCTTGCATGATAAAACAACTGTTGCATGAAAACCCACACCTTTAGGATAGTCCCTAAAACTGAAACCAAAATTAAGTTAAAAGTCATTGCAAGATAAAATTCACCGCCACAACATTTCAAAATATAAAACAACTCAAAATTTAATCACAAACGAGAACACAAAACTACAATTACAACTAAATTAAAACGTCTGTTGGATGATCGGGAATACCTCGGATGATGTAACCTACGTGTTGCTAACGGGATTTCCCACGGTCTAAATGAAAGTGTGGAACTCATTCGGTTGAGTTTAGCAAATTCATCTGGACTAAGTGAATCCGATAAAAATAATGATGCCGGAAGGATGGAACCGTGGGATCTTAACCGGTGTCATTATAATCAACTTTAAGATTTGTTTTAATTAAAACGTAAAAAAAACACTTGGAAATTAAGATTTTCTCTAAACCAAAACACTTTTCTCATCCCCTGATTTATGATTTCTAAAACTAAACCTCTGCAACAACAAGGAGCTTGGAGCATGGTGGGCAGCACGGCCATCGTTGCCAGCAAAACTTGAACCTACTCCAGCAGAAACCTTCTTAGAATTAAACAACAAAGCCATAGGACTTCGAGGTAGCTTGCCTAGTGCAACATAAATCCTCAACTCTTCGTTAGGCATTTGCATTGCAAATTAAGCCCTAACCGGTCTTAGGATTCCGAGGTAGTCGTACGATACGACATAAACCCTCATATCTTCTAGGCTATTTGTTTGATTTTATCATACAAATATAAGCCCTAATTAATTAAAATTGGCAAGATCAAAACATTTAAATAAGTATTAGGACTTTCCTAAATTCAAGCCAAACGATAGGATAGTCGGGAAATTACCGAAGTTCACTTCGAATCAGTGATTTCTCCTACCTTTCTTCCTTTGGATTCACAAAACAAAATGTTCCAAAAATTTGATCTATTCCCTATTGAAACTCCAAAATTCAATCTTTGAAAACCTTAAACTTTGAAATTCTTGAGAGCGAATTATTGATTATTATCGAGAGTTTTCTTAAGTGATTCCCGTCACTTAAGATGTAATTAACTATAGGGGCTTGCCCTTATAGGGAATTTTAAAGAACCTGAGTAATATAAACCCCGTTTAATACTTTCATATTAAGCGGGGAATTTGTCGGCTTATAAAATTGGTTCGCGGACCAAACGGATGTCACAAAACTTCTAGTTTATTTGATCGAGCCCCACCATCGAGCGGTGTCTATCCTTAGGGATAGATACACGGCTTGTGGTGCGGTGCTCGTTTATATAAACTATTTGGAATGTGAGATCGGTTTAATCTCATATCTTAAAACTTTCAAATTTAAAAATTATTTTCAAAGCCAAATACTACTTTCTAAATTATATATATATATTTAAATCAAATTTAAAATTTAAATTCGCCGACAACTTCTGTTAGGCGACCCCTTTTCAAAATAAAACACACAACCTAAAAATAAGCCGCACAGTTCCCAACGCTGATCATCGGGGTCTTTTAGGCTCATTATCTTCTCTTCTGGCAAGTCGTCGTTGCGAGGTGATTTTTCCGGTAAAGGGTGTGCTGCGAGAAAATCTGCTAGGACTTGTCCTTTTACAGCACAAAGAGGCACGAAAGTTATATCAAATTATAATAGTATCATTGACCACCTAGCAAGTCTACCGGAAAGTATCGGAAGGGTCATCAAATATTGAAACGGATTAAACTTCGAAATAAGGTTGACCTTATGAGAATGCATGTAGTGCCTGAGCTTCTATGCGGCGAAGATCAGGGCCAAATAGTGCTTCTCAATAGGAGGATACTTTACTTCCGTCTGAATTAGATGACGGCTTAAGTAGTAGAGAGCATTTTCCTTTCCCTCGTCATTGAGCTGTGCTAGCAGGGCTCCGAGAGATTCGTCTAGAGCTGCGATATAAAGTATCAACGATCTACCCGAGACTAGGGTTACTAAAACTGTAGTTGTCATTAAATACTATTTAATGTCATCGAAGGCATGTTGACATTTGGAGTTCCAAGTGAACTTGGCATCCTTCTTGACCAAAGCAGAAAAAGGCTGACACCTTTCTGACAAATTTGAGATAAAGCATCGAAGATATGCCAATTTCCCTTGAAAGGATCGTAGTTGTTTCAAGGTTTTGGGAGGCGGCATTTCTAAGATAGCTTTAATCTTCTCTGGATCGATTTCAATTCTACGATGTCGAACAACAAATCCTAAGAATTTCCCAGAGGTGACGCTGAAGGCCCATTTCAAGGGATTCATCTTAAGGTTAAATTGTCTTAATCGCTCGAAAATAATTCTTAAATCATACAAGTGATCTTCTTTTAGTTTGCTCTTGATGACCACAACATCCACGTAGCAATCGACTTGTTTGTGAATGAGATCATCAAAAATTCTTGTCATTGTTCTTTGATAGGTTGCTCCTGCGTTTTTTAATCCAAACGGCATCACTGTGTAGCAGTATACCCCGATCGGCGTTCTAAAGTCTGTAAGCTTTTCATCTTCTGGTTTCATGTTTATCTGGTTGTATCCTGATGATCCATCCATGAATGAGGACTTCATGTGTTGAAGCAATGTCGATCATCAATTCTGGAATGGGTAGCGGGAATTCTTCCTTTGGACATGCTTTGTTCAAATCTCTGAAATCCACGCAGATTCTGATCTGACCATTCTTCTTTCTGACTGGTACCACATTGGCTAACCAAGTTGGATATTGTTCCTCATGGAAAAATTTAGCATCTATTAGCTTCTTAACTTCAGCTATAACTTGTTGTTCAATCTCCAGACGCATTCTTCTTGGAGCTTGTCTGACTGGAACGGTAGTATGATCCACTCCTAGCCTGTGAACTACAACCTCTGGAGCTAATCCTGGCATTTCATCGTAACTCCAAGCAAAGCAGTCTTTGAATTCCATCAATAGCTTGATTATCTCTTCAGAGTCTTCTTTATTGAGTAAGGAGCTAACAAAGGTCGGCCTAGGCTCTTCGCTAGTACCTAAGTTAACTTCCATTAACTCGTCTATTGTAGATTTAATTTCTTCTTTGAATTCTGGCGAAGCATCTCCGATTGGTAGATCTTCGAGATCTTCTAAAGTTTCCAAGCAGTCTTCATTAGGCTCGCAAGTGACAACCAAGCAAAATCCTGTATCGTCAACTGATCCTATCGTGTCGAATCCGAGACCATGCTTTGAATTGGGAGGCCGGTTGGCATTGTTCCATAATTTTTTCGATGTGTTGTGATTGACCTTTTGCCCATTGTTTAGGTAAGACACCACGTTGAATTAAATTTTGAACACAGGGAGAGTACCACTCAAAAAGCAGTTCCATTAGTTCAGATGAAGCAACATCTTCAAATTGTACATCATTTTCAGTTTTGGAAGAAGAAGCACCACGGTAAAACTTGATTGGTTTAGTACCACCACCATGCACTTTCTTGACCAGCATACCCTCGATCTTATAAGAATGGATCGGGGTCAAGGTCATAGTATGTACATAGCGGTTAATCTTCCCGTACATTTATTTGTATTCTTCATTCTTTTCATCTTCAAGAGAGATCTTGAACTGGGGTTTCTTTTGACTTATCGCCGCTGCTTCTTTCTTGATTTCTTCTTCTTCGAAACTGTTCTCCCAATCAACGTCGATGACTAATTTCTTCTGTCCAACTATTCCAACGTCTCTTCCACGACCTCGACCCCAGCCTCGACCTCGGGTGCGAGTTCTGGAGAAACCTTCACCATCTCGCCGTAAGGGAGTGGTGAGTAATTGTTGGACTAGAATTTCAAGCTCTTCATCATCTTGCACTTCTTTTGCTTCATTTGGTATGACATTTCTAGAGAAGATTGTTTTCTTCGGAGGCGCGTAATAGGCTGCATCTTCATGAATTCCAATCTCGTGTACGGAGAATGGTTGCAAGTCACATTTGATACACTGTTCTCCTCCTTCATAATATTTTATGCACTGGTGCAGAGACGACGGTGCCATCTAGTTTTCATGGATCTATGGCCGACCCAGTAGAGCGTTGAACGATGTTTCAAAATCAATTATATGGAATTTTATTGTTGTCTTTGCTAAGTCACCGGTTTTCATTAGTAGTGTTATCGATCCAAGAGCTCTTTCTCCTTTCTGATTGAACCCTCTTAATAACATCTTGTCTGCTTCGAGGTTGCAAACATCAATTTCCAAATATGCTAATGTTCGAAGGCTCATTATGTTGATTGATGCTCCCAGATCAACCAACACCCTGGAGAGCGTAAACTCTCCAATAGTGACTGAAATGTAAAACGGTCGATTGTGATCAGCCATTCCGAGTAGTAGATCATTGTCCGTTAAGGTAACACCTCACTATTTTTTTAACGAGCAAACCTCGTCTAAGGAATTACCGACCATTTAAGCTAAACAAATTTTTGGATCAAGTAAAGCCTTGGTCAGAGTTTCTCTCATCTCCTTTGACAGGATCAGAGCATCGTAGATGCTCAATTTGGCTGGTAGCTTCCTAAGATGGGCTAGCACGTTATAATCCACTTTATTACAGGGTTCCTCGATTTCTTCCTGAATGGGCAGTTCCTCTATTGGGGTTGGCTCTTCCTGAGCAACCAGCTGCTTTCCTTTATCTTTTGGACCCATTCTCGAAGGCAGAACTTTTCCGCTTCTTAAATTAACTTCTGTTATTTCTTCTGTATCTGGTACTAAATCTGCCATTGTATCCTCTTAAATTGGAATGACTGGCTCTTCTGCAGTTGCTTCGGAATCTGGTGACTCTAATTCTATTGCAATCGGAGCTCCTCGAAATTCACAAATAAACTCGTCGCTTGTTGAGCTTTCGTACTCATCCTTGTGAACGTCTTCTCCTTCGTCGTGGTCATTGAGGTTTAGTATCATTAGAGAATAGTTATTTATATCGGAATCGAGATCCGGATTAGCTTGGTTTTCTTTAGTTACGTAATCGTTAGAAACAGTCAAAACGTAGCCAACACCAAAACTCTTATCATTATAAGATCCCGTCAGGGCGAGCAAATAATCATATGGAGTCAGAGATTCGAGGAATTTCTCCCCTGAATCAAAAACAACTATCCTAAGATAAGCAGCCCCTAGTCTACTCTTCGGAGCCTCGGTTTTCTTCTCTTCTACGATCTTCTCTTCCTTCTGAGGCAGTTCTTCGATCGCAAGAGATAGCACCGGCTCGGCAGGTTTCAAACTTTGAGTTGAAGCGTGCACCGAAGCGTTCTGGATATGATCCAAAATTTTCTTTGAAGACTTTATCCAGACGGTACTCCATCCATCATGGGTCCTGTAAGGGTCTATAGGAACAATAGGATCCATTGAAATAACATTGACGGAACCTCCTTTTTGGGGTTCCTTCATGTATTCCTTCGGGACCGTTATGTTCCATTTCTAGAGATTGTCGTCAAGCCAAATCTTAAAAGTGATGCAATCTTCTATATTATGCTCGAGCATCCGGTGGTAAGGGCAATAGTTTGGATGATCTTTCTTAGCGACTTCTTCTGGCCTCTTGGGCTCCAGTAGCTGAAAATTTGGTGTCTTCATTAAACTGCGGAACATCTTCGCTACTGCTTCAGTTTTGAATGGATATTCCTTATTCAGAAAATCTTTCAGGGTACGCTGTGGATGAGGCAGTTGTTCATAATGTTGAGGTGACTGATAGCTTGGTCGAGGCTGCTGATAACCCTGCTGAGGTTGTTGGTAAGTATGTTGTGGTGGTTGATAGCTAGGTTGCGGCCGCTCTAGCTGTATCTGTACTGGCTGCTTACCCTTATCTACTGCCACGACGATTCCAAACTTCCTTTCGGATGTTTTCACCGGTTTATATTTATCGTTCTTGTCCACGAAACTTAGCTACTTTGCTTCCTTCTGTAAGCTCCCAGCCTTGCTAAGCAGCTTCTCGAAAGTCTTGATTATAAATCCTTTAAGGAGAAGTGCTAGCGGGCCGTGGATACTTTTCAGCAAAATGCCGATCGCATTCTGTTCCTGAAGTTGTGGTTCACACTTCATGCGTAAATTTCTCCATCGAAATACGTAATCCACTAGAGTTTCATTCGTTTTCTGGTGCTCCACCACTAGGTCACCGATAGTGATGTGGTGTCAGCCCCGGCAAACCACTTAACGAAGAGCTTTTCCAATTCTGCAAAGGTCTTAACTGAACCATTTGGTAATTCTACGTACCAGTCGAAGGCGATCCCTGACAAACTGCTGACGAACTACCAGAAGAGTAAAGCGTCACTCCCACCGGCATTGCAGCAACTAGCATGAAAATGTACGACATGCTGCCGAGGGTTTACCGTTCCATCAAAAGTCTTAAACAGAGGTGGTACAAAGCCTTTTGGGTATTGGACAACATCAAATTCTTCAGGGTAAGGTCTACCCGTCTGAATAGATGCTCCACTCTTAGATTGTGCCAAAGCTTCTTGCACCTGCTGTTCTACCATTTTTTTAATGTTCTTTTCGGGAATCATATTTTGTGTTGAATCCTTCTTTGGTGGCTCATCTCCGTTGACGGATGTGATCTCTTTTCCTCCATCTGCAATATGGATGATTTCTGGGGGTGTTTCTTTCTGAGGTTGCACCTGACTTTGGAGAGTGGCTAAAGCAGCAGCCATCTCGTCCATCCTCATTGCCATCTGGGAAATTGTGTCATCTCTTTCTCGAAGTTATGCTCTCATCACTTTTTGTTCGTCTCTTTCCACAGCTGTCGAAGCACCTTACGAAGCTGACGATGCTCGCGTTTCAACCATGTTGATCTCAGCATACTCTTCATCCATAAATTATGATGAATCAATTTCATTTTTCAACTTTTCCCCTCTTTCTTTTGCCAACAGTATGATATCCGTCCTTAGCTTTCCTATAGCATCCTCGAGGGGTCTCTTCCACTCGGTCTCGCGGTTGTCATGTGACGACTGTTGAACTTTTTTCCGGGAGTTTCTTTTATTGCAGTAGCACTTCCTTCAGATTCAAGCCTCCTGACAAGACTTTTCTTCCCAGAATGCTCTGATGGTTTCGGTTCACCAATAATAGGTTGCCACACCATCCTTCTCGTAGTATGTGGCCTAGGACCAGATGGTCGGTCAGCTGTGCGTAGGTTGGTGGTGTCCTCCCTAATATGGTGTCCCGATACAATAACAGACAAACTCATTTCATAGGCTCGTGCCTTTTTCTCGGGTTTTCCTTAGCAATGACAGGGTTTACTCGCGGCCCAATGCAGGATTTGGCTGGCACCCGTCCCATTCTCCTCAGAATCTCATATACGGGGCATCTCTCTTTCTTTGCTAACTTCTCTACCACAGCTTGCAGTCGAGTGCAGCAGCGATCCTCCGGGCATCTTCTTCATCACCTGTAGCAGAGAGAGGGTGGAACCTACTTCCTCTTAACAGTGGTGAATATTCAGGTAGCTCTCCTCTTTCCTCAGGAATTTCCTCTAGAAAAACAACATCAGCAGCTTTAGCTTTCTCGATCCTGGCGATCTTTCTGCCTTTATTTCTTCTCTGAGTCATAGTCAAGGGTGTAAACTTTGGACTGGACCCGATTTCAAAAATAGATGGTATTGCAGCAAAATCCGTACCCTCCATAGTGGCAGGTTCATTATAAACTTGGACTCCCTTCCCGTTCAGTTGGGCAGGAATTGAGGCAGGTGTAGAGACGACCAGACCGGTGGGGGTAGAGATTACAGTCCTCTTACGAATAGTGGTATCTTTTTCAGCTGGAACCCTTCGGAGGGGAGAAAATTCTTGAGTCGATTTCAAGTTGAACTCAAGCACGGGTTTCTCAGTTTCTAGCACATTGTCCATTAGTGTAAAAGAGTGACGTCAGTGAACTTGATTTCTGTATTGTTAAATCCTTGTCCAAAACGGATGATCCCATTGTCGGGCAGCTCATCCTTGTAAACGGCGAAGTCTATTCGGTTGGTGAAGGAGAAGATTAACTTTGGGGCAGACATTTCTGCAAAGTAGATTCTGAGTATTAGTCCCGAATTATGCTTCCTTTTGTCACAAAATTTAGGACGAAAAAGAAAGTCCGAACACATTTTTGTTTATCTTAATGAATTTGCGATCTAAAAGAGGTTTTTTATTAAAGGGTTGTTTATTAAAAGATTTGTTTGTTAGGAACGAAATGTTTAAAGAACGGAGGTTTATAGAAAAAGGAAGGGACCCGGTTTGAAATTGAAAAGGGAGAGAAATTCTCGTAAGGCTTCTCAATCCGAAGGACCGCTCATAAGCTAACACCTATTGGGGGTCCACCCCACCTCTTAAGAGGTAAAAGGATTTCAGAACCTCTCTGTTTAGGGGTGTCTAAAAAGTGGCTCCTAAATCCAAAAGGGAGTCGACTATACTTGCTCAAGACAGAAAAGAGCGAGGTATGCCAATAGAAGAATGATAGTTTGGTCCACTAGGGATATGGACTCACTATCGATTTATGAAAGCAAAACCATCTGATTAGGATGGAGAGAAGAACTAGTCCCGAGCGGAGTCACCAGAAGTTGCGCGGCTTATTTTTTTAGGTTGTGTGTTTAATTTATAATTATATATAACTTGAAAGTAGCATTTGGTTTTGAAAATAATTTTTAAGTTCAAAAAATTTTAAGATATGAAATCAAACTGATCTCACATCCCAAATAGTTTATATAAACAGGCACCGCATCACAAACCATGTATCTATCTCAAAGAATAGACATATTGTTTGATGATGGGGCTCGATTAAATAAACTAGAAGATTTGTGACATCCGTTTGGTCTGCGAACCAATTTTATAAGCCGACAAATTCCCCTGCTTAATATGAAGGAATTAAGCAGGGTTTATATTACATGGGTTCTTAAAGTTCCCTATAAGAGCAAGCCCCTATAGTTAATGACATCTTAAATGACGGGAATCATTTAAGAAAACTCTCGATAATGATCAGTGGTTTTTCTCTCAAGAATTTCAAAGTTTAAGGTTTTCGAAGGATTGGATTTTGGAAATTTCAAAAGGGATTAGCTCAAATTTGGAACGGTTTATTTAAGAGTCCAAAGGAAGAGAAGTAGGAGAAGATGAGGATCCAAGAAGAATCTTGGCAACTTCCCAAACAATCCTATTGTTTGTCTTCAATTTATAAGTATGTTTAATGTTTTAATCAACACAATTTTAATTAATTAGGACTTATATTTATATGACATGATCATATAAATAGCCTCGAAGATGTGAGGGTTTATGTCGTACCAAACGACTACCTCAGAATCCTAAGACCGGTTAAGGCTTAATTTACATAATATGATTATACAAATTCCTAATGAAAAGTTGAGGATTTATGTTGCACTAGGCAAACTACCTCGAAATCCTATGGCTTGGTTATTTAATTCAAAGAATGGTTTTGCTGAAGCAGACACAAGTTCTGCTGATGAAGATGGTCATGCTGCCCACCGTGCTCCAAGCTCCTTGTTGTTGCAGAGGTTTAGTTCTAGAAGGTGAAAATCAAGGGATGATAGAAGTGTTTTGGTTTAGAAGTCTTAAAGTCCAAATGTTTTTAATGTTTTATTAGGGGAATCTTAAAGTTGAACACCGGTTAAGATCCCACGGTTCCATCATTCTCGCACCGTTATGTTTATCAGATTTACTTAGTCCAGATGAATTTGCTAAACTCAACTGAATGAGTTCTACACTTTCATTTAGACCGTGGGAAATCCTGTTAGCAACACGTAGGTTACATCATCCGAGGTTTTCTTAATCATCCAACAAGACGTTTTAATTTAATTATAGTTGTAGTTTTGTTCTTCTGTTTGTGATTAAATTTTGAGTTGTTTTATCTTTTGAATGTTGTGGCGGTGAATTTTATCTTGTATTGATTTTTAATTTAGTTTTGGGTTTCAGTTTTGTGGCTATCCTAAAGGTTTCAGTTTTCATGCAACAATCTTGTTTAACATGCAAGAAGCGTAAAGTGCAGCTTATATAAATAAATTGTAATAAAGTAAATTACAATAAAATAAAAGCGTACCTGGAGAGTCTTCTCGTCATTCTGAGCTACTTAAAACACATATTAAGGCATTTAAATATTTATAACATGTACATAGGTAAAGCTAAGGGAAGGTTCTGGTTGTCTACCAAACTCCTAATCCTATTGCTAGTCATCTCCTATGACGTCTAGGTTCTTGTATTTTGTTAAGAATGATTTTCTTCATCAATTGGCAATTAAATTCAATTGTTCTTCTAAAACATCCCATCATATTGAGGAAGTGTTTAGGACGAGTCCTAAACATCTTTTCAATATTTTTAGGATTATTTCTGAGTCCAAATGAGTTTTATAGCACAGGTGAATTAATCATCCCAAAATTTAGTTTAGTTTGTTTCTTGCTCAGTGAATTAGGATGTTTGATTATCCTATAATTAAAGTGACATTTCACTTGATGCTTTACTTTAGAGTTATAATAATGAAAACCTTTAGGGGGCAAATCAGTTTGTTAAAGAATTTAATGATTTGAAATTGGCATTGGTGATTTAAAGTGATTTAATTTAATTATGACATTTTAATAATTTTAAGTTTGGAATAGTGTTCAAGTTATTTTATTCTTAAGTTTTTTAAACTATTTGAATTGAAAGAGGAGTTTAAATTATTTAATTTAGACTTTAATGATTTAATTTTAATATTATAGATTAACTTTTAATTGGTTTGATTTTTTAATTAAGAATTATTTTTTAGGTTGATTTTGATGTTTCAAGTTTGTTTTAGATTTGCTTTTAAGTGATTTTTGAAATTAATAATTTTTTTTAATGTTTTAAATTTATTTCAATTTAATTATCAAGTTATTTAATGTTTTAGGTTTTAATTTAATTAAGGTTCACTTTCCTTTTAATTATTTAATTATTAATTTCAATTATCGCTTTAAATTTAATTAAAAGTTAAATATTATTAATGTGATTCATTTATGGGTTTTAGTTTAAGTTATTATAATCTCTCTAAATTATTTCCCCATTTTAATAATCCAAATTTTAACTTATTCTTCCAAAATTCATATTGTTTAATTAATTAAAATTTACTTTAAATATTTTTAAGATGATTAATGGGTTTCTACCCCTTAATTCTCTAGGTTTCAATCTTCTAATGAAAATTTTAAAATCAGATATTTCACCCCCCTCCCAATTTTGATTAAACCTAAATATTAATTAGGGTTAAAATTCTTTAATTACTTTTGTGCCCCTTTAGGCTTATTTATTTCATAACTCATCAAATTAAACTCAAATGAACTTAAAATTTTTATGTCACTTCACTCATATGTCAATTGAGACATTAGAGATAATATGTGATTTTTCTGAATTTAATTTAATTTATATAATTATTTTTGTGAAAAATAAGGGTTTTCAATGAAAATTCAACGACATGATCAAGGTAAGGTTTCTATCCTTAGGAAAATTATGGGGTGTTCCTACTGACCATAGGACCACTTGGACCAATTTTAGTGATTTTTTGAATTATATTTTATTTATTATAATTATTTTGAGTTTTAGAGTGTTGATTAATTATAAAATAAAATAAAGGTTGAAAATTAAGTTTTATATTTTTCTTAAGTCTTCTGACCTCAAGGAGTTTAGAGAAACAAATTTTATAATTTTCTGATTTTTCTTTGATTTACTAGAATTAATTTAGTGAAGGTTGAAAATCCATTTTTAATATTAAAAAATGCCTTAAGCATTTAAAATTCAATATCTTTACTTTGAGACTTGGGAAAAATATTTGGTTTGCTCCTAAGTGATTAGGAGGTGAAATATGGCATTTTTAAGATTTTTTTATTTTTGTGATTTTTAATATTTTTTATTATTTAAAATATTACAATATGGTGAAAAATGAAGATTTTTAGAAAATTTTAATTTTAATTTTCTTAGACTCTCATAACATCAAAGAAGCCCCAAAACCAATTTTGTGAATTTTTAAAATGTAGTTTTGGAATTATGAATTTTTAAAGTTTAATTTTACTCATGTAACTTAATTGGTCCATTTAGTGGAGTTAAACATTACCAATTGATTCCAATTTTTTATGTGGAATTTCTAAAGATCAGTGGAGAATTATGTTCAAGTTCTTTTGATGTGTGGTTAACTCTAATTAATTAAAGTTTAGTTTTGAGTAATTAGGCCAATTAGGGTTATTCTTAATGAATTAACTCAAAACATAATTATCCTAGGGTCCTCTGGTCCTAAGAAACCTCCCCAAATTTTTCTAGAATTTTTTAAGCAATGTGCTAATTAATGGAATTAAAATACCAAAAACTGTGACATAAACTTAAAAAATACATAACTTGCCATAGAGATAACCTCTGACCTTGAAAAATTCATGGAATGTTCCCAAGATCAGAGTCTTCAAAAGCCCTATGGTCTCAAACCATGGTGAATTGTCTATGCAAATGGAGAATTAAAATACTCAAATGAGTAAATAATTAATTAAAAATAAAATACTCATCAAATTGACTCAATTCTTTTTCCACATTATTCTCCTCTATTCACTGAGCAAGAGGGTATTTTTATTTTATTTTTGTCATTTTTCTACACAAAGATATGGATTTTTCAATTTTTGGGTATTTAAATAAATAAAAAAAAATCCATATTTATCTACTTATCCATGTGGCGCCGACTCAACCTCGGCAGCTCTGAAAGCCCACGCGGTGTGCTCCCATTCAACGCTGCCATCTGACTCAGATGCCACGCGGCCCGCAGTCTCGCTTCATCCTTCGATCCGGCGTAATCTGGACCGTCCACTCGATACACGCGCGATCGGACAGTGCCTGGTCATCATCTACGACTGGTGTGCACCCGTGACTGTCCACACTAAAACCCTAAGATCTCTCTCATTTCTCAATGGATTTTCATGCTATGGATTCGTCTTGAAGAGATGAACAAATCCATACGGTTTACATGCATTGAAATCAACTCAAACGAAATGGAGAATCACTGGAAGCTCTCAGGGAGGAGGAGTGTCCATAACTTAATTCAAGAGGTGAGGCCTCAACTGAATGTGCTCAACACGTTCGCTGGAGTTGGAGGAGCCTAGGGATGAAGCCTCTGGCCCTGTCGAATTGTCTAAGTACAACTTCCACCAAGCCCGATTTCAAAGCTTGGCCGATAGAGAGAATGGTTGGCCTGGTGAGAGGGCTTCGACTAGGGAACTCCTTCTCTTGGTCCTGTGCAGGTTTGGGTGAGTTTAATTTGATTTTGGTGGTGGTTCCATGGATGTCCTGTTCTGGGCTGAGAATTGAGCTCTAAAATTGAGCTCAATCAATGGGGTTTATGGCAGGAGAACAGTGGGGATGAATTGCTCTTAGCTAGAGGAAGCTCTGTGAGGAGTTTGGAGGGTGACCCGACCCACAATTACGCAGTAAATTAACTTCCAAAAGATGGCCAAAAACTTGACCCAATTTATAAATAGCTGCTAGTGTGCAAACTCTTAAATGATATAAAAATTAGAAAATATTTTACACACTAGGGGTACTACGCAAGTATACGTATCGTTTCAAGTAATATAGAGTTTTCTTTAAAAACCCCAGTATCGATCCCACGAGGAAGTGAAGTAAGAAGTCTTTAGTCAAATTCTAGTCTACTACATATAGTCCTTAGTTTGGAATGTCGATTAAAATTATGTTTTATCTAGCAACTACTCCTAAATACAAGTGTCAAATGTAAAGATAGTAACTATATCTAAATGCAAATAATAATTCTAAAGATAACCCTTTTTGGATGAGTTGGTTTGGAGAATTTTTAGATATTAAAAACTACTATTCTTATGTAATGAAATAGATAATGTATAAGAATGAGATGCATTTAATATTGTATGTGCCAAATAGGAGCAATCTTATTCTTTACCCTTTGGTCCAGGCATAAAGAACATTGACTAATCCTATGCTTGGTTACTGAATCTGCGGCTAGGCTGGGAGGATACTGGCTCTCACTTTGAAGCTCCCACGTTCCCCTTGCCTGAGGGCTAACATCTACACTTCAGCACCCAAACGATAGGACTGAATTGAGGATTTTAGCCTGTCACTCTAAAATCTCCAATTCTACGCCCGATAATTATATTTCCCTATTTATTTGCATTCAATCCCCATGAACTTCACCATCCATGGAATTTGAATGTCCCACTTTGTTGAGAATTACACCGCCTATTTGGGACAATGCAATTACAACGAATTTTAACACTACAATGGGCCCTTATTGCAATGTAAATGAAGTGCAAGTAAAAAACAATCACATTTGTAATTAAATTTACTTTTACCATGCATCACAAAATCCTAAACATGATTTCTACTCATTGCAAAAGAAAAGTAAAAGGAAAACAATGGCATAATCTTCTTATGCCACTATTTTCAAAGAAGAAGAAAGAGTGAGAGAGATACGTCACAAAGCATGAAGAAAACACAAAGTAAACTTCATTTAACCAATGCAAATCCACTACGCAAATGTTTACAAAATCATAAGATAATGAAGAACAATACTTAGTTTTTTCCCTTTGAAAGAAAGACGAAGATCTCTCCCATAAAGTCTCCCAGCGATCCATGCAATGCTAGTGAAATCCCTTACAAATTCTCTCAAAAGCTCCTCTCCAATCTCTCCAAAAGGGTAGAAATCTACATTTCTACTCTTAATCTAAGAATCCTAAACATTCCTCCAAGTTTTTCTCTCCATTCCTCTATTTTTTTCTCCTCTCTAATCTACAAATTTCTAACATAAATTTGCCATTTTTAAAGAGCATGGACGAATTCCGAAGAGTTTCCTTAAGCACCCCTTCGAAAAAGCGTCCAAATACGTCGAATATTAGCCCAAAACCGCCAAAAGTTGGTTCATGGTCGTCCGGGCCGCTGTCGGCGGTTTCGAGGCTGCTGTCGGCGGCCTTTTCGGGTACTTTTCGGTGGTCTCGGGAAAATCTCACTGTAGGCTAGCAGGCTGCCGCGCGACACCACCCTTTGGCTCCGTTTCGCCCTATTTCAGTTTCGTCGTGTTCATAACAGATAGCCCTACAAAATAAGCATAGAAACAACATTTATTTAAATTGTAATCTCATTCAAAAATATGCAAGAAGTGTAAAAGAGATTAAGCAACAAAAGACTTATCGAAAGGTGTCAGGGCAGAATTTCATTTCTTGCTCGTTTTTGCTCCAAATTGCACTGTTTTTGCTTTCTTTTGCTGCAATCACCATTTCTTGTACCTAAAACTAAAAAATATACAAAATACCTTCCTTTAAAGTGTAATATCATTAAAAATTAATAAAATGATATAGCAAAAAGCGTATATATTTTAGGCCTGTCAAAATCCCTCAAACTTAACTGTTACTTGTCCTCAAGTAACACTTTTACTACATAAAAATATAACTCAAGGCAATGTATTTTTCACCTGTAAGACACTAAAATTTTTCATTCAAAAGAATATATTGGTTAGACTTTTAGAAAGAAATTTAGTAACTCGGTTAACACTACAAGTATAAGAATATTCAGCAATCAAATCTAAGGATTCTAGTCTTCTATTTATTTCAAGATAAACCATAATTTGTTACATTAAGAATGCCTCGAAAGATTATGTGAAAAGGAGTTCATGCAAACTTCATCAGAATGTGGGCCAATACTTTAAATATAAATTCAGAAATGAAATCAAGTTCTCCCTTTAGGGTGACTCAAGTGAAGCCAATTTTTGATTAGGCATCTCCTCAAGCTTCTCCTCATAAATATTTTTTTTCTCTTTTTTCATGTTTTTTTTAATCTCTTTTCTTTTTCTATATTTTTTTTAATGAGGATTACTATATCTGAGAGTCTATAATGATTTTGAACTTCATTCTCCTCCTTCTAAAGTTCAAACTTGAAACACATCTTTACTTTATACTTAGGTAAGAGCTTTATTATTCATCATAAAGTCACAATCTCTTCTTAACACACAATACTTTAAGTCTCTTAACATTTCAAAAATACAGTCTTCTTTACTTCAAATAGTTAACTATAATCAAATTCTTTCATACCAAATATCTCACCCTTATAAAATTAACCTTTATTACTAAAAACTTTCAACCAATCCTTCCATAATATTCAACTGAAATAAAAAGTTTTAGTTATCTCAAGCGAGGTTCAATTGCTAGAAGTTATGCTAATAATTTTTGAAAATATAATAATTGAGAACAAATAAGAGTTAATATTTTTCTTCCCCCCAAGCTTAAATTTTAAAATATTTTGCAACTAATTTCATAAAATGTAGCAGGAAGAAAAAGTAAAGGTTGAATATACTTACTACTACAACATTGACCCACAAATTTATATTATGATATTTTAATTTGATTGCAACGAAGCCAAAAACTTGACCCCGCTATATTATATGTATAGAATTGTAATTTATGTTGTGGATGCTACGCAAGTATACGTATCGTATCAAGTAATACAAGGCTCTAGTGGAGTCCTCAGTTATCGATCCCACGGGGAAAGAGAAAATTAAATAACGACTAATTTTAAAATAATAATAATAATAATTTTTTAAATAGTATACGAAAATTTGGAGTTCTAAATTTGAGCGCACTAAAGTAAACTAAGTATTCTAATCAGGTAACTTAACTAAGTAGAAAATTAATACTAATTGCAAGTGCAGGAAATAAAACTAATTGCTAAATAAGTTTTAACTATTCAGAAAATGTATCTTTCCCCTTGTTTAGAAATTTAAATGATTGATGAATTTAAATAGATAATGTTAAGGTATTGTGACAAATAGGAGCATTCCTATTCTTTACCCTTTAGTCAGGTGTAAAGAATATTGACTAATCCTATGTTTGATTACCGAATCTGCGGCTAGAGTCGGGAGGATACCGATTGCCACTTCGAGCTCCCACGTTCCCCTCCCACGAGGGCTAACATCTACACTTCGGCTCTCGAACAATAGGACCGAATTGAATATTTTAGTCCGTCACACTAAAATGCTCGATTCTACGCCTAGTGATATTATTTCCCTATTTATTTGCACCCTCCTTTCAAGGCTTTTGAATTTCACGAATATCGGATGTAATCTTTACTATAGTTGATAATCAACATATTTTAACAAATCAAATGGCCAGTTTGAAAAGTAAATTAAGTTTTAAGTAAAAATTATCACAATTTATTAATATATAAAAATACTTCTATTTTTAGTTCATCAAATCACTTAATTTCATAAATAGGGAGAAAGATTTAATAAACTACTCAGAATGCATGGAAACTAAACTAAGCATGGATTTCATTTAAAGTTAAAAATAATAAATACAAATACTTATCATAATTTATCCCCAAGCAGACTCCTCATAGTTCCTTTGACTCTTCCTTCCAGTACAGCACGACTCACTAACTCACTAAAGACTCAAGAACTCTCTAAGACACACACTAATAACACACTTAGAACACAAAAGTAACACCAATTAACACTAAGGTAACACACAACACACACTAAGACACACAATTTTGGCTTCTATATATAGAGGTGAGCAAAGGACCAAGAGGTGTGTAAGCATCCTTTCAAAAAGTGTCCAGGTTCAATGTATCTGCACCATTTGAACTAGCTCGCCGTCGGCGGACGAACTACCTCGGCTGTCGGCGAGGCTTCTAAAAGATCTTCAACCGCTCTAGCTCGGCGTCGGCGGGCTCGGGCTCCTGTCGGCCGAGACAGGTTATAAATTCTTCGAATTTTCTTCTCGTAACCTCGCCGTCGGCGGACTCGATCTCGCCGTCGGCGACTCAGGCACTAAATTGCATGATTTTGCTCCAAATTCGCTCCTTTTTATGATTTTTGCTTTTATCACCTAAATTCTTCATTCCTGCAATAAAATAAAGAAAATACCCTTCTTTAGAGTGCAATTTCATCAAAAATAGGTATGAATTTCTTAATAAAATTTTCAGCGATAAAAATCCCCCAAACTTACTTATTACTTGTCCTCAAGTAATTTTAGTACTACATAAAAATAATGAGTTTTATAATAAGATTTTTCAATTTAAATAACTATGAATTAGATTAATTAATATCATAATAAAGTTAAACAAAAATAATTCATGTAATTTAATTAATCTTATAGAAATAAATTATTTAGTCATCAGGTCTAAGATTTCTAGCTTACTATTCATTTCAGGAATGACTATATTTAAAAGAATAACTACTTAAGATATTCATATGATAAGAAATTCAAGAAAATACTATTAGGTAAAATTCTAATCCATAAACATAAGTTTGGAAATATCTAAGTTTTTCCCTTTAGGTTAATTCAAATGAAGTCAATTTTTGATAAGGCATCTCCTCAAGCTTCTCCTCAATTTTCTTTTTCTTTTTTCTTTTTTTCTTTTTATTTTTTTTTTCTGAGGATTACTGTATCTGGAGAGCCTGTTAATAATTTTGAACTTCATTTTCATCTTCCTAAATTTGAAACTTAGGAATATTTCTTAGCTTATATATACTTCATAGTTTTTACTTCATTGATTTTCAATCTTTTCTTTTTCACTTGAATACTTAAGAATTTTAATTTTAGAATATAGTTTTCCTTACTAAAAATAGTTTACTATATTCTTATTCCCTTTAACCAAATATTTTATTCTATTTAATTAATTAAAGTAATAGAAATATTTCATTTAACCTTTTATAATAATTAAATAAAATAATTCATATTAAATCAAATTGAAAAATTTGCTATAAAAATCATTTTTATAATAATTTGAAAATAGAAATTGAGAATAAGTTAATAACTAAATTTGTATTTTACTCTCCCCCCAAACTTAAATTTTTATATCTATTCTAAATAATGAATAAGAAGGAAAGTAAATAAATCATACCTTTGAAGTTTAGGTATTTCTTATCTTTGAAATTTTTGCAGGCTTTTTCATTTTTCATTGAACCTGTACTGTTAGTATTCTCCATATATATATAACAATTTAAAGAAAATGCAGGGATAAAATCTAAGGTAAGTATTAAACACAACAATTAAAATAACTCTACACTACACATATGAATTACTAACATATTAAAAATAATTGAACTAACAGATTAACAATTTTAAAAACTTAAAACAATACAAAATAAAATAAAAACATATTAAAGAAAAACTAACATCCTAATTAACATAAAAACAAATGCAATTAACTAACACAAAAACAAAAACTAACTACTATAACAATCCAAGCAGATTAATCTAACTAACATCCAATGTCTCAAAATAAAGTACTGAATTATTACAAACATATACAGTTCTCAAAATAACTTACATCAAACAAATAAAATACATAAAATCCTAATCTTCAGCATCGAAGTCCCAAACTATATCATCTCCTCCACGATCCGTAAGCTGCTCGAGAAGACCGAAGCGAGGTGATGCCGAGTGTACCGGGGCATTCCGGAAAGACTACATCTACATCTCCACTCCTATAACGACGTTCGGCTTCATAATATGCAATCTCATATTCCGAATGTCGTTGGAGGTATTCACTATCATAATCATGTCTCCTCTCCAGTATTATCGATCCTTTGATCAAAATGATCAAACCTTCTCCCCATGGTCTCTCCAAACTCGCTCAAAACTCTTCCTATGCAGAGTCAATTCATTCATCAGATCCTGTAAGGTAGGGGTGGTAGGCTCAGGAGGTCCATAGCTAGTAGAGGGTATATCTCTACTTGACTGAGTAAAATAACTTCTTGCTTCTACTCTCCACCCTTCATGGGACTCATACTTCTTAATGTTAGCAGCTGTAAGTGGTTTCATTGGTTCCACCCATTCTTCATCATCTCTAGCCTCAACTCCAGAAAGTTGGCAGAGTGCAAAAATCAATCCAGGGCGGCCCAATCCAGCTCCACTCTCATTTCGAGGAGTGGCCAGGATATTCTGATAAATAACTCCCACGATATTGATGCTTCGTTATTCCGAATGCGAGAATTCGAATTGCTCTATCTCGTGTTACCTCACTATGGTGATATGTGGGTAACGAGTAGAACAAATAAAGTAATGCCGGGCTTTGAGATCGCATTTAATTTGGAAAGAGGAAAATTCACTCTTTCCTGCTGCTTTATTTTCCATACTTTGGTCCCATCAGTGAGAAAGTTAATGACTTCCTCCAGTGGTCCTTCCATCGTTCCAAAAGTTTCATACTCGCTAAAGTGCGAGTCATGAACTTCATAGAACGCGTTAATTCTAGCAGCATTAAAATCTACAAAAAATCCTCGTACCTTTACTCGGTGCATCTTCAGCGGCGATCAATTGGCATAAAATTCTTTAACCACTTCTACAGTACTCTCTATATTGAACGTAATGTAAATTCTCCCAACCTCATTCCTTAATAATCTGCTTCTACTTCTCCTCCCTAATTTTTGAAAATCCGATCCGCAATGCACTTTCTTCTTTGTATGTTTTCAAAATATTTAGCCTGTGCTCGTGCATTGATGAATCGGTCTTCGTCGAATTCTACTCGACGTTTTTGTCGTGGAGCCATACGATCGATCTGTGAAAATTTTGAAAATTTTCACTAAACTTAAAAATCATACTAAGAAGGCTTCCTACAACATTTATAAGCAATTTAAATTAAATTCCATGGATTTCCACCGAATATTTCTTCCACATTTTGATTTTTCCCAAAATTTGCAATGTGGTGAAAATAAATGGTGAAAATAAAAAATTTTTGCATAGGAGTGAAGCTCTTACCAAGAGAAATTGAAATCCGGTGTTTTTGAGTCCTGAAATCATCTCCACAAGTAAGATCTAGCAAGCCCTAGAGGAGTTTTTTTCAGAAATTGAGAGGTTGGGGGTGATGAATAGTGTTTTTGACAGGTCAAAATATATGTTTTTCGCAACCTCGCTGTCAGCGAGATTTTTCTCACCGTCGGCGAGCTAATATTTTTCAGAACCAAAAACTCTCAAGAAAACTCCGCTGTCGGTGAGATATTTTTGCTCTAACCTTCGCTGTCAGGGAGATCGATCTCGCTGTTGTTGACCTCATTTGTGATGAGGTCTTCTCTTCTTCTTTTTAGTACTTAGGATCTAGCCTTAGGCTTATCCTTTGACTATCTTAGAGGACTAGAATTGGGATCCACCATCTAGAATTTCAAACCACTTCTTAACTCCCTGCAAACTCCACAAACTTGACTATAGACCCCTAATCACCTAGAGGGTTGAAATCAAATGTGGAAGTTTAAAGGATGAGTTCCTATAGGACTTTTTGGCCTTAGGACCGCCTCGGTGGCCCAGTGCTGGTGAGGGGCTGACTTACACACACACTACACCTATACACTACACTTTCACACACCTATACCTAACTTGACCTCCTGACTCATGTAGGTGTTTCACATGGATGGTCCTTAACCTCTAAGCCCTTGGCTAAGAGGGTTAGGAACAACATAGTGAATGCCTCAAATGAGTCCCTTCATGGCTCATGTGGGATTGATGTAGCTTCATGGCTCAACCAAAATGCTTTTATTCCACTTACATTCACCCAATCTTCGATTTTCCAAATTTTCAATTTTCCAAATTTTCAATTTTTGACCCCCGGGACCCTACACCCGCCTAACCTACCCAAAGCCCTTGAAATTACCCAAATTTTTCAAAATTTCCAAATCATCCAAAATTCCCCAAAATCAATCCCAAACATTTTCACATCACTCAAATTGATCATCCATACCCAAAAAAACCAAAAATTCCAAAAAAAACCTCCCAATACCCTCCAAATACCCAAAATACCCCTCTTAACCCAAAATCCCAAAAATTTAGAAAATTCCCAGAAAATTCCAGAAAATTCCAAATATTCTCAATTTCATTTTGTTCAACTACATTATGGGCCAATTTTGTCAATTTACCCTACTTTTGTCAAAACCCCCAACTTGACCCATTTTAACCCAAAGTGAACCCAATGTCAAGCCAAACCTACCCAATTGACCCATATTCTGGTCCAATTCAATTCTAAACTTCAATTCAACATTCCCAATACCAATCTAGACCAAATCCAATTCCAATTTGATTGACATTTGGATCCAATTTCACTTTTGGCCTTAAAGCCCAATTTGGACTCATGACCCAAACCTAACCCAAACTCACCCAATTCAACTCCAATTAACCCCAAATCTTTTCTAAATCTTCCTTAGCATCCCCAGAAGCAAAACACTAACATGATTTTCCCAAAATTTAGACCCAAACCCCACTCAAATTCAACTCAAAGCTAAAAGGCCCAATTTTGACCTAAACCCAAACCTAACCCAAATGAGCCCAAACCCCAAAATCAAAGCCCAACCAAAGTCAAAACCTCTTTGAAACACTCCCATAAACATTTCTCAACATTAATTCTACATCAATTTCAACCCTAGCCCAACATTGGCCCAAGTTAGCCCACTTTGACCTATATTGGCCCATTCACCTAAAGAGCCCAAATTTAACCCAATTCAAACCCAAATCACCCCCAATTTGCTTCAAGTCACTCATGACACATCTATGAGCTAAACTGAACAATTATTTGGCCTAAGCCTTTACCAAAATTTCATCCCAAAATCCATTTTAAAATTCAAAAGCCCACTTTCCTAAGCCATCTTAAAAGCCCATCTAAAACCATTTCAAAAAGCCCAAAATCCACCCTAAAGCCCACATGACATCTCCATTTGCCATCCACTTAATTAAAGCCATTACCTAAGTCCTAAATTCATCATCAAATAATTCCAAATCAAGCCTCATGCCAAATCACCCCTAAATACCAAAATTTTTCTTAAATCCATTTCCATGAAATTGACTCCACTTTTCCCAAGCCAAAGTTGAGCCATGCAAGCCATGGACAAGCCACATGAAGCCATGGAAGGCTTGACATGTGATCAAGCCACTAATGGCAAAAGGAGGAGCCTCTTTTAAGCCCCCTTAAAAAGGTTTTAACCCTTTTAATGCTTCACCTTAATCCATGTTTAATCAAAATATTCATGGAAGGTGACTTCTCCACCCTTTCCTAGCTGATCCATCTGATCTTCCCTCAGCCTAAATCAGCCATGGGGAGGTGAACCAAGCCCAAAAGGTGGGTTGACCCATTTGGACCCAAAATGAGCTCATCCCCCATTCCATTTCAATTCAACTCCTTTACACATGTCCATGGCCAATTGACTGCACAAACCTCCGACCCTGACCTCCCTGACCTTGAGGGTGACTCGACCCTGGCCGGCCAGCCACCACAGCCGCCGGAAACCACCGAGCCAAGAGCTCACATGTGAGCCCAACTTGGAATTCTTACCTGCCGAGCCGCCCCATCCCCGGTGGCCATTAGAGCTGTTCTTCTCTTGCCGGGAGGAGCCGATCCCAAGCCCTAACTCTCCCGGGAGGCCCTCCACCCTCTCCTATTTAAACACCACCCCTCTCGGCCATGAGAGGTGCTTGAAACAAACCTTAAGGAAACTCGCCAAAATTGTTCCAGCACTACTCCCCATACACGAGCACTTGATCCCCACTGAAATTCCCCTGCCATTTCTTCTCTGCGAGCTCAATTTCGAGTTGAAATCCAAGCCCAAAACCAGGACACTTCTCCACGGTGAGCCAATCCCCAAATTGATTGGTTCTACACATTCACCGGACCGAGGGAAGGTGTCCACCGACAAAAGCCCCATCTCCGAGCCACCCGGTTGCTCCAGCTCTCCAAGCTTTGTGATCGGGCTTGGTCGAAATCACACCTGAACAATTCACCGAGACCAGGAGACTTCATCTGGAGCTTGCTGGGATCCAATCGAAGGTGCAACAACCCTCAGATCGAAGCCACACTTCTCTGAGCAAAGGTATGGCCTCACTCTTCTTCCCGAGCTTCTGAACATTCTCCATTTCTATTCCGTAAATTTCATCCCACATAAACCGTATGGATGTGTTCGTCTTCTCAAGACGAATCCATAGAGCATAAGAACATGAAAATCCATTGAGTATCGAGTGAGATCTTAGGGATTTAGTGTGGACGGCTCTCGGGTGAGGACGCTCGTGGACGATGAACGGATGTCGTCCATTCAATATACGCGCGGACGGATGGCTCAGATGGCGTCGGACCAGGAGACGGTGCGAGAACAGCGGAGCCCGGAGCGCTGAGTCAGATGGTGGCGTCGAATGGGAGCGCGCCACGCGGCATTTCAGAGCTGCCGAGGTTGACGCGGCGCCGCGTGGATAAATAGAAAATTAGGGGTATTTTCTATTTATTTAATTCCCTAAACTTCAAAAATTCATAAATTTGTGTAGAAAAATCATAAAAATAAAATAAAAATGCCCTCTTGCTCAATGAATAGAGGAGAATAATGTGGAAAAGAAATCATTTAATTTCATCAAGTATTTTATTTTTAATAATTTATTTACTCTCTGCATATTTTTAATTTTCCATGCATGCATACAATTCACCATGGCATGAGACCATAGGGCTTTTGAAGCCTCTGAATTTGGGAACATTCCCTGAATTTTCCAAAGTCAGAGGCCATCCCTATGAAGAGTTATTGATTTTTCAAATTCATGTTACTGTTTTGAGTATTTTAATTCCAATAAATAGCATGTTGTGAAATAAATTCTAGAAAAATTTGTTGATGTTCCTTATGACCAGAGGACCCTAGGAAAAATAGGTTTTGAGTTAGTTCATTTAAAACAACCCTAATTGGCTTAAACACCCAAAATAGATCTCTAATTAATTAGAGCTAACCATACATCAAATTGACCTAAAATCAATTCTCCACTGACCTTTAGGATCAGAGGAACCCACCATAAAAATTTGAGGTCAATTGGACTTGGTTAGCTCTACTAATTGGGTTGATTAAGCCATTTAGCCATTTTAAACTTTAAAAATTCATAACTTTCAAAATATCTTTCAAAAATTCACCAAATTGGTTTTGGAGCCTTTCTGATATCAGGAGAATTTAAGAAAATTAAAATTTTAATTTTCTAAAAAAGTTGATTTTTAATATTATTTTAATATTTTTAATAATTAAAAAATAATAAAAATTACAAAAATAATAAAATTCACCAAAATGTCACATTTTGAATTTTAATCACTTAGGAACAAACCCCATATTTTTCTTAGGTCTATTTAATGAGATATTAAATTTTAAAACCCTAGTGGCAATTTTAAAATTAAAAAAATGTATTTTCTAGCATTTTCACTAAAATAATTATAATAAATCAAAGAAAAAATCAGAAAATTATAAAAATTGATTCTCTGATTTCCTTGATATCAGAGAGATTTTTGAAAAATATAAAATTCATTTTTTTCAACATTTGTTTTATTTTTAAATTAATTAATACTCCAAAATTTAAAATAATTATAATAAAAATAATATAATTCAAAAAATCACCAAAATTGGTCCAAGTGGTCCTCTGGTCATTAGGAATGTCCCCTAATTTTCCTAAGGACGAAACTTTCCCTTGGTCATGTCATTAAATTTTCCTTGAAATCTCTATTTTCTACCAAAAATAATTATATAAATAAATTAAATACAGAAAAATCACATTTTCTCCTCTCATGTCTTTATTGACATATGAGTGAAGTCACATAAAAATTTCAAGTTCATTTGAGTTCAATTTAGTGAGTTATGAAATTATTAAGCTTAAAGGGCAAAATGGTAATTAAAATTTTAACCCTTAATTAAAACTTTAGGTTTAATAAAAATTAATAAGTAAAATATTTGATCCTAATCTGATTTGGATGATTGAAATTTAAATAATTAAAGGGTAGAAATCCATTAAACAATTTAAAATAATTAAACCTTAATTAAATAATTGATTAAATTTGGAAGAATAATAAAATTGGAATTATTAAAATAGGGATATTATTAGGAAGAGATTTATTCTTTAATTTAAAAATCCCTAAATTAATCATTTCAATAATATTTAATTTCTAGTTAAAAATGATAACTCAAATTCAAAATATTTAAAGACTTAATCATTAAACTAAAATTAAATTATTAAACTCTTTTAAAATTTCAATTAAAATTAAAAATAAAATTAAATTAAAAATTAAATTAAATTAAATTAAATTAAAATTAAAAGTTGGATTAAATTAAAGATTAAATTAAATTAAATTAAATAAACAAATTAAATTAAATTAAATTAATAAATTAAATTAAATTAAATTAAATAAATAAAATCAAATTAAATTAAGTTAAATTAAATAAAATAAAAAAAATTAAAAATAAATTAAATTAAATTAAATTAAATTAAATTAAATTAAATTAAATTAAATTAAATTAAATTAAATCAAATCAAATTAATTTAATTTAACATCAAATCAAACTAAATTGAATTAAATTGAATTAAATTAAATTAAAGATTAAATTAAATTAAATTAAATTAAGTTGAATTAAATATGACATCACCAAAGACATAAAGAATTCAAAATAAATCTAAAGCAACTTGAACACTATTCCAAATTAAAATCCATTAACTTAAATTAAATCATTTGAACACCAACTTGCCCTCGAGAGCTTTGGTTATCATAACTCCTAAACAGAACATTAAATGAAATGTTACTTCACTTATAGGATATTCAAATGTCCTAATTCACTGAGCAAGATAACAAAACTTGAAATCTCGAACGATTAATTCACTTGTATAATTAAATTCATTTGGACTTAAAACAATCCTAGAAATATTGAAAAGATGTTTAAGATTTGTCTTAAGCACTTCCTCGATATGATAGGATGTTTATAAGAACAATTGAACTTAATTGTTCTTTGATGAAAAAATCGTCTTCAAACAAAAACACAAAGAACCTAGACGTCATAGGAAATGACTAGCTATAGGATTAGGAATTTGGTAGAAAACCATAACCCTTACCTTAGCTTTACCTAGGAACTTGTTTAAATATTCTAATTGTGTTTTAAGTGCAGCTTGGAATGACGGGAAGACCCTTCAAGTACGCTTTTATTTTATTGCAATTTACTTTCCTGCAATTTACATCATTGCAATTTATTTAATCGCATCGCACTTACGTTTCTTGCATGATAAACAACTGTTGAATGAAAACCCACACCTTTAGGATAGCCCCTAAAACTGAAACCAAAACTAAATTGAAAGTCATTGCAAGATAAAATTCACCGCCACAACATTTCAAAATATAAAACAACTCAAAATTTAATCACAAACATAACACAAAACTACAATTACAATTAAATTAAAACGTCCTGTTGGATGATCGGGAATACCTCGGATGATGTAACCTACGTGTTGCTAACGGGATTTCCCACGGTCTAAATGAAAGTGTGGAACTCATTCAGTTGAGTTTAGCAAATTCAACTGGACTAAGTGAATCCGATAAAAATAATGATGCCGAAGGATGGAACCGTGGGATCTTAACCGGTGTCGTTATAATCAACTTTAAGATTTGTTTTAATTAAAATATTGAAAACACTTGGAAATTAAGATTTTCTCTAAACCGAAACACTTTTATCATCCCCTGATTTATGACTTCTAAAACTAAACCCCTGTGACAACAAGGAGCTCGGAGCATGGTGGACAGCACGGCCATCGTCATCGCAATACACGAGTCTACTTCGGCAAAACTTTCCTAGAATTAAATAACAAACCCATAGGACTTCGAGGTAGTTTGCCTAGTGCAACATAAAGCCTCAACTCTTCGTTAGGCATTTGCATCGCAAATTAAGCCCTAACCGGTCTTAGGATTCCGAGGTAGTCGTCTGATACGACATAAACCCTCACATCTTCGAGGCTATTTGTATGATTCTATCATATAAATATAAGCCCTGATTAATTAAAATTGACAAAATCAAAACATTAAATAGACATTAGGACTTTCCTAAATTCAAGCTAAACAATAGGATAGTCGGGAAATTACCGAAGTTCACTTCGAATCCGTAATTTCTCCTACCTTTCTTCCTTTGAATTCTCAAAACAAAATGTTCCAAACTTGATCCATTCCCTATTGAAATTCCAAAAACCAATCCTTTGAAAACTTAAACTTTGAAATTCTTGAGAGCAGAATTACTAATTATTATCGAGATTTTTCTTAGGTGATTCCCGTCACTTAAGATGTAATTAACTATAGGGGCTTGCCCTTATAGGGAATTTTGAAGAACCCAGGTAATATAAACCCTGTTTAATACTTTCATATTAAGCAGGGGAATTTTTCGGCTTATAAAATTGGTTCGCGGACCAAACGGATGTCACAAATCTTCTAGTTTATTTAATCGAGCCCCACCATCAAGCAGTGTGTCTATCCTTAGGGATAGATATACGGTTTGTGGTGCGGTGCTCGTTCATATAAACTATTTGGGATGTGAGATCGGTTTCATCTCATATCTTAAAATCTTCAAATTTGAAATTATTTTCAAAATCAAATACTACTTTTCAAATTATTTATTTAAACTAAATTAAAAATTCGCCGACAACTTCTGTTAGGCGACCCCTTTTCAAAATAAAACACACAACCTAAAAATAGTGTCGACAACTTATGGCTACTCCGCTGGGGAATATTCCTCTCTCCATTATAATTAGATAATTCTGCTTTCAAAAATCGGTAGTGCATCCATGTCCTTAATGGATCAAGCTACCCTTCTTTCCGTTGGGATGCTATGTTCATTTCTACCTTGAACAAGTATAACCAACATTCTCTCGGATTTAGGAGCCACTGTTTAGACACCCCTAAACAGAGAGGTTCCAAGATCCTTTTACCTCATTTCTGAGGTGGGGTGGACCCCCAATAGGTGTTAGTTTAGGAGTAATCCTTCGAGTCGAGAAGTCTTGCATAAGACTTTATTTTCCTTTCCAACTCTAAATCGGATTCCTTACCTTCTCTACACCTTTGAACATTCTGTTCTAAATAAACAAATCCTTTAATAAATGATTCTTTTAATAAATGATTCCTTCTTATAAATACATGAACAAGAATGTGTTCGGACTCTTTTCATTTCCTTTCTTTTCGTCCTAAAGAAAAGAAGCATAACTTGGGACTGACAACCAGAATCTACCCCGCGAAATGGAAGCCCCAAAGCCGATTTTCTCCTTCACCAATGGATCGGACTTCGCCGTCTACAAGGATGAGCCGCCCGACAATGGGATCATCCGATTTGGACAAGGATTCGAAAACACGAATGTCAAGATCACCGACGTTTCCCTCTTTGCACCGACGAACAAGGTATCCGAAGCCGAGAAGCCGCCGCTCGAGTTCAACCTTAGGTCGACCCAAGAGTTTCCTCCCCTGCGAAAGATCCCGACTGAGAGGAGTACTGCTGTCCGAAGGAGGACTGTTCTTACTACCACCACTGGTCTAGTTGTTTCTGCACCTACCCCGACTTCTGCCAAATTAAAGGGGAAAGAAATCCAGAATTATGGTAAACTTGTTATCGTGAAGGGTACAGATCTTCCTGTGAGACCTTCTGTTTTTGAAATCGGGTCCAGCTCAAGAATTCCATCATTGACAAGGACCCAAAGAAGAAATAGAAGTAGGAAGATCGCTAGAGAAGCCAGAGCTGCTGAAATTGCTTTCCTGGAGGAAATCCCAGAACTGCCTGAATATACACCGCTGCCTGAATACATACCACTTTTGGGAGGAAGCGAGGTTCCATCCCCTCTCCGCCGCGAAGGACGAGGAAAATGTTCGCAAGATTTCGCCGCATTGCCTCGGCCCGCATATTACAACGATAGCCGCAAGAAAAGGACTAGAACTACGCCGTTTGCTCGACCGCAAACTTTGGTAGAGAAGCTAGCAAAGAAGGAAAAGTGCCCCGTATCGGAGATTCTACGAAGGATGGGGCGGGTGCCAGTCAAATCCCGTCTTGGACCCCGAGTAGAACCCGCCGTCATGACAGAAAAGCCAAGTAAAAGAATGAAGGCTAGTCCGCCTGTCGTCGTCTCAGGATTACAGATTAGGGAGGATACCACCTTCCAGCATTTGGCTAACGGACCATCTGGTCCTAGACCTTCTGTTGCTAGAAGGATGGTATGGCGTCCCACTACTGGGCAGTTAAGATTGAAACAACAGCCCGAGAAGGAAAGTCTCGTCAGGAGACTTGAATCTGAAGAAAGTGCTACTGCGATAAAGGGGACTCGTGAGAAGGGGACCCGACAGCTATCGCACGACAACCGCGAGGACGCACAGAAAGGCCCGCTAGAAGATGCCATGGAAAAGTTTAGAACTGATATCCGACGATTAGCAAAAGAAAGAGAAGAGAAATTCGGAGATGAGATTGATTCATCGGAATTCATGGACGACGAATATGCGAGAAATCAACGTGGTCGAAACACGAGCTTCATCGGCTTCACAAGGTGCTCCCGCAGCCGCGAAGAGAGGAGCTAGAAGTGATGAGAAGACGACTTCAAGAAAGAGACGATACGATCGCCCAAATGGCAAAGAGGATGGAAGAGATGGCTATAGCTCTAGCCACTCTCCAGAGTCAAGTGCAACCACAAAGAGAGACACCCCCAGAGGTCATTCACATTGTAGATGGAGGAAAGGAGATTACATCCGTCAACGGGGATGATCAGCTAAAAAAGGATACAACACAAAGTATGATCCCTGAAAAGGATATCAAGAACTTAGTGGAACGACGGAGTGCGAGAAGCCTTAGCACAATCGAAGAGCGGGACATCCATTCGGACGGGTAGACCTTACCCGGAAGAATTCGACGCCGTCCAGACTCCGAAAGGCTTCGTACCACCTCCGTTCGAAAACCTTCGATGGAACCGGGAACCCCCGACAGGCATGTTGCACACTTTCGTGCCGGTTGTTGCAATGCCGGCGGGAGCGATGCATTACTCTTCCGACGGTTCGTCGGCGGCACATCGGGGATCGCCTTTGATTGGTATGCAGAATTACCGAATGGTTTAGTGAAGACGTTCTCAGAACTAGAGAACCTCTTCATCAAGCGATTCGCCGGAGCTCAGCACCACATCACTATAGGTGATTTAGTGGTAGAGAAACAAAAGCCAAACGAAACTCTGGTGGATTACATACTTCGATGGAGGAACTTAAGCATGAAGTGTGAACCACAATTACAAGAACAACATGCAATCGGCATCTTGCTTAAAAGCATTCACGGCCCGATAGCACTTCTCCTCAAAGGATTCACTATTAAGACTTTCGAGAAGTTGTTAAGCAAGGCCGGGATCTTGCAAGAGGAGGTGAAGCAATTAAGTTTCGCCGACAAGACGGACAAGCAAAAGCCTGTGAAGACTTTCGAAAAGAAATCCGGGATCGTCGCAGCAGTCGACAAAGGCAAGCAACCGATACAAATATCGTCCGAACGGCCGCGGCAACCTCAACGAGATTACCGACAACCCCGACCCCGAGCTATCGATCATCTCCACGAGTATGAACAACCGCCTCGTCCGCAACGTACATTAAGGGAACTTCGAGCGGGGAATATCCGTTCAAGAATGAAGCGATGCTGAAAATGTTCCGTAGTCGATGAAGACTCCAGATTTCCAGCTGCCAGAGCCTAAAAGACCAGAGGAAGTCAACAAGAAAGGTGATCCCAACTTTTGCCCCTATCACCGGATGCTTGGACACAAAAAAGAAGATTGCATTACCTTCAAAAGTTAGCTCAACGACAACCTTCGGAAAGGGAATATAACGATCCCGAAGGAGTACATGAAGGAACCCCGGAAAGGAGGTTTCGTCGATGTTATCTCAGCCGATCCCATCATTCCGATAGATCCCTATACAGCCGACGATGGATGGACTACCGCTTGGATGAGGTCTTCAAAGAAGATTTTAGACAAGCATCCAAACCGCTTCGGTGCGAGCTTCGATTCGAGTTCGAAACACGTTAAGTCGGCACTATCACTTGCGATAGAAGAAACACCTCGACAGGAGACGATTGAAGAGAAGAAGAAGATCGACGAAGAAGAGAGGACCGAGACTCCTAAGGCTGAGACTAGGGGCTGCTTATCCTAGGATAGTTGTTTCGATTCGGGGGAGAAATCCTCGAACCTCGACTTTGTATGATTATCCGCTCACTTCGGTGGGATCATATAATGATAAGGGTGATGGCGTTGGCTACGTTTTGATCGTTTCTAACGATTACGTAACTAGCGACAATCCGGACATCGATTTCGATACCAACGACAATTCTCGAATCATACACAATCTCGACGATCAAAATAACGAAGAAGGCATCCATCGAGGAGGCTACGAGAGTTCAACAAGCAGCGAATCTTTTTGCGAGTTTCGAGGAGCTCCAGTCACAATAGAGTTAGAACCTTCAGACTCTGAAGCTAATCCGGAAGAGCCTGTCATTCCGATTCAGGAGGAGACACAAGCAAGCTCAACACTAGATTCAGAAGAAATTACGAAGTCAACTTAAGAAGTGGAAAAGTTCTACCTCCGAGAATGGGTCCAAAGGACAAAGGGAAGCGAGTGGTTGTTCAAGAAGAACCAACCCGGCGGAAGAAATACCCATTCGAGAAGAAGCCGAGACACATGGAAATAAAGTAGACTACAACGTGCTAGCCCATCTTAGGAAACTACCGGCCAAACCGAGCATCTACGACGCTCTCATCTTATCAAAGGAGATGAGAGAAGCTCGATCGAGGCCTTACTTGATCCGAGAAATTTGCTTAGCTCGAATGGCCGGAGATTCCTTAGATGAGGTTTGCTCGTTAAAGGAACGACGAGGTGTTACCTTCACGGACAATGACCTACTACTTGGGACGACGAGATCACAACCGACCGTTGTACATTTCGGTTACAATTGGGAAGTTTACGCTCTCCGAGTATTGGTGGATCCAGGAGCATCAATCAATATAATGAGTCTCCGAACACTAGCATACTTGGAAATTGATGCTCGTGAGCTCGAGGCCGACAAAATGTTATTAAGAGGATTCAACCAGAAAGGAGAAAGAGCCCTCGGGTCAATAACGCTACTAATGAAGACCGGTGACTTAGCAAAGACAACCGCAAAATTTCACATAATTGATTCAGAAACGTCGTTCAACGCTCTACTGGGCCGACCATGGATACATGAAAACAGGATGGTACCATCATCTCTACACCAATGCATCAAATACTACGATGGAGGGGAACAGTGCATCAAATGTGACTTGCAACCATTCTCCGTACATGAGATTGGAATCCATGAAGATGCAGCTTATTATGCACCGCCGAAGAAAACAATCTTCTCCAGAGATACCGTAACAAATGAAGCAAAGAAAGTTCGGGACAACGAAGAACACTGAAGTTCTAGTCCAACGAGTCACTCACCACTCCCTTACGGCGAGATGGTGAAGGTTTCTCCACAACTCGCATCCGAGGTCGAGGCCGGGGACGAGGCCGTGGTAGAGACGTTAGGACGGTTGGACGAGAGAAACCGGCCATCAATGTTGATTGGGAAGATAGTTCGAAGAAGAAAAAGAAATCAAGCAAGAAGCAGCGACGATAAGTCAGAAAAAGCCGCAATTAAAGATCTCTCTCGAAGATGAGAGGAATGAAGAATATAAATCAATGTACGAGAAGATTAACCACTACGTACATACTATGACCCTAACCCCGATCCATTCTAACAAGATCGAGGGTATGGTGGTCAAAGAGGTACGTAGTAGCGGTGCGAAAGCTAATCAAATTCTACCGTGGTACTTCTTCCTCCAAAGCTGAAAATAATGTACAATTTGAAGATGTCACTTCATCGGAATTAATGGAATTACCTTTTGAGTGGTACTCTCCTCGTGTTCAAAATTTAATTCAACGTGGTTTCTTACCTCGATAATGGACAAAAGGCCAATCACAACATTTTGAAAAATTATGGAATAATTCCGGTCGTACACCCAATTCAAAGCATGGTCTCGGATTCGGCACAGTAGGATCAGTTGATGATACTGAATTTTGCTTGGTTGTCACTTGCGAATCTAATGAAAACTGCATGGAAACTACAGACGAACTCGAAGATTTACAAATTGGAGACGCTCCACCAGAATTTGAAGAAGAGATTAAATCTACAATAGATGAACTAACGAAAGTTAACTTAGGTACTAAAGAAGAGCCTAGACCTACCTTTGTTAGCTCCTTACTCAATAAAGAAGACTCCGAAGAAATAATCAAGTTATTAATGGAATTTAAAGACTGTTTTGCTTAGAACTACGATGAGATGCCAGGATTAGCTCCAGAGGTCGCAGTCCATAAGCTAGGAGTGGATCCTACTTCTGTCCCAGTCAGACAAGGTCCTAGAAGAATGCGTCTAGAAATCGAACAAGTCATAGCCGAAGTTAAAAAGCTAATAGATGCCAAATTTGTCCGTGAAGAACAATACCCGACTTGGTTAGCCAATGTGGTGCCAATCAGAAAGAAGAATGGTCAGATCAGAATTTGTGTGGACTTCAGAGATTTAAACAAGGCATGTCAAAAGGATGAATTCCCCCTACCGATCCCAGAACTAATGATCGACATTGCTTCAACACATGAAATATTCTCGTTCATGGATGGATCTTCAGGATACAACCAGATAAAAATGGCTCCAGAAGATGAAAAGCTTACAGCATTCAGAACGCCGATCGGAGTATTTTGCTACACAGTGATGCCATTTGGACTGAAGAACGCAGGAGCAACATACCATTGAGCGATGACAAGAATTTTTTATGACCCCATCCACAATCAAGTCGAATGCTACATGGACGATGTGGTCATCAAAAGCAAAGTAAAGGAAAACCACCTGTATGATTTGAGAATTGTTTTCGAATGATTAAGGCAATTTAACCTTAAGATGAATCCCTTAAAATGCGCCTTCGGCGTCACCTCCAGGAAATTCTTAGGATTCGTTGTCCGACATCGTGGAATTGAAATCGACCGGAAAAGATTAAAGCTATCTTAGTAATGCCACCTCTCAAAACCTTAAAACAACTACGATCTTTTCGAGGAAGTTGGCATATCTTCGACGCTTTATCTCAAACTTATCGAGTAGGTGTCGGCCTTTCTCGGCACTAGTTAAAAAGGACGCCAAATTTATTTGGGAAGAGAAATGCCGAGAAGGCCTTCGAGGACATTAAACAATATTTAATGACACCTCCTGTCTTAGCGACCCCGATCTCGGGTAGACCGGCGATACTTTACACCGCGGCTTTAGACGACTCTCTCGGAGCCCTGTTAGCCGGGTCGATGATGAGGGTAAAGAAAATGCTCTTTACTTATCTAAGCCGTCGTTTACTTTCGACGGAAATAAGGTATCCCGCAATTGAAAAGCATTGTTTGGCCCCGATCTTCGCCTCTCGAAAGCTCGGGCACTACATGCTTTCTCATAAGGTCAACCTGATCTCGAAATTTAATCCATTGCAATACTTGATGACTCGTCCAACACTTTCCGGAAGACTTGCCGGATGGTCGATGATATTATTGCAATTCGATATAACTTTCGTGCCTCTTCGTGCCGTAAAGGGACAAGTCTTAGCGAGACTTCCTCGCAGCACACCCTTTGCGTGCTGAATCTCCTCTCGATGACTATTTGCCGGATGAACATGTAATGAGCCTAGAAGACCACGATGATCGACGTTGGGAATTATATTTCGACGGAGCATCTTCAGCACACGAAGACGAAGAATCGCAAGTGATAGTGCCCGGTAAGGCAGGAATCGGACTAATCTTTATAACACCGGAGCGGGGGATGTTAAGATACTCCTACCACTTGACAGAACCTTGTACAAACAACGAAGCTGAATACGAAGGCCTCATAACAGGACTGGAATTAGCTATTCAAATGGGAATAACAAACATCAACATCTACGGGGATTCACAGTTAATCATTCAACAGATCGCCGGACAGTATAGAATTTTTAAACCAAGACTCGAGCAATACTTCTAGTATGCCATTCAATTATTGGAAAAAATTCCGAATGTGACAATCTACAAAATTCCCAGAAAAGAAAATGCTTTAGCGGATGCTTTAGCCCGTCTCGCAAAAGAATTTGCCTGTTTGCAAGATGAGTCAGTAGAAGTGTCAGTTCACGGACGTCAGGTCCTATCACAGCTCGACATAGACACGACACACATATCAGGAAAAGAAGAAAAATCAGTTGCAATAATGACATAAAACACAGAAGATTGGCGACAGCCATTAATAGACTACCTGCAAACAGGAAGACTACCAGACGATAGGTCGTTAGCCCATCGGATCGAAAAGAACTCGTCTACGCATTAATAAACAACACATTGTACGAGAAGGTCTTTTGATCGAATGTGGCTAAGGTGCCTAAGCGAGTCCGAGGCCCGTAAAATTGTTAAAGAGGTGCATTCGGGACTCCGTGGCGCTCACCGGTCGGGTCCGGAGATGAAAATGAAAATTAAAAGACTAGGGTACTACGGCCCTCAATGATGACCGATCGCATGAAAATCGCCGAGAGCCGTCATCAATGCCGAGTGCACGGAGTGGTTCTACACCAACCTCCGAATGTGCTACATCCAGACAATTGCGTCGTGGCCATTTGAATGTTGGGGCACGGATATAGTGGGTCCGATAGAACCACCATCTTCGAAAGGACATCGCTTCATTCTTGCGGCTACGGATTACTTTTCCAAGTGGGCGGAGCGGTTCCACTCGGAGAAGTGAAAGCACACCACGTGCTACGGTTTTCGAGAACCAAGTTGTCTACCGTTTCGGAGTGCCGCGCGGGATTATCTCGGATAATGGGTCGGCATTCGGAAGCACGCAAATCAACAGTTTTGTCGGGAGACACGGAATCGATCGGCGATACTCAACAATTTACTACCCGAGAGCAAACGGCCTCGGCGAGGCTTTTAATAAAACTCTCGTTCAAATCTTAAAGAAAACTTTGGACGATAATAAGAGAAATGGCACGAGAAGTTGTTAGAAGTCTTATGGGCCTACCGAGACAACCTTCGAACTCCTACTCGAAGCTACACCTTACGCTCCGGTGTATGGGTCCGAGGCAGTGTTACCCTTAGAGGTTCAGCTTCCTTCACTCAGAATTGCAGTTGCAAACAAAATCACGACAGAAGAGAATGCCAAATTACGACTAGAAGAATTGGAAAGCCTGGAAGGGAAAAGACTTGCAGCGCAGCAACATTTAGAACTATACCAAGCTAAGATGGTTCAAGCCCATGACAGATTGGTCCGCCCAAGAACCTTCAAAGTTGATGACTTAGTTCTCATTCTAAAGAGACCTATTCTTGCGCACCGCAAGATAGGAGGAAAATTTGAACCCACTTGGGAAGGACCGTTTGTGGTTGAAGCAGTATACTCAAGAGGTTCCTACCAGCTAGTGAATTGCCAGGGAGAACGACATATGCTTCAGATCAACGGACGATACTTGAAAAAGTATTACGCTCCCTGATGTTTCGAATTAATACAAGTGTCACCAAATTGATCTGATCGACCAAAGTCTCAAAACTGGTCAATATGACCAAATTAAACCTTCAATAGGAAAACCCATAAACTTTATAACCAAATCAACCATGACAAGGTTGAATAGGTTACATTAGACACCCTCACATTAGAATTAGTCAATCTGGGTTAACTTGGGTCAAAATTGGTAAACCTTAGTCAACATGTATCAAATTTAACAAAATACCCACTTCAATTAAAAATGATAAAATTAATCAAATAATTAATCCTAAAATTATGATTAATTTATTGACTAATTATATAATTTCCAACATTTTAGATTAATTACATAATTAATTAAAAATGGAATTTTAATTAAAAAAGCCATAAAATAAATTAACACGTGACATCACCCATGACATAATAAATGGTTTTGAATTTTCAAGCCCATTAATGACATCATGAGGACCTCATATGGGTTACACATAACCCATGAGACCCATTACATATGAATTAACACATTAAATGACCCATGACACTTCATTTAACCAACATGGTTAAAAATATCATCATGACACCATCATGAAGGACGAAGGGAGGTGTCATGCCCATACCAATTCTTAAAGGATGACATGGGTGAGCCATCATTTCCGTTGACCTCATTTTTGATGAGGTCTTCTCTTCTTCTCTTTAATACTTAGGATCTAGCCTTAGGCTTTTCCTTTGACTATCTTAGAGGACTAAATAATCAGACTCCACCTTTTAGAAATTCAAACCACTTCTTAACTCCCCCGCAAACTCCACAAACTCGACCGTAGACCCCTAATCACCTAGAGGGCTGAAATCAATTGTGGAAGTTTAAAGGATGAGTTCCTATAGGACTCTTGGGCCTTAGGATTACCCCGGTGGCCCGGTCTAGAGAAGGGGCCGACTTACACACACACTACACTTATACACTACACTTTCACACACCTCCAAAAAACACACCCATACCTAACTCACCTCCCGACTCATGTAGGTGATTCACATGGATGGTCCTTAACCCCTAAGCCCCTGGCTAAGAGGGTTATTAGGAACAACAATGTGGATGCCTTAAATGAGTCCCTTCATGGCTCATGGGCTTCGATGCGGCTTCATGGCTCAACCAAAATGATTTCATTTCACTTATATTCACCCAATCTTCAATTTTCCCAAATTTTCAATTTTCCCAAATTTTCACTTTTCTTAAATTTTCCAATAATTTTCCCAAATTTTCAATTTTCCCAAATTTTCAATTTTTGACCCCCTAGACCCTACGCCCGCCTAACCTACCCAAAACCTCAAACTTACTCAAAATTCCGCAAAATTCCCAAATTACTAAAAATTCCTCAAAATCAATCCCAAGAATTCTCACATCACTCAAATTGATCATCCATACCCAAAAATACCAAAAATTCCAAAATACCTCCCAATACCCTCCAAATACCCAAAATACCCCTCTGACCCAAAAATCCAAAAATTTAAAATTCCCAGAAAAATTGCAGAAATCCCAAATATTCCGAATTTTATTTTGTCCAACTACACCATGGGCCAATGGTCAATTTACCCCACTTTTATCAAAACCCCCACTCAACACCCATTTTAACCCAAAGTGAACCTAATGTCAAGCCAAACCTACCCAATTGACCCAAATTCTGGTCCAATCTAATTCTAAACTTCAATTAAACATTCCCAATACCAATCTAGACCAAATCCAAGTCCATTTTGATTGACATTTGGATCCAATTTCACTGGCCTTAAAGCCCAATTTGGACCCATGACCCAAACTTAGCTCAAACTCACCCAATTCAACTCCAATTAACCCCAAATCTTTTCTAAATCTTCCTTAGCATCCCCACAAGCAAAAACACTAACATGATTTGCCCAAAATTTGACCTAAACCCCACTCAAATTCAACCCAAAGCTAAAAAGCCCAATTTTGACCTAAACCCAAACCTAACCCAAATGAGCCCAAACTCCAAAATCAAAGCCCAATCAAAGTCAAAACCTCTTCAAAACACCCCATAAACATTTCTCAACATTAATTTTACATCAATTTCAACCCTAGCCCAACATTGGCCCAACTTGGCCCACTTGGACCTATATCGGGGCCCATTCACCAATTTACCCCGAAAGTTTTAGTTTGCCATAACTCCTAAAACGTAATATTAAATGAAATGTTATCACTTATGTGACATTCAAACATCCTAGTTCACTGAGCAAGATAACAACAAAACTTTAAATTCTTGGACGATTTATTCATTTGTGTAATTGAATTCATTTGGACTTCAAGCAATTCTAAATATCAAAAAGATGTTTAAGATTCTTCTTAAACACTTTCTCAATATGATAGGATGTTTATAAGAACAATTGAATTTAATTGTTCTTTGATGAAGAAAATCGTTCTCAAACCAAAACATAAGGAACCTAGACGTCATAGGAAATGACTAGCTATAGGATTAGGAATTTGGTAGAAAACCATAACCTTTACCTTACTTTACCTAGGAATTTGCTTAAATATTCTAATTGTGTTTTAAGTGCATTGATGACGGGAAGACCTCCAGGTACGCTTTTATTTTATTTAATTTACTTTCGCAATTTACATTATCAAGAATTTCTTTAATCGCATCACACTTACTTTTCTTGCATGATAAACAACTGCCGTATGAAAACCCACACCTTTAGGATAGTCCCTAAAACTGAAATCAAAACTAAGTTAAAAGTTATTGCAAGATAAAATTCACCTCCACAACATGTCAAAATATAAAACAACTCAAAATTTAAAACAACTCAAAATTTAATCACAAACAGAACACAAAACTACAATTACAACTAAATTAAAACGTCCCGCGATGAGGACGGAATACCTCGCATGATGTAACCTACGTGTTGCTAACGGGATTTCCCACGGTCTAAATGAAAGTGTGGAACTCATTCCGCCTGAGCTTAGCAAAATTCATCCGGACTAAGTGAATCCGATAAAAATAATGATGCCTAAGGATGGAACCGCGGATCTAACCTGTCGTTATAACTTTAAGATTTGTTTTTAATTAAAACATAAAAAGAAAACACTTGGAAATTAAGATTTTCTCTAAACCAAAACACTTTTCTCATCCCCTGATTTATGACTTCTAAAACTAAACCCCGCAACAACAAGGAGCTCCGGAGCATGGTGGGCAGCATCGCCATCGTCATCGCCAAGAAACTGGGTCTACTTCAGCAAAAGCTTTCTAGAATTAAATAACCAAGCCATAGGACTTCGAGGTAGTTTCGCTTCTTAGTGCATATAAATCCTCAACTCTTTGTTAGGCATTTGCATTGCAAATTAAGCCCTAACCGGTCTTAGGATCTCCGAGGTAGTCGTCCGATACGACATAAACCTCACATCTTCGAGGCTATTTGTATATGATTCTATCATATAAATATAAGCCCTAATTAATTAAAATTGGCAAGACTGAAATGTTAAATAAATATTAGGAATTCCCTAAATTCAAGCCAAACAATAGATACAAGGCCGGGAAATTACCGAAGTTCCCGCTTCGAGTCCGTAATTTCTCCTACCATTCTTTCCTTTTCAATTCCCAAAACAAAATATTCCAAATTTGATCCATTCCCCATTGAAATTTCAAAATTCAATCCTTCGAAAACTTAAACTTCAAATCTCTTGAGAGCAAAATTATTGATTATTATCGAGAGTTTTCTAGGTGATTCCCGTCACTTAAGATGTAATTAACTATGTGGGCTCGCCCTTACAGGAATTTTAAAGAACCCAGTAATATAAACCCCGTTTAATGCTTTCATATTGCTGTGGAATTTGTCGCCTTATAAAATTGGTTCGCGTACCAACGAATGTCACAAATCTTCTAGTTTATTTAATCGAGCCCTTACCCCATCAAGCAAGGTGTCTATCCTTAGGATGATACACTATTGGTGGTGTGGTGTTCGTTTATATAAACTATTTCGGGATGTGAGATCGGTTTCATCTCATATTTTAAAATCTTCAAATTTAAAATTATTTTCAAAATCAAATACTACTTTTCAAATTATTTATTTAAATTAAATTAAAAATTCGCCGACAACTTCTGTTAGGCGACCCCCTTTTCAAAATAAAACACACAACCTAAAATATGCCGACACACTCACCTTACAAGCTATCCAATGAGAAAATCCTTAGCTTAAGTCATCCCCACATCATGAGGTTACATCATATATACCAAATTTTAAAGATAAAAGAGAAAATTATGTGTCATTCTCCCTTAAACTTAAAGCATGACTCACCCTCCTTAAGGTGAGGTGGCCGGTCATCCTAATGGCTTACCACACACCTCCTAGGCCACCCAATGTAGAAGAGAACAAAGCTTAAGTTCCCCCCTTCATCATGGTTAAAACACATGATTACTAAACCATGTAAGGGGATGAGTAAGAAGCTAAGGTGGAATTCCATCCTAATGCCCATTAATTGGGCTAATAAATTCAAGTGAGAGAGGTAAATTTAGTGAACTTTCACTGATTTTATCCACCTCATACAAGGACCAATGGAACAAGCCAAGCCATGGGTTAAACCTTTACACTTGGGAATTCACATAGGTTGTGCTTGGGAATATCCACAGCCCATAATCTCATCCCCAAGTCATCATGGCAAAGTTAACACCCTCCCCGTAAAATTTCAAGCTAGCCCAAGCTTAGTCATGGCCTCCCCATGGCTTTAACAAGCGAAACCTGAGCACATGAGGAAGGAGACCAAAAATGGAAACCCCCAAACACTCGCTCAAATCCTCGACCCTCAACACCAAAAATGTCCCTTATGACCTAAGCAACGAAGCCCACCGAAATCCCTATTGTCCACTCAATATCTCTCCGATTCAACTAACCCGAAAACACCAAAACCAGGATAAATTAGGAAGTGTGAAACCAACTTCCATAAACATTCAAATAAGTTATCCCAAATCCATCTAAGGACTAAACGAAGGTAAGCTCAATCAAAATTAGGTCTTCCCAAAGCCTTTAGACCAATGTTCTACCAAACCCTCCAAGCCGAGCCACTCAAAATCAAACTTATACAAACAGCCTCAATTGGCTTAAATCGACTCGCGGAGAAGCTTTCGAACGTCAACACGAAGCTCTAGAACCACTAAAATCGAACTCAAATCGACAAAGCTAAGGTATGACTTTCTATTTTAATGGCGTTTTGGGTTTGGAACATTATGAAACAAACCTATTCAAAGCCGTAACAAAGTCAAGCTGATGTCTTCGCTTCCTCAAGATGAAGCTATGTGAACAAAATCACACAAATCCATCCAAGTGATAATGGAATTCTGTTCCTAGACCATAATTTTAATTTGGGGAGAGAACAGACGGAGGGAGACTTCTGGAAGTCATCCATTTTTATGTTTAAAAACTAGGTGCTTCCCGCATTAATCCCTATCTGACCGCTGGGTTCGGAGCCCTCGGCGAGCCGCGATCGCCCGCGCGTTTCGACGGACGAGGAAACGCGCGCTCTTAGGGAATTTGATCGAATAAGATTTTATTTTAAATTAGATTAACCTTAAAAACTTTAAAATCCATATCTTTCCCCACAAAAATCATAAAATAAAATAAAAATACCCCGGAAAGAGGAGAATAATGTGGAATTAATAATTTTACTTTTCGTATTTATATTTTAATTTTAATTAATTAATTACTCTCTGAAGTAATTTAATTTTTATTAAAAATTAATTATAATTTCAAAATTATGAGATCTTTACAAAATCATCCTCTCATCAAGACATATTCCCCGATTTTTTTAAGGTCGAAAAATTCTCTAGGGTGACATTTAATACTTTCTAAGCCACTTTAAAATTATTTCTAAAATAATTATAAAAATTAGAAATTAAGAAAAATAAATAGAAAGTGGCTAGAAATTTTAGGTAACAGACAATAACCCTAAGAAAATGATTTTTAAGTAATTAAACAATTTTAAATGATATTTCAAAATTAGATTTAAAATTCATTGTTAATTAAAAATGTAAATCCTAAAAATCACATTTTTATTACTTAGCCAATATTTTCATAATAAAATTAAGTTCAAAATGAGTCTAACTCACAGACTCATGAGAAAATCTAGTTAAGTCTAACATGACAATTTAGGCTTAATCATCATCCTAATCAAACCTTAATCAAGTTTAAAGACAAATTAAGCTTAATTAAATCAAACTTAAAAGAAATGAAAAAATCTTAAATAATACTACAATTTAATTAAGTTTAAAAACATATTAAACTTAATCAACCCATTAAACCTTAATTATATAAGGTTTAATACAAAATTAAACTTTAATTAAGTTTAAAGACATATTAAACTTAATTAACCCATTAAACCTTAATTATATTAGGTTTAATACAAAATCAAACTTTAATTAAGTTTAAAGACATACTAAACTTAATTAACCCATTAAACCTTAATTACATTGTAGTTTAACACAAAATCAAACTTTAATTAAGCTTAAAGACATATTAAACTTAGTCAACCTATTAAACCTTAATTACATTAGGTTTAACATAAAAACAAACCCTAATTAGGTTTAACCTATATTAAACCTAATTAATCAACTTAAACCTGACTTACATTAGGTTTAAGTAACCTTTAAACCATAATTAGGTTTAACCTATATTAAACCTAATTAATCAACTTAAATCTTACTTACATTAGGTTTAAGTAACCTTTAAACCCTAATTAGGTTTAACCTATATTAAACCTACTCAATCAACCTAAACCTTACTATGCTTCAGGTTTAAGTAACTCTTTAAAAACCAATTGTAATTTTTAATCGTAATAAAAGTCTAATTAATCAATTAAAGCTTACCTAAATTAGGTTTAATTAACCCTTAAACCAATTAGACTTAACCTTAATTAAGTTTAATTAATCAAATTAAACCTTACCTAAATATGGTTTAATTAACCTTTTAAACTAGTTAGACTTAACCCTAATTAAGTCTAATTAACAATTAAACCTTACTTAAATTAGTTTTAATTAACACTTAAACTAATTAATTTTAATCCTAATTAAGTATAATTAATCAATTAAACAATACCAAAATTGGGTTTTAATTAACCCTTAAACTAATTTGACTTAACCCTAATTAAGTTTAATTAATAAATTAAACCTTTACCTAAATTAGGTTTAATTAACCGTTAAACTACCTAAATTAGGTTTAATTAACCTTAAACTAAATAACACTTAACCCTAATTAAGTCTAATTCAATAAATTAAACCTTACCTAAATTAGGTTTAATTAACCCTTAAACTAATTAATTCTAAGCCCAATTAAGTCTAATTAATTAATTAAAACTTACTTAAATTAGGTTTAATTAACCTAAACTACCAAAATTTGGTTTAATTAACCTTTTAAATAAATTAGACTTAACCCTAATTAAGTCTAATTAATCAATTAAACCTTACTCACCAGTTTAATTAACTTTAAACCAATTAGACTTAACCCCAATTAAGTCTAATTAATCAATTAAACCTAACCAAATTATGTTTAATTAACTCCTAAACCAATTAGACTTTAACCCTAATTAAGTCTAATTAATCAATTAAACCTTACCCAAATTAGGTTTAATTAATCCCTAAACTAATTAGATTCTTAACCCCACCAAGTCTAAGCACTAATCAATTAAACCTTGCCCAAATTAAAGTTTAATTAACCTATAAACCAATTATACATAACCCTAATTAAGTCTAATTAATCAATTAAACCATACCCAAATTAGGTTTAATTAATCTTAACAAATTAAAATTAACCCTAATTAAGTCTAATTAATCAATTAAACCTTAACCAAATTATATTTAATTAACCCTAAACCAATTAGACTTAACCCTAATTAAGTCTAACTAATCAATTAAACCTTACCCAAATTGTAGTTTAATTAACCCTAAACCGATTAGACTTTAACCCTAATTAAGTCTAATCAATCAATTAAACATTACCTAAATTAGATTTAATTAACCCTTAAATTAATTAAACTTAACCCCAATTAAGTCTAATTAATCAATTAAACCTTACCCAAATTAGGTTTAATTAACCATAAACCAATTAGACTTAACCCTAATTAACTCTAATTAATCAATTAAACATTACCCAAATTAATTGATAATTAAATAATTAAAAGGAAAATAAACCTTAATTAAATTAAAAGCATAAAACATTAAGTGATTTGATAATCAAATTAAAATAAATTTAAAACATTAAAATTAATTTAAAATCACTTAAAAAACAAATCTAAAACAAATTTGAAACATTAAAAAAAATCAACCTTAAGACAATTCATAATTAAAAACATAAAAAATTAAAACCATTAAAATTGACCTAAAAGTGTTACAATTAAGTCAAATTAAATTTAAATCATTAAAATTTTAATTAAATTGAAGAATCTAAACACCTCTTTCAAATCAAACAATTTAAAACACTTAAAAGAAAATCAACTTGAATTTTGAAAGTAAATCATCCTAAATCATCAATTCGACTTTAATCGAAGCGGTTAAATTCTTTAACAAACTGATTTGCCCCTAAAGGCTTTCATTATTATAACTCTTAAGTAAAGCATCAAGTGAAATGTCACTTTACTCATAGGATAATCCAACATCCTAATTCACTAAGCAAGAAACAAACTAAACTAAATTTTTAGATGATCAATTCCTGAATACAATAAAACTCATTTGGACTCAAAATAATCCCAAAAATATTGAAAAGATGTTTAGGACTCGTCCTAAACACTTCCTCAATATGATGGGGTGTTTTAGAAGAACAATCAAACTTAATTGTTCTTTGGTTAAGAAAATCATCCACAAAAACAAAAGAACCTAGACGTCATAGGGATTGACTGGCAATATGATTAGGATTTTGGTAGACAACCAGAACCTTTCCTTAGCTTTACCTAGGTACTTGTTGCAAATATATAAATGCCTTAACATGTGTTTTAAGTGTAACTTGGAAATGACGAGAAGACCCTCCAGGAACGCTTTTATTTTATTGCAATTTATTTACTTACCTGCACTGCACTTTACTTTTCTTGCATGTTAAACAAGATTTACTTCCTGCATGAAAACTGAAACCTTTATGATAGCCACAAAACTGAAACCCAAAACTAAATTAAAAGTCACAACAAGATAAAATTCACCGCCACAATATTCAAAATATAAAACAACTCAAAATTTAATCACAAACAGAACAACAAAACTACAATTGTAACTAAATTAAAACAACTCGTTGGATGATCGGGAATACCTCGGATGATGTAACCCACGTGTTGCTAACGAAATTTTCCATGGTCAAAATGAAAGTGTGGAACTCATTCAGTTGAGTTTAGCAATTTCATATGGGCTAAGTGAATCAGATGAAAATAACGGTGGCAGGATGTTTTAAATCTCATTATATAAAAGATTTTTCTAAAATTGCTAAATCTCTTTGCCAATTATTGGAAAAAGAAGCTAAATTTGAATTTAATGTACATTGTCTGAATGCGTTCAATATTTTGAAAGAAAAATTAATCACTGCACCTGTCATTCTTGCACCGGATTGGAATAAACCTTTTGAATTAATGTGTGATACAAGTGATTATGCAATCAGAGCTGTATTAGGACAAAAATATGAGAAAATTTTCAAGGTTATATACTATGATAACAAAACTCTTAATGAAACTCAAATATATTATACTACTACTGAAAAAGAGCTTTTAGCAATAGTATATGCCTTTGATAAATTTAGATCATATCTTATTGGAACAAAATGTATCATGCACACTGATCATTCTGCTATTAAGTATTTAATATCTAAAAAGGATGCTAAACCAAGATTGATCAGATGGGTTTTATATTTACAAGTTTGATTTTGAAATTGTGAACAGAAGAGGAACTGATAACAAAATTGTTGATCATTTATCAAGAATAAAAAATAATAATGAGAAGATTTATGAAGAAAATATAAATGAGAAATTCCCGGATGAGCAATTATATGTCATTCAAGGATTACAAATGTGATGAATAGTAATATTTTACCATATGGAATGAATAGTAAATACGTTAAGAAATTCAAGAATGATTATAAATCATATATTTGGGAAGATCCCCATTTATTTAAATTTGGAAGAGATTCTGTGATTCGAAGATGTGTACCTTACGAAGAAACTTTTGCAATTATTCAAAAATGTCACAATTCTGAATTTGGAGGACACTTTGGAGTGGATAAAACTGTATTTAAAATTTTAAATTCTAGATTTTGTTGGCCTACTTTATTTAAAGATGTTGGACATTATGTGAAAACTTGTGATCGATGTAAAAGAATGGGAAATATATCCAGAAAAGATGAAATGCCTCTGAACTTTATATTAGAAATTGAAATTTTTGATGTATGGGGTTTTGACTTTATGGGACCTTTCATACCATCATCTGGAAAGATTTATATTTTATTAGCAGTTGATTGTATTTCAAAGTGGATCGAAGTTGTAGCTTTACCAAACTGTGATTCCAAAAGTGTTTTGAAATTTGTAAAGAAAATGATTTTTACAAGATTTGGAATGCCCAGGATAATTATCACAGATGGGGGAAGTCATTTCAGAAATATAAGAATTCAATCATTACTGGAAAAATTCAGAATTAAACATAGAATTGCAACTGCTTATCATTCTCAAACAAGTGGAATGGCTCAAGTGTCAAATATAGAAATTAAAAGAATATTGGAAAATACTGTTAATCTTAAAAGAACTGACTGGGTTGATAGACTTGATTCTGCATTATGGGCTTATAGAACAACTTATAAGACACCTATCGGAATGTCACATTATCAGTTAATTTATGGTAAACATTGCCACTTACCTGTTGAACTGGAGCATAAAGCTTATTGGGCGATAAAGGAGTTCAATTATAATTTAAATCTTATAGGAGAAAAATGATTATTACAACTGAATGAAATGTAAGAGATAAGAAATGAATCTTATGAAAATGTAAGAATTAATAAGGAAAGAATGAAGAAATTGCATGACAAAATGATTTCAAGGATAATATTCAAGCCTAGACAAGAAGTATTATTATTTAATGCTCGTTTAAAACTTTTCACTGGAAAATTAAAATTTAAATGGATCGGACCATTTGTAATTGAGAAAGTATACCCTTATGGAGTTGTGGATATTAAAGATCCCAAAACTAGAAATGTATTTAAAGTTAACGGATTAAGACTGAAGCCTTATATGAGAGAAATGAAATTAAATTACAAAGAGGCTTATGAGCTGAGTCTACCCGATTAATTCAGTTAATTAGGTCGAGCTGACGACGTTAAACCAAGCGCTTTGTGGGAGGCAGCCCATATTTATTAATGTGAGTTTAATTATTATTGTATGGTTATGCCTTAGTCTTAGCTAAATTTGTATATAACTTCTGGAAATAAAAGGCTAACAAGTCTATATTTGCTTAAGCTAAACATTTTCCTAAAGTATATAGAAATTGGACTTGGACCACTCCACGTCAAATATGAGTAAAAAGGAGACCGAGTTAATCTTTGATTGTAATTGTTTGTGATTTGAATTTTTCATAATTGTGTTTGTGTGTTGATCATACCCGTTTATTAGACCTTTTTTTACCACCGAAACTTTACAAAATTTAACAATAGGAGAATCGAAGTCGATCAAGGTTCCGGCGCCTAAGCACTAAAAGTTGGCGCCTAGGCGACAGAGTGGCCTGTGTATCGATGATCTGGTGCCTAGGCACCAGATTCCGACACCTAAGCGCCGTGGTTACAGATCGTGGAAAAACCGAAATTCTTCAGTTTTTCATACGAAATCTCTTTATATATAGCCTATTTTTCGTCCCCAATCCCATAAAAACACTAATTTCAACAAGAGCAATCCATTTTGGAGGAGTTAAAAAGGATTTGGAGGCAATGGATAGAGGAAATCTTGGAAATGAGGTAAGAGACAAATCTCCTAAAGATAATCAGCCTTATTTTAATTGTTTTATTGCTGTTATTTTGGAGAAAATGTTTAGTCGATTGGATAAGTGACCCACTTTTAATATGTATGCAATTTATGTTTATAACAACGGTACCAAAAACTTGATCCCGCTTTAAATATAGATATATGTTTTAATGTATAATGTGGATTCTACGCAAGTATACGTATCGTATCAAGTAATACAGGGCTCTAGTGGAGTCCTGGTTATCGATCCCACAGGGAAGTTTTTAACAGATTTGTTATCAGCTAAATTAAAAGGAATTACTTACTAATAAAGTGAACGGAAATTCAAAGTAACTATAATAAACTAAAGTAAACTAATGCTTGAAATAAGTTGATTTAAATACTTCAAAAAAAGTATCCTTCTCCTTGTTTTTAGAAAATTAAGTGAATGATGAATTTAAATAGAATTTTTAAATTGTATTGTGACAAATAGGAGCATTCCTATTCTTTACCCTTTGGTCCAGGTGCAAAGAACATTGACTAATCCTATGTTTGATTACTGAATCTGCGGCTAGGCTGGGAGGATATTGGTTGCCACTTCAGAGCTCCCACGTTCCCCTCACCTGAGGGCTAACATCTACACTTCAGCTCTCAAACAGTAGAACCGAATTGAGTATTTTAGTCTGTCACACTAAAATATCCAATTCTACGCTCAATAATTAATATTTCCCTATTTATTTGCAACCGCCTTCCAAGGCTTTTGACTTCCCTGAATCTTGGATGTAATTTTTACTATAGTTGATAATTCAACATATTTTAACTAATCAATTGGCCAGATTGAAAGTAAATTAAGTTTTAAGTAAAAAATTATCACAATTTATTTTAATATTATATTATGTGCTTCTATTTAATTTCATCAATCCACATAATTTTCATAAACAAGGAGAAAGACTAAGAAAACTACTCAGAATGCATGGGAATAAAACAAAGCATGGATTTCATTTAAAGTTAACAACAATAAACAAAGATACTTATCTTAATTTCCTCCCCAAGCAGACTCCTTGAAGTTCCTTTGACTTTTTCTTCTAGTACAACAAACTAAATAGCACTCAATTAAACTAATGAACTCACTAAACACACTCAACTAAATTAAACTCACACAAATGACACTTAAGATAATAGAAAAGAGACTAAGACTTGTCGGCATATTTTTAGGTTGTGTTGTATTTTGAAAAGGTGTCGCCTACAGAAATTATCGGTGAATTTTTAATTTAATTTAAATAAATAATTTGAAAAGTAGTATTTGATTTGAAAATAATTTTAAATTTAAAAATTTTAAGATATGAAATCAAACTGATCTCACATCCCGAATAGTTTATATAAAAGAGCACCGCATCACAAACCGTGTATCTACCCCGAAGAATAGACACACTACTTGATGATAGGGCTCGATTAAATAAACTAAAAGATTTGTGACATCCGTTTGGTCTGCGAACCAATTTTATAAGCCGACAAATTCCCCTGCTTAATATGAAAACATTAAACAGGGTTTATATTACCTAGGTTCTTAAAATTCCCTATAAGGGCAAGCCCCTATAGTTAATTACATCTTAAGTGACGGGAATCACCTAAGAAAACTCTCGATAATAATCAGTAATTCTGCTCTCAAGAATTTCAAAGTTTAAGTTTTCAAGGGATTAAATTTTGGAATTTCAATAGGGAATGGCTCAAATTTGGAACAGTTTATTTTAGGAGTCCAAAGGAAGAGGAGTAGGGGAAGTTAAGGATCCAAGAGGAATCTTGGCAACTTCCCAAACTATCCTATTGTTTGGCTCAGATTTAGGAAAATCCTAATATTTATTTAATGTTTTGATCTTGCCAATTTTAATTAATTAGGGCTTATGTTTGTATGACATGATCATACAAATAGCCTCGAAGATGTGAGGGTTTATGTCGTATCGGACGACTACCTCGGAGTCCTAAGACCGATTAGGGCTTAATTTGCTATGCAAATTCCTAATGAAGAGTTGAGGATTTGTGTTGCACTAGGCAAACTACCTCGAAATCCTAAGGCTTGGTTATTTAATTCTAAGAAAGTTTTGCTGAAGTAGACTCAGGTTTTGCTGATGACGATGGCCGTGCTGCCCACCATGCTCCGAGTTCCTTGTTGTTGCAGAGGTTTAGTTATAGAAATCATAAATCAGGTGATGAGAAAAGTATTTTGGTTTAGAGAAAATCTTAACTTCCAAGTGTTTTTTATGTTTTATTTAAAACAAATCTTAAAGTTGATTATAACGACACCGGTTAAGATCCCACGGTTCCATCCTTCCGGCATCGTTATTTTTATCGGATTCACTTAGTCCAGATGAATTTGCTAAACTCAACTGAATGAGTTCCACACTTTCATTTAGACCGTGGGAAATCCCGTTAGCAACACGTAGGTTACGTCATCCGAGGTATTCCCGATCATCCAACAAGACGTTTTAATTTAGTTGTAATTGCAGTTTTGTGTTCTGTTTGTGATTAAATTTTGAGTTGTTTTATATTTTGAAATATTGTGGCGGTGAATTTTATCTTGCAATGACTTTTAATTTAGTTTTGGTTTCGAGTTTTAGAGACTATCCTAAAGGTGTGGGTTTTCATGCAACAGTTGTTTATCATGCAAGAAAAGTAAGTGCGATGCGATTAAATAAATTGCAATAAGGTAAATTGCAAGAAAGTAAATTGCAATAAAATAAAAGCGTACCTGGATGGTCTTCCCGTCATCCCGAGCTGCACTTAAACACAATTAGAATATTTGAACAAGTTCCTAGGTAAAGCTAAGGGAAGGGTTATGGTTTTCTACCAAATTCCTAATCCTATAGCTAGTCATTTCCTATGACGTCTAGGTTCTTGTGTTTTGATTTGAGGACGACTCTCTTCATCAAAGAACAATTAAGTTCAATTGTTCTTATAAACATCCTATCATATTGAGGAAGTGGTTAAGAAGAATCTCAAACATCTTTTCAATATTGCTGGAATTGTTTTAAGTCCAAATGAATTTAATTATACAAATGAATTAATCGTCCTAGAATTCGAGTTTTATTATCTTGCTCAGTGAACTAGGACATTTGAATATCCTATAAGTGGGGTAACATTTCATTTAATGTTCTATTTAGGAGTTATAATAACCAAAGCTTTCGAGGGCAAATTGATGTTCAAATGATTTGTGATTTAATTTAATTTTAGTTATCGGATTTAAATTTGGAATAGTGTTCAAGTTGCTTTATATTTAATTTCTTTATGTCTTAGGTGATGTTATTTAATTTAATTTAATTTAATTTAATTTGGTTTAGTTTTTTTTTAATTTGATTTATTTAATTTAATTTAATTTTAAATTTAACTTAATTTTATTATTTTTTTAATTTTAATTTAATTTAATTTGATTTAGTTTAATTTGATTTAACTTACTTTAATTTAATTTAATTTAATTTTATTTAATTTAAATTTAATTTAAATTTTTAATTTAATTTGATTTAATTTAATTTTAATTTAATTTAATTTTAATTTAATTTAATTTCACTTTAATTTAATTTAATTTAAATTTTAATTTAATTTTATTTTTAATTTTTAATTTAATTGAAAATTTAAAAAGAGTTTAATAATTTAACTTTTAACTTAATTTTAATGATTAAGTCATTTAATATTTTAAAACTTAAATTTGAATTATCATTTTAATTAGGAATTAAATATTATTGAGATGATTAATTTAGGGATTTTTTTTAATTAAAGAATAAATTTCTTCCTAATAACAATATCCCTATTTAATAATCCAGCTTTATTATTCTTCCAAATTTAATTAATTATTTAATTAAGGTTTATTTCACTTATTTTTAAATTGTTTAATAGGTTTCTACCCTTTAATTATTTGAATTTCAATCATCCAAATCAGATTAAGATCAAATATCTTACTTGTTAATTTTTATTAAAACCTAAAGTTTTAATTAAAGGTTAAAATTTTTAATTACCACTTTGCCCTTCAAGCTTAACAATTTCATAACTCACTAAATTGAGCTTAAATGAACTTGAAATTTTTATGTGACTTCACTCATATGTCAATAAAGACATGAGAGGAGAAAATGTGATTTTTCTGTATTTAATTTATTTATATAATTATTTTTGGTGGAAAATAAGAATTTCCAAGGAAAATTTAATAATATGACCAAGGGAAAGTTTCTGTCCTTAAGAAAATTATGGGACATTCCTAATGACCAGAGGACCACCTGGACCAATTTTGGTGATTTTTTGAATTATATTATTTTTATTATAATTATTTTAAATTTTTGAGTATTAATTAATTTAAAAATAAAATAAAGGTTGAAAAATGAAATTTATATTTTTCAAAAATCTCTTTGATATCAAGGAAATTAGAGAATCAATTCTTACAATTTTCTGATTTTTCTTTGATTTATTAGAATTATTTTAGTGGAAATACTAGAAATATATATATTTTTAATTTTAAAATTACCTTAGGCCTTTACAATTTAATATCTCATCAAATAGACCTAAGAAAAATATGGGGTTTGTTCATAAGTGATTAAAATTAAAAATGTGACATTTTAGTGAATTGTATTATTTTTGTGATTTTTATTATTTTTTATTTATTAAAATATTAAAATAATGCAAAAAATTAACTTTTTTAGAAAATTGAAATTTTAATTTTCTTAAATTTCCCTGATATCAGAGAGGCTCCAAAACCAATTTGGTGAATTTTTGAAAAGTATTTTGAAAGTTATGAATTTTTGAAATTTAAATTGGCTAAATAGCTTAATCAACCCATTTAGTAGGGTTAACCAAGTCCAATTGACTTCAAATTTTTATGGTGGGTTCCTCTGACCCTAAAGGTCAGTGGAGAATTAATTTCAAGTCAATTTGATGTATGATTAGCTCTAATTAATTAAAGAGCTATTTTGGGTGTTTAAGTCAATTAGGGTTATTTTCAATAAACTAATTCAAAACCTATTTTTCCTAGGGTCCTCTGGTCATAAGAAACACCACCAAATTTTCCTAGAATTTATTTCACAACATGCTAATTATTGGATTTAAAATACTCAAAACAGCAACATGAATTTGAAAAATCAATAACTTCTCATAGGGATGGCCTCCGACCTTGGAAAATTCAGGGAATATTCCCAAGTTCGGGGCTTCAAAAGCCCTATGGTCTCATGCCATGGTGAATTTCCTATATGCATGGAGAATTAAAACAATACGAGAGGGTAAATAAATCATTTAAAATAAAATACTTGATGAAATTAAATGATTTCTTTTCCACATTATTCTCCTCTCGTTCACTCGAGCAAGAGGGTATTTTTATTTTATTTTTCTAATTTTCCTACACAAAGTTATGGATTTTCTACGTTTAGGAATTAAATAAATAGAAAATACCCAATTTCATTTATCCGTGGCGTCACGTCGACCTCAGCCCGAAACGCCGCGTGTCGCCTTCTGATTCGGCGCCGCCATCCAACTCAGCGCTCCGGGGGCCCGCTGTGTCATTTCGTCTCCTCATCCGGCGCGATCCTGGCCGTCCGTCCGCGCGTGTATTAAATGAACGACATTCGTTCATCGTCCCCAAGCCTCCTAGCCCGAGAACCGTCCACACTAAATCCCTAATATCTCACTCAATACTTAACGGATTTTCGTGTTCTTATGCTCTATGGATTCATCTTGAAGAGACGAATACATCTATACGGTGATCATGTATTGAAATTAAAGCATTTGAAATGGAGAATCTCCAGAAGCTCGGGATGAAGAATTAGCTCATACCTTTGCTCAAAGAAGTGTGGCTTCAATCTGAGGGTTGTGTCACCTTCGATTGGATCCCAGCAAGCTCCAGATGAAGTCCCTTGGCCTGGTGAGTTGTCTAGGTAGGATTTCGACCACAGCCGATCACAAAGCTTGGAGGCTGGAGCAACTGGGTGGCCTGGAGATGGGGCTTTCAGTGGGGAACTTCTCCTCTTGGTCCAGTGAAGGTGTAGGACCAGTCGATTTGAGGATTGGCTCACTGTGGCAAAGTGTCCTGGTTTTGGGTGAAATTTCAGTTGAGAAATTGGATTCTGTTGGTGGGGATTAGGGCAAATTGACACTGGGGATCAACTGCTCTAAGGATGGAGAAGTGTTTGGAACAATTTTGGCAGAGTTTCGGCAAGGTTTGTGCAACTCTCCTCCACGGCCGTGAGGGGGTCGGGTTTAAATAGAGGTGGTTGGAGAGCCTCTCAGGGAGAGTTAGGGCTTGGGATCAGCTGCTCTTGGCAAGAGAAGAACAGCTACAATGGCCTCTGGGGATGGGGCAGCTCAGCAAGTGAGAATTTCAAGTTTGGGCTCACATGTGAGCTCTCGGCCTGGTGGTTTCCGGCGGCTGTGGTGGCTGGCCGGCCAGGGTCAGGTCACCCTCAAGCTCAGGGAGGTCAGGGCTGGGGCTTAGTGTATTCAATTGGCAGTTGCCAAGTGTAAAGTGGTTGGATCAAAATGGAATGGGGGCATGGCTAAACTTGGCTCAATTTGGTCAACCCATGTGTTTGGGCTGGGTTCACCTCTCCATGACCTGATTTTAGGCTGAGAAAAAGTGGTTTAGGTCAGCTTAATCAGTGGGGAAGGGTCACCATCTAAGTACAATTAAGCTTAAGCAAGGTTTAGTGGAATCATGGGAGTGGCTAATCCTCTTAAGGGAACATGGAAAGAGCTCCCTCCTCTTGCCATCTTGGGTATGGTGAGGTGGAAAGTAGATTCCATGGCTCTCATGGCTCCTATGGGGCTCATGCATGGCTTCATGGCTTGTCTTTGGCTTGGGGAAAAGCTTGGTCAATTTCATGAAAATGGATCTTAGAAAATTTGGTAATTTGATGGGAATTTGTATGGGACTCAATTTGGAATCATTTGATGATTGATTTGAACTTAGGGATGATTTTAATTTGAATGTGTGATGAGGGAAAGTGTCATGTGGGCTTTGTCATGAACTTTGGGCTTTTGAATTTGTCTTGGATGGGCTTTTAGGAAGGTTTAAGGGATGTGGGCTTTAGGCTTGAAAATAAATTGGTGGATGGGAAATTTGTAAAATTTTGGGCCAAATAATTGTTGGGTTTGGTTTAGGAATGTGCCATGAGTGATTTGAAACAAGTTTGGAGTGATTTGGGTTTGAATTGAGTTGAATTTGGGCTTTTTGGTAAAGTGGCCAATGTAGGTCAAATTGGGCTAATTTGGGCCAATGTTGAGCCAATGTTGAAATTGGTGTAAAATTAATGTTGGGAAATGTTTATAGGGCTGTTTCAAAGAGGTTTTGGCTTTGGTTGGGCTTTGATTTTGGGGTTTGGGCTTGTTTGGGTTAGGTTTGGGTTTAGGTCAAAATTGGGCTTATTGGTTTTGGGTTGAATTTAAGTGGGGTTTGGGTATAAATGTTGGGCAAATCATGTTAGTGTTTTGTTTGTAGGGATGTTAAGGAAGGTTTAGAAAAGATTTGGGGTCAATTGGAGTTGAATTGGGTGAGTTTGGGTTAGGTTTGGGTCATGGGTCCAAATTGGGCTTTAAGGCCAAAAGTGGAATTGGATCCAAATGTCAATCAAATTGAACTTGGATTTGGTCTAGATTGGTGTTGGGAGTGTTGAATTGAAGTTTAGAATTGAATTGGACCAGAATTTGGGTCAATTGGGTAGGTTTGGTTTGACATTGGGTTCACTTTGGGTTAAAATGGGTTAAATTGGGGGTTTTGACAAAAGTAGGGTAAATTGACAAAATTGGCCCATGGTGTAGTTGAACAAAATGAAATTGAGAATATTTGGGATTTTCTGGAATTTTCTAGGAATTTTCTGAATTTTTGGATTTTGGGGTCAAGAGGGGTATTTGGAGGGTATTGGGAGGTATTTTTGGAATTTTTTGTATTTTTGGCTATGAATGATCAATTTCAGTAATGTGGAAATGTTTGGGATTGGTTTTGAGGAATTTTTGGTGATTTGGAAATTTTGAAAAATTTGGGTAATTTCAAGGGCTTCGGGTAAGCTAGGCGGGTGTAGGGTCGCGGGGGTCAAAAATTGAAAATTTGAAAAATTGAAGATTAGGTGAATATAAGTGAAATGACATCATTTTGGTTGAGCCATGAAGCCATATCAAGCCCACATGAGCCATGAAGGGACTCATTTGAGGCATCCACTATGTTGTTCCTAACCCTCTTAGCCAAGGGCTTAGGGGTTAAGGACCATCTATGTGAATCACCTACATGAGTCAGGAGGTTAAGTTAGGTATGGGTGTGGTTTTAGGAGGTGTGTGAAAGTGTAGTGCATAAAAGTAGTGTGTGTGTAAGTCAGCCCCCTTCACCAGACCAGGCCACCCAGGGCAGTCTTAAGGCCAAAGAGTCCTATAGGAACCCTCCTTTAAACTTCCACACTTGATTTCAACCCTCTAGGTGATTAGGGGTCTATAGTCAAGTTTGTGGAGTTTGCAGGGAGTTAAGAAGTGGTTTGAATTTCTAAGTGGTGGGTCCCAATGCTAATCCTCTAAGATAGTCAAAGGAAAAGCCTAAGGCTAGATCCTAAGTACTAAAGAGAAGAAGAGAAGACCTCATCAAAAATGAGGTCAACAAGACTCTCTAAAATAGACACACAGAAGACTCAAGAGACACACTAAGACACTAGAATTCGGCCTCTATTTATAGAGGTAAGCAACGATCCAAGGGGATCTTAAACACCTCTTCAAAAAGTGTCCATGTTCAATGTATGTGCATTTTGAACTAGCTCGCCGTCGGCGGGAAACGACCTCGGCGTCAGCGGGGCTTCTAGAAGGTCTTCAAACCGCTCGATCTCGCTGTCGGCGGGCTCGGGCTTGCTGTCGGCGAGGTAGTTATAATTCCTTCAGAAATTCTCTCACGATCTCTCGGTCGGCGGCCTCGATCTCGCCGTCGGTGAAGTTGTTATATTTGCATGAATTTCCTCTTTTTTGAATCAAATTTGCTCCATTTCATGTTTTTTGCTTTCATCACTTATAAATCTTTATTCCTGTAATAAAATAAAGAAAATAACTTTCTTTAAAGTGCAATTTCATCAAAAATAGATATGAATTTCTTGATGTATTTTTCAGTGATCAAAATCCCCCAAACTTAATTATTACTTGTCCTCAAGTAATTTTAATACTAAATAAATAATAATAATGATTTTTACAATAGAATTTTTCAATCCAGATAATATATGAATTAAATTTAAATATCATTATAATAAAGTTGAATTGAAATATTTCTAAGTAATTAAATTAACTTTATAGAGATAAGATTATTTAGTTATCAGCTCTAAGATTTCTAGCTTTCTATTTATTTCAGAAATGACTATATTTAAAATAGTAAATTACTTAAGATATTTAGATGATAGGAAGTTCAAGAAAACACTATTTAGCAAAATACTAATCCATAAATATAAGTTTAGAAATATAATTAAGTTCTACCCTTTAGGTTGATTCCATTGAAGCCAATTTTTGATAAGGCGTCTCCTCAAGCTTCTCCTCACTTATATTTTACTTTTCTTTTCTTTTCTTTTCTTTTCTTTTTCTTTTTCTTTTTCAAGTGAGGATTACTGTATCTGGATAGCCTGTTAATAATTTTGAACTTCAATTTCTCTTCCTAAATTTGAAACTTAAAATATTTCTTTGCTTATATATATTTCATAGCCTTTACTTCATTGAGTTTCTATCCTTTCTTTTTCACTTAAATACTTAAGAATTTTCAATTTTTTAGAGTATAGTTTCCTTTATTTTAAATAGTTTACTATATTCCTATTAATTTTAACCAAATATCTTATTCCATTAATTAATTGAATTACTAGAAATAATTTCTTTAACTTTATATAATAATTAAATAAAATAACTCATATTTATTGAATTAAAAAAACTACGATAGAAAATCATTTAATAATAATTTTTGAAAATAGAAATTAAGAACAATTTTAATAATTAAATTTGTATTTTTACCTTCCCCCAAACTTAAATTTTTCTATCTATGCTATATAGTGAAAAAAGGGAAAGTATATAAATAAAATTCATCATACCTTTGAGCTTTAGGTATTCCTTTTCTTTGAAATTTTCGCAGGCTTTTTTATTACTTACAGAACCTGTACTGTTAGTATTCTTCCACATATAATATTTTAAAAAGAAAGTGCAGGGATGGATATTTTAAAATAAGTATCAAACATAACAATGAAAACTTAATCTATTACTACACATACATTTAAAATTTAAACAATACATTAAAGAAAGACTAATATCCTATATATAAAAATTTGCAACTAATTTAACACACATAAGAAATCTAATATCACAGCTCAAGCAAACAAACAAACATATCAAGTCAAAAGTCCATAGAAAGTACTGAAATATTATACACAGAATAATAAAGTTTGCAAAACAACAAATCTAAACAAACCAAACAAACTAAACAAAGACTCTAATCTTCTATATTAAAATCCAAAACTATGTCATCTCCCTGATCTCCAGGCTAAGAAGGCTGAGCAGGCTGGTACTGTGAATAACGGGGGCACTCAGGAAAGTCAACATCTAAATCACCACTCCTATATCGACGATCAGCTTCATAGTATGCAATCTCGTACTCCGAATGTCGGCTGGAGATATTCGTTATCATAATCGTGTCTTCTCTCCAAGCCTCCGATCCTTTGGTCTATATGCTCAAATCTTCTTTCCATATCTTCTCCAAATAACTCAAAACTCTTTCTACTCAGGGTTAATTCATTCATCAGATCTTGAAGGGTAGGAGTGGTGTACTGTGGGGGTGGTTCATAACTAGTAGAGGGTATATCTCTACTTGAAGAAGGTACATAATCCCTTGTCCCAGATCTCCATCATTCGTGGGATTCATATTTCTTTATATTAGCCTGAGTAAGGGGTTTCATAGGTTCAATCCATTCTTCATTATCTATTGCCTCTACCCCAGATAATTGGCAAAGTGCATAAATAAGTCCAGGATGTCCTAGTCCTCCTCCTCTTTCATTTCTAGCAGTGGCTAATATGTTTTTATAAATAACATTTCCCACATTAATACTCTTCTGGTTCTGAATACAGAAATTCAGAACTACTCTATCTCTTGTTACCTCACTATGGTGATAGGTGGGTAACAAAGTAGAACAAATAAAATGATGCCAGGCTTTAGATGTTGCGTTTAGCATAGAAAGAGGGAAGTTTACCCTTTCCCGCTGCTTTATCTTCTAGACTCTTTTCCCATCAATGAGAAAGTCGATCACCTCTTCCAGTGGTCCTTCCATAGTTCCAAAAGTTTCATACTCGCTCATGTAGGTGTCTCGTACTTCATAATAGGTGTTTATTCTAGTAGCGTTGAAATCTACAAAAAATCCTCTAACCTTAACCGGTGCATATTCAGCCTGTGTTAAGTTCGTATAAAATTCATTTACTACTTCTACAGCTGCTCTGTTGGTAACGTAGCAGAAGTTTTCCCATCCTCGCTCCTTTATAATTTGTTCCACTTCTCCTCCTGGATTCTTGAAAACTCGATCTTGTATGCACTTTCTTGCTTGAATGTTTTGAAAATATCGAGTTTGTGCTCTCGCATTAATGAATCGAGTTTCGTCATATTCTATTCATCACTTTTGTTGTGGAGCCATTTATCGATTTGTGAAATTTACAAAAATTTTAACTAAACTCCAAAATATTACTAAGAAGGCTTCCTACAACAACTAAAATCCATTTAAATCAATTTCTCTGAAATTCTTTCAAGTATTTTCTTCACATTTCAAAAATTTTCAAAATATCCAATGTAGAAGAAATTCATGGTGAAAATCAAAAATTTTTGTATAGGAGTGAAGCTCTTACCAAGGGAAGATGAAATCCGGTGTCAAAAAGTCTTGAAATCGCTTCAAATCTGAGATCTCTCAAGCCCTAGGTCGGTTCTTTCGAAAATTTGAGGAAAGGGATGATGAATAGTGTCGGTTGACTGGTCAAATATAGGTCTTTTTGCGTTCTCGCTGTCAGCGAGATTTTTCTCGCCATCGGCTAGCTAATTAATTTCATAAGGCAAAAGTTTCGGGAAAAATCCGCCATCGGGAAGCTCGGTCTCGCTGTCAGCGGGTTTTCTCGCTGTCGGCGAGATAATTCTCGCAGTCGGCGAGGTCCCAAAAATTTTAAAATTTTGAAATTCGTATATCATTTTCAACCTCGAATTGCCCTTAATCAATCTTCCGATCACTTAATTTAATAATAATACGAAGATTAGATACTTATACTCTCAAAAAGTCACACAACACAAACAATATAACTTTATATATGAAATCCATGAAACTTATAATTTTCACACTGACAACTTCACACATATTTAACTTAAATGTTCAAATCCATAATACTCAGCATCGCAATCCAAACCACAACACTCTAAATGATGAGACATAATAATTTACAAAAAGTCTCATCAAATTTGACTCATAATAAAACTTAACTCCAAATCAAACACACACACATATATATAAATATAACAAAAACATAGAAATCTTTCCTACTCTTCAGTGTCCGAACTAACATCTTCTCTGATATTTCCGATGCGACGCAGGTGCACAAATAAATTGTAGAAAGGCTTGAAAGGGAATTATGTAGTAGATTCTTCATTAATCCATCCTTTCTGTCTTAGTAGATGAATAAAACTTGCCTCCAGATGTCCAGTATGATCAAGGTGCTCCTTAATTCTCCAATAAATATGATCAAACATATCAGAGTTATTGTCAATGGAATTCATCACATTTTGTAATTCTTTCTCCAATCCTTTAATCTTCTTCAGAATGAAATTAGTCTTATCGATAAAGGGCCTTGCTAAAGGATTGTTCCGTGATGCTCGTCGAAATAACGGTGATCTCATCATTGTTATCCAAAGTGGGAAACATATCGGTAGGATCCGGGGGTTTCCATGGTAAAAGTACTTTTTCCCAAGCCTCATAAGAAACTTGGTACGATTGCATAAAACAAATATAGTAGATGGGTGTCCAAGTCCATGCACTGACCCATGCACAATTAATCCCAATGCAGACTTTACTATTATTGATCCGACATCGATAGGTAATCCAATTTGAATACAGTAGTTTAAAATATCGCATTCCTTTGAAACTTTATTTACTCTCATGGTTGGTAATAGTTTTGATGATATAAAGAAATGCCAGTGCTTTGAGATAGGGTTAATAAGTGATGCAGAAAAGCTGACATACCTGTCTTCTCGTAACTCCCAATCATCCGGTTCATCGGTCAGGTATCTATAGATTTCGTTCATATTGTATCTCGAAGGCACAAAGTTGGAATAATGACAAACAGAGGTATTTTCCATAGAAAACAATTCATTTACCCTTGCAGGAGTAAATGTTACCCATCTCCCTCTGACGTAGACATTTCCATTGTTGATCGCATGTAAATTAGAGTAAAACTCTTTAACTACTGGTATAACTACAACGGATGTTGTATAACAAAATACCTCCCAATGCCGCTGTGCGATCATTTCTTCAATTTTTGTAGTAGAATTCTCTACTCCTCTATTGATGAATCCTCTTTCTTTAATCAGTCTCTTCTTCATCAAGCCTTTGTTGAAGATTCGCTGCGCCTCCAAACTGACGAATTTTCTCCGGTTGAAAACTTCAGTTTTTGTGGTTTCTAAGAATTTGGAGGCCATTTTGGATGGAATGGATTGGTCTCTAGTCGTTCCTAAGGAAGAAAATGGTGTAAAACCGGATTTGGAATAATTTCTTACGAAGGAATGGCTTAGATCCGTCCAAAACCAAATGAAAAATCTTTAAGAAACCAAATTTTTAACCGCCTCGCCGTCGGTGGAAATTCCTCGCCATCGGCGACTTAGTTATAAAATTGAATGGAGTAATGGTCCACGATCTCGCTGTCAGTGGGCTCGAGCTCGCTGTCGGCGAGATTCGTAAAAATTGCCCATTTTCGCTCTGGTCCGATTATTTTCTGATCTCATCCAATAGGTTCAATTTTGTGATGATTCTTAATAAGAATTTGAGTAGTAAGATTTATTTTAATAAAATAGACTCACTAATATGTAGACATTTAAAAATAAAAGACTACTATGGTTGCCTCCCATAAAGCGCTTGGTTTAACGTCGTCAGCCCGACCTAATTCAGTTAGTGTTCAGGTTGACTAAGCATTAAAAACTCTTTAAAATTTGGTCGTCTATTTTTGAAATATGGTTTTAATCTATGTCCATTTACTTTAAATCTATGTCCTATTTTTGGATCTTCAATTTCTATAGTTCCATATGAAAATATTTGAGTTATGGTGAAAGGTCCAAACCATCAAGATTTCAACTTCCCAGGAAATAATTTCAATCTAGTATTATAAAACAAAACTTATTGTCCTGGTTCAAAATTTCTCTGATTAATCTTCCGATCATGCCATAATTTCATTCTTTCTTTATAAATCTTATCATTATCATATGATTCATTTCTTAGTTATTCCAATTCATTTAATTGCAACAATCTCTTCTCACCAGCTTCTTTCATATTATAATTAAATTCTTTAATCGCCCAATATTCTTTATGTTCTAATTCAACTGTTAAGTGACAAGTTTTTCCATATATAATCCTGTAAGGAGTCATTCCAATTAGAGTTTTATAAGCAGTCTTGTATGCCCATAATGCAGTGTCTAGTCTTATAGACCAGTCTGATCTATTAGGATTCTGACGACTTTTCTAATATACGCTTAATCTCTCGATTAGAAACTTCAGCTAATTCACTAGTTTGTGGATGATAAGCAGTTGATATCTTATGCATAATATTATATTTTTCTACTAATTTGTGAATATATTTGTTTCTAAAATGAGTTCCTTTGTCAGTGATAATCACTCTCGGCATTCCAAATCTAGTAAAAATATTTTTCATTAAAAAATTTGAAACACTTTTAGCATCACATCTAGATAAATCTTGTGCTTCAATCCATTTGGAAACATAATCAACAACTACTAATATATATGAGTTTCCAAATGACGGAATAAAAGGTCCCATGAAATCTAATCCCCAAACATCAAAAATTTCAACTTCTAATATAAAATTCAGAGGCATTTCATTTTTTCTTGATATGTTTCCTACTCTTTGGCATTTATCGCAGGTTTTTATATATCTATATACATCTCTAAATAGAGTAGGCCAGTAGAATCCAGATTGTTGAATTTTATATGCAGTTTTATCTGTCCCAAAATGTCCTCCAAAATAAGAGTCATGACATTTTTGAATGATTGTAAGGAGTCATTCCAATCAGAGTTTTATAAGCAGTCCTGTATACCCATAATGCAGTGTCTAGTCTTATAGACCAGTCTGATCTATTAGGATTTACAGACTTTTCTAATATACACTTGATCTCTCGATTAAAAACTTTAGCTAATCCACTAGTTTGTGGATGATAAGCAGTTGATATCTTATGCATAATATTATATTTTTCTACTAATTTGTGAATATATTTGTTTCTAAAATGAGTTCCTTTGTCAGTGATAATCACTCTCGGCATTCCAAATCTAGTAAAAATATTTTTCATTAAAAATTTTGAAACACTTTTAGCATCACATCTAGATAAATCTTGTGCTTCAATCCATTTGGAAACATAATCAACAGCTACTAATATATATGAGTTTCCAAATGATGGAATAAAAGGTCCCATGAAATCTAATCCCCAAACATCAAAAATTTCAACTTCTAATATAAAATTCGAGAGGCATTTCATTTTTCTTGATATGTTTCCTACTCTTTGGCATTTATCGCAGGTTTTTATATATCTATATACATCTCTAAATAGAGTAGGCCAGTAGAATCCAGATTGTAGAATTTTATATGAAGTTTTATTTGTCCCAAAATGTCCTCTAAAATCAGAGTCATGACATTTTTGAATGATTGTTTCAGTTTGTTCATAAGGCACGCATATTCTAATAATTACATCCTTACATTAGTTATATAAGTATGGTTCATCCCAAAAGTATGATATAGTATCGTGAATGAATTTTTTCTATTGTTGCAAAGTTAACATAGGTGGTAAAATGTCACTTACAATATAATTTACTATATCAGCATACCAAGGTATTTTCAACTCATTTATATTATAAAGTTGTTCATCAGGAAAACTGTCTAAAATTTCATTATCAATATTAGATAATTCATGATTTTTCAATCTTGATAAATGATCAGCAATTTGATTATCAGTTCCCTTTTTGTTAATTATTTCAAAATCAAATTCTTGCATTAATAATATCCATGTAATTAATCTTGGTTTAGAATCTTTCTTTTGCATTAAATATTTTATAGCAAAATGATCAGTATGCACAATACATTTAGTTCCTATTAGATAATGTCGAAATTTATTAAAAGCATATTCAACTGCTAATAATTCTCTTTTAGTAACTGCATAATTTATTTCAGCATCATTTAGAGTTTTACTAGCGTAGTATATAACATTGAAAATCTTATCATATCTTTGCCCAAGAACTGCTCCTATAGCATAATCACTAGCATCACACATAAGCTCCAATGGTTTCTCCCAATTAGGTGAAACTATTATAGGTGCTGTAATTAATTTATCTTTTAATAATTCAAAATCATTCAGGCATTTAGTTGTAAATTCAAATTTCTTGTCCTTTTCAAGAAGTTGGCATAAAGGTTTAGTTATTTTTGAAAAATCTTTAATATAACGCCTGTAAAATCCAGCACGTCCAAGAAAACTTCTTACCCCTTTTACCGTAGTTGGAGGTGGTAATTTAGATATAACTTGAATTTTTGCAGAGTCTACTTCCATGTCTTTTTCTGAAATTTTATGCTCTAATACAATCCCTCCTGTAACCATAAATTGGCATTTCTCCCAATTAAGAACTAAATTAGTTTTCTTACATACTTCAAATACTTTTTCAAGATGATTTAAGCTTGTGTCAAATGTTGTTCCAAATTCAGAGAAATCATCCATAAATACTTCCATTCCATTATCAATTAATTTACTAAATATAGACATCATACATCTCTGGAATGTTGCAGGTGCATTACATAATCCAAAAGGCATTCTTCGAAAAGCGAAAATTCCATAAGGACTAGTAAATGTAGTTTTATCTTGATCCTCAGGAGCAATTTGTATTTGATGATAACCGATATATCCATCTAAGAAACAAAAATACTTATGTCCGGCTAATCTGTATAACATCTGGTCTAGAAATGGTAAAGGGAAGTGATCTTTTCTAGTGGCTGTGTTTAATTTTCTATAATCAATACATATTCGCCATCCGAGTAACTTGTCTTATAGGGATAAGATCATTATTTTCATTAGCTTTGACGAGTCACCCCTCCTTTTTTAGGTACGAGTGAATTGGGCTTACCTAAGCACCGTCGGAAATAGGATATATAATACCATTATCTAACCATTTTAAAATTTCTTTCTTGACTACTTCTTTCATTATCGGATTTAATCTCCTTTGTGGATCGGCTTTAGGTTTATGTTCATTATCTAAAATAATTCTGTGCATACAGATTGGAGGACTAATTCTTTTAATATCTGTAAAAGTCCAACAAAAAATTTTCTTATATTTTTTTAACGTATCTAAAAGTTTTTGTTCTTGAGATTCATTTAATTCAGATGAAATAATAACTGGTAGAGTTGAAGAATTACCTAAGTAAGCATACTTTAAATGATTAGGTAACATTTTTAACTCAAGTTCAGGAGGTTTAATAATCGATGGAACTATATTTTTTTTAGTGTTTTCTGTGTTATCCAAAAATTCAAATTTCTCTTGAATATAATCTAGTTCTTCATTTATATCAGCTTTTTCAATTAATTCAGTATTTTCTTTTTCTAATTTTTCTTCATAATATTCTTTAAAATGTTCTTTTTGTAAATGATCAAGTACTTCCATTCGAAAACACTCATCATATTTTTCTAGTGCAGGATATTTCATTGATTTAGCAATATTAAAAGTTACTTTTTGGTCATTTACTATCATAGTTAGTTCTCCTTTCTAACATATATCATAGCTTTTCCAGTGGCTAAAAATGGTTTTCCTAAAACGATAGGAATTTCTTTATCTTCTTCCATATCTAGAACAATAAAATCTACAGGGAAGATAAATTTATCCACTTTTACTGATACATCTTCAATAACTCCCTTAGGATATGTGACGAACGGTCGACTAGTCGAAGAGTTATCGAAGTAGGTGAAATTTCTCCCAATCCTAATCTCTTGAAAATTAATAGAGGCATTAGATTTATGCTTGCTCCTAAGTCACACAAAGCTTTTCCATAGAATTTTTCTCCAATAGCGCAGGGTATAGTGAAACTACCGGGATCTTTTAATTTTTCGGGAAGTTTTTTCGAATAATAGCACTACACTCTTCACTAAGTGCAACCATTTCATTATCGGTAAATTTTCTTTTTCTATTTAGAATATCTTTCATGAATTTTACATAGTTTAGCATCTGTTCTAAAGCTTCTACGAAAGGAATATTTATCGATAATTTCTTCAAAATTTCAAGGAATTTAGCAAATTGTTTGACTTTTTTATGTTGAATTAGTCGTTCAGGAAATGGTGGTGGAGGTTTTTCAACAGAAATTTTCATTGTTATTAAAGGATTCTCTATGTTTGGATCTTGTTGATTCTTTTCCTTTTTAATTTCCACTTCCTCTTTTTGACTTTCAAGTTCTTTCTGAATTCGAGGTTCTAATTCTTTTCCACTTCGTAATTGTATCGCTTTAATTTGTTCATTTCCCTTGTCTTTAAGATTTATTTCCACATTACTAGGAAATGTTCCAGGTATTCTATTATTAAGTGCAGTAGCAATATGTCCAAGTTGAGTTTCAATATTTTTGATAGCTGTTTCTTGATTTTGTAATTGGTTTCCTTGTATTTGTAATTAATTTCCTTGATTTATTAAATGTTGACCCATATTTAATATTAATTCTTCTATAGATAATTTCTTATCTTTAAATTGAGGGTTATTATTATTAAATCCAGGTGGATAATTAGGTTATAGTTAGGATTTCATTGATTAGCTGGATTTCCTAATTGTTGTGTCATATTATTCATCCATGGTTGATTAGTTGTATTATTATTCCAATTAAAATTAGGATGATTTTTCCATCCAGGGTTATAATAATTTGCATAAGGATTATTTGGTCTGTTGTTAATTGCATTAATTGTTTCATATTGAGATTGGGATTCTATAAGTTGTCCAGATGAATTTTCTTCTGTTATAGTTGGAGAGTAATTCATTCCAAAATGATCTAATTTTTTAGATACAACAGCAATTTGTGAAGCTAACATAGATATTGCATCATTTTCATGAATACTAGCTATTTTTTTCGGATTCATTCTATCAGCAGACCATTGAAAATTATTAGTTTCCATTTCTTCGATTAGTGCATAGGCTTGATTAAATGGTTTTGACATTAATGATCCTCCAGCAGCAGCATCGATGATTGATCTTAAAGATCCTACTAATCCATTATAGAAAGTTTGGATAATTAACCAATCTGGTAACGCATGATGTGGGCATTTCCTAAGAAGTTCTTTAAATCTCTCCCAAGATTCATATATTGACTCTCCATCAAACTGACTAAAAGAAGTTACATCGTTTCTAAGCTTAGCAGTTTTAGATGGTGGAAAATATTTGGATAGAAATTTTTGTGATAATTCTCCCCAAGTTTTAATAGATCCAGGTGCTAACAAATTTAACCACATTTTCGCTTTATCCCTTAAAGAAAAAGGAAAAATTCTAAGTCTAATAACATCGTTAGATACTCCTTCATATTTGAAAGTAGCACATAATTCTAAAAAACTAGCAAGATTTAAATTGGGATCTTCAGTAGGTGAACCTCTAAATTGATTATTTTGTACCATTTGGATAATTGCAGGTTTAAGTTCAAATGAATTAGCGGCTACATCAGGGTTTTGAATAGTTAAATGAATTTCATCTAATGTAGGGTTGGCATAATCTCGTAATGGTCTTGGTTGATTTATATTTTCATTTTCAGGTATATTTGCCATTTGTGTTAAATTTATAATTTCTCTTTTTTGTTTTCTAATTCTTTTAATTGTATGCCCTAATTCTGAATCGTAAGGTATTAATTTTTCTTTTCCAAATTTTCGCATACAATTTTATTAAATAAAATAGTCCGTTACTTAAGTAAATAATTTCTTTAACTCCCCGACAATGGCGCTAATAACTTGACCCACTTTTAATATGTATGCAATTTATGTTTATAGCAATGATACCAAAAACTTGATCCCGCTTTAAATATAGATATATGTTTTAATGTATAATGTGGATTCTATTCAAGTATACGTATCGTATCAAGTAATACAGGGCTCTAATGGAGTCCTGGTTATCGATCCCACAGGGAAGTTTTTAACAGATTTGTTATCAGCTAAATTAAAATGAATTACTTACTAATAAAGTGAACGGAAATTCAAAGTAACTATAATAAACTAAAGTAAACTAATTCTTGAAATAAGTTGATTTAAATACTTCAGAAAAAAGTATCCTTCTCCTTGTTTTTAGAAAATAAAGTGAATGATGAATTTAAATAGAATTTTTAAATTGTATTGTAACAAATAGGAGCATTCCTATTCTTTACCCTTTGGTCCAGGAGCAAAGAACATTGACTAATCCTATGTTTGATTACTGAATCTGCGGCTAGGCTGGGAGGATACTGGCTGCCACTTCGTAGCTCCCACGTTCCCCTCACCTGAGGGCTAACATCTACACTTCAGCTCTCAAACAGTAGGACCGAATTGAGTATTTTAGTCTTTCACACTAAAATATCCAATTCTACGCCCGATAATTAATATTTCTCTATTTATTTGCACCTGCCTTCCAAGGCTTTTGACTTCCCTGAATCTTGAATGTAATTTGTACTATAGTTGATAATTCAACATATTTTAACTAATCAATCGGCCAGATTGAAAGTAAATTAAGTTTTAAGTAAAAAATTATCACAATTTATTTTAATATTATATTATGTGCTTCTATTTAATTTCATCAATCCCCATAATTTTCATAAACAAGGAGAAAGACTAAGAAAACTACTCAGAATGCATGTGAATAAAACAAAGCATGGATTTCATTTAAAGTTAACAAAAATAAAAAAAGATACGTATCTTAATTTCCTCCCATGCAGTACTCCTTGAAGTTCCTTTGACTTTTCCTTCTAGTACAGCAAACTAAATAGCACTCAATTAAACTAATGAACTCACTAAACACACTCAACTAAATTAAACTCACACAAATGACACTTAAGATAATAGAAAAGAGACTAAGAATCTCTAAAATAGACACACAGAAGACTCAAGAGACACACTAAGACACTAGAATTCGGCCTCTATTTTTAGAGGTAAGCAAAGATCCAAGGGGTACTTAAACACCTCTTCAAAAAGTGTCCAGGTTCAATGTATATGCATTTTAAACTAGCTCGCCGTCGGCGGGAAACGACCTCGCCGTCAGCAGGGCTTCTAGAAGGTCTTCAAACCGTGCGATCTCGCTGTCGGCGGGCTAGGGCTCGCTGTCGGCGAGGTAGTTATAATTCCTTCAGAAATTCTCCTCACGATCTCGCCGTCGGCGACCTCGATCTCGCCCTCGGTGAAGTAGTTATATTTACATGAATTTCCTCCTTTTTGATTCAAATTTGCTCCATTTCATGCTTTTTGCTTCCATCACTTATAAATCTTTATTCCTGCAATAAAATAAAGAAAATACCTTTCTTTAAAGTGCAATTTCATCAAAAATAGATATGAATTTCTTGATGTATTTTTCTGTGATCAATAAGACTGAAGCGGAACTTCAAAGTATTGGTAAACGTCTCCATGAGATGTACCACCAATACGAACACTTGGAATGGAAAACCAAACTTCAATCTGATCATATGGCTGCTTATTATGACACTCAAGTAGAAATGTATGCAAAGAACAAGTGGATCAATGAAAAGACGGCTTCAGAATTTCCAAGGGCGTTGGTGTTCTATCCCTTCGGTCCTAGCGAACTTCATTGCGAAAGAGATGGTAATTGAAGATCGGTGTTAAATAGGGTCTTGAGTTAGTGTTTTAGGTGTGATCGAGTCTTGTGTTAGTGTGTTGAATATATAAATTATGTGTTTGTTTAATTGTTTAACGTGTGTTGTTAAATTTGAATGTTTGCTTTGAATATGTTGTTGTTTGTGTTATTTATAAAACGATGAACCATGATAAAGCCTTGTACTAGAAGCTATTAAATATTGAATGGATGTTAGGACTTAGAATTAAAGAATTTGGATACATTTTTGTGGATCTATACTATCAATTTAAATTGATTGTGAAAATATTTGGAGGTTATAAAATGGATTAATACTCTCATAAGAGTAATTAGGAGTCAAATTTGATAAGATTTGGTGGAAAATATTTAATTTAAATCGAACTTTTAGAAAGGCGAGTCTGGCGCCAGAATTCGGTGCCAAAGTGCCTGTTCAATCTGAACCCAGAAACTCATCTTCTTAAACCCCCCACGCCATTTTTGATGCCTAAGCTTCCTTCTCCAATGTTTTTTAGCGAAAATACCACCTAGAGATCCCATTTAAAGCCGGATTTTCAAGTTTTTGATCTTGAAATCACCCAATTTCTTCATCTCGAGGTCAGATCTACATTCAAAACTCATTAATTTTTATTTTCACCATGGATTTTGCTCTCATTTAGAAAAACCAAAATTTTGAGAAAAATTTTGATTTTCTATGATTAAATCCATGAATTTTTAAGCTCTTCCATGCTTTAAAAGCTTAAATTAGTTTATTTTCCTAGATCCATTGAATTTATTTCAAGTTTTTATCTTCACATTTAGATGGCACCCAAATCTAAGCGAGGAAAGGAATGAGAAAATTTTAATCGCAGCAATGTCGTCATTGCTTCTGCACACATTCAATAAAATGATTTTGGTACAACTCAAAAATTTATCTCGAATAAATTTTTTTATAATTCTATAGAAAGAATTGAGGAGACAATCGTTGCGCTCAACTGACAACGATTCTGTTATTTCTCTGCTGTTGTTGTTATCTCGGTTGTTAGAGAGTTTTATGCTAATTTAGTGGATTCTGAAGAATATGAGATTTTCGTTTGAGGAGTTGGAGTAGGATTCACTCCTGAACGTATCAATATTTTCTATGGTCTGCCGCCAAACATAGAGTGTTATTACTCAGGATTATCTACATCTGAGGGAGATTTGGATATGATCATTGCCTACCTAACTGATAGTACTAGAGCTTGGAAGATTCGGAATGGAAAAAGGGTATATTTTTTATCTTCTAAGCTTAATGGTGTTTCAAAGAAATGTCACTACTTTATTTCTGCTCGTCTCCTTCCATCTAATCATCTTAGCGAAGGTACCAAAGATAGAGGTATTCTCAACTACTGCATTCAAGAGAGGAATTATATTTATGTAGGGAACATTATTTATGATTCTGTAGAGGCTACTGCTCATTTTAGCACTTCTATTGGTCTTAGTTTTCCATCTCTGATCTATTCTCTATGTCAAAGTGCTGGAGTAGTTGATAAGCTTTCTGAGGAAAAGCTCAAGTCGAAAAAGCCTATAATAAGAGAATGCTCCAGTATTTATGATCAATTGCGAGGTAATTGTTCTGCACCTTTTGGTTCATTACCTACTTCAAGTAGAGCTTCTACTTCTAGACCATCTACTTCTGCTGAGCCACCATCTACTTTTTGGGAAGCCTTGCATGATCAGTTTATAGAGCAACAACATGAGTTATTCTTAAATCATTGTAGAGTAGATATGATAGACAAGAAGATCGATCATCTTTCTGAGTATACACAAAGAAAGAGTGATTACGATGCTGAGTATTCAGAGTCTTTAGTGAGATTTCTGAAGGGTGAGCACAATGTTTAGTTCCCTACTTGTCCCAGATTTTCACCGTATGTTGATCCAAAAGATATGGAGTTTTCTTTTGGTGATGACGATGATGAAGCTACAGACAGAGATTAGACTTACATATAGAGATTGTTGATTCTGTTTTTAGTGTGTTTTCTTGTTTCTTGTGCTGTTTAGTGTGATGTTAATTGTTAATGTTTATGTGAACTTTTTATGTTAAAACTGTTTTTAGATTATCTGATGTGTGTTAAAGATTGAAATGTGAATGAATTTCTATAAAAGTTTATTTCTGTTTCAGCCTACTGTTTAGTATTCATAAATAGTTAGTAAATTTACATGTTCAAAAATAAAAAAATAATAAAAAAAGATTTAATTCTAGAAATTAACTCCTGCTCTGTAAAACTTTTCTATATATGCTTAATAATTTCTGTTATATTCATATTGAAGCATGTGTAGAAGTAGAAATTAGTTTTTCCTTACTACATCATTATTGTACTTAGATTAATTCTTGTTTATTTCTTTCTCTCATACTTTAGAAAATTTCATAATTCATATTTATACTAAAGCTGAAGTCTGGTGGAAGGAAAAACATTTATCAAATTTAAATATTATTTGTCCTTAAAGAACTAATAATTTCTTTAAAAATATATTAACAAAACATAAGGAATGAAAAATCTGTTTAAGATTACCTAAAATTTTGAATTTATAAATAATTTAGTAAACTTAACCAAAACTTCAAAAATTTTGGTTCATTTTAAGAATAGAATTATTTAGCTTAAAAAATAATAAGATCAAAATTTTTTCTATTTATAGTAACGAGAATTGTATTTTTGAAATACTAAGGAATCAAGATTATTGTTTGAAAAAGAAAAGATTATTTATATATGCTTTAACAGGCTATTGGAGAATCTGGAAGACTGGAAGTTACTCCTAATATATAGGACATGTGATACAATGTATTTGGACACAAGGAAACGGTTTGGATCTCGAAGAGGTGAGACCCAAAGTGAAGAGATGCGAAAGACCTGGTCACGGAGTCCGGCGCCAGGCCCCGGATTCCGGCGCCAGGCGCCGGATTCCGGCGCCTAGGCGCCAGATTCCGGCGCCTAGGCGCCAGATTCCGGCGCCTAGGCGCCAGATTCCGGTGCCTAGGCGCGATAGCTACCTTCTAGAAGATACAATGAATTTGGACGAATTTTGAAGAGGTTCCTTAAGCAACCCCTGGTCAAATTCAGAGCTCTATAAATAGGAGCCCATTCTATAGAAAGACTGGCACCACCCCCCTTCTTAGTACACATACCCATTTTAGTATCTTCTCTCTCCTCTTTAGTTTTATTTAGTCTCTTCCATACTTTGGGTGCCACTTTATTTTGTATCTAATGAGTTTATTTTGAGTGTTAATGGTGTGTTATTGTTGTTGGAGTCTTTCATCATTGCTTTGAAGTCAGTAGAAGTCAGCAGATCACTTGAATGAACACTTTAGATAAGTATTTGTATTTTGGTTCAACATTTTATAAATATGTTTTGTTGTGTTACTTCAATGTGTTTTGAGTAGTTAGTTATCTTTCTCTTTTTAACTATGAAAAGATTATAAATTAATTAAATTTTATAGGAGAATTAAATGTAAAATATTTTAAAACATTGAGATGATATTAATACCTGATCTTAGTTTAATTTTTAAATTAGCCATTTAAATTGTTAAAACTGTTGAAGAATTTTGAGACATATCTGGAGATAAATTCTTAATTAGTAGATATCACATGAATCCTTAGGTAATCATAGGCTATACGCGGATTATTTAGGATGAAGTGCAAATAAATAGGAAGATAATATTTGTTAGGCGTAAAATTAATTAGTATTTAGAGTGACAGACTAAATTCTAATAATTTGGTTTATGGAAAGGTAACGGGTCACTGGTAGGGCCGACCATAGCCACCCTTGGACATCTAGTAGTGTGAGCCTAGATTAACCCATTCTACTAATAAAACATCCTGAGCATATCTATAGGTTAGTCAATGTTCTTTGCACCTGGACCAAAAGGTAAAGAATTGGAATGCTTCTATTTGGCACAATATCAAAATCTAAATTCCCTACAAAAGATAATTATTCTCTAATTCTTGGATTAGTTGAAAAAGGAGAAAGGAGCTTTTAGAGTTGCATTGAATTTTAATTACTGCTGACTTTACTTTACTGCTTACAACTTTCTTGCTTTTAGTTAAAATTTTTAGTAAATTAAATTTCAAAATATATATAAAAAAAGGTATATATATAAATTGCATTTAATTTGAAAATTCCAAAATATTATATATATTTCTTACTTTTTATAAATTCACTATCCCTGTGGGATCGATAACCAGGACTCCACTAGAGCTCTGTATTACTTGAACTATACGTATACTTGCGTTTAAAATTGTAACTTTTACAATAATAAAATTAAAATATAAAGTTATAAAAGTTTTTGAAGCCATTTGCCAGGAATTAAGTATTCTAAAAAGTTGTATCAAATTCTTGTATTTTTAAGCATATATAAAGTCGCATCGCATCAATCGACAATTAGGTTCAGAGGTCGTTAAGGCTCGACCCAAAGTGTGAGTCTAGTTACTGCAAAAGTGAGAGCCATCCAAAAAGTATGAAGCCTTAGGCATCATTGTGATAAGGGATTTACTTTAATCTGTAAGGTAGCTAGGTAGGAAAGCCAAATTACTTCAATTAAACCAAGTTTCCTATGCTACTATCATGAATGAACAACTTCAAAAGTTCACATGGTTGAAGAAGCATCATATGCTCGATGAACATAGAGGTTTAACATTTCAAGATGTATCGATAAGCGACAATCATAACACTTCATACTGCTTATAGCATCATGACATTTTTAGATTTTTAAAATATCACAACATGAGATGGATATAAAAATTTATTGAGTCATCTGACTAGTACAATGTGTATAATAATGATGAGGTGATGAGAATCAACTGAGTCCAATGAAAGTGATTAAAAGGTACGATGACCCATGTTCTCCTACCGTAAATGACACTTTTTTTACCACCAAAGAGATGAATCCCACTGAGGATTAACATGATCTTGAAGATATCTTGCATGGACATGAATCAATTAAGGAAAAAATGCATTACCTCTATATGACATGTCTTCAACATGGTGAATAAAATCACCCAAATAGATCAAAATACCAATGAGTATGAAAAGTTTGGATGTATGAGGCAGTCCACCCTCGAAGTGTTTTTTTAAAACTAGGCAAGGCAACCCTTGCTGAAGGGGTTTTCGTTGGTATGGACATATCCAACTTAGAAAGGACTCATAAAGACAAATAGGAGCTTAAATTAGTCAACATACACTTTTATATGGGAAGAAAAGTGAACTAAGTGATCTGAAATTCCAAGAGCTATCAAAAGGAGGCTGGGGCATAACACAATCAAACCTCAAGCTTTTGTGCAAGAAATACTATAACAATCATGTCGGGGATTCTTTACAGACTAATTGTGTATCCCTTATTAAGGAAAACATGGTTGTCCAACCTATGTGAGGTGCATTTGTTGAATGCCTAAAAAGTAGATTTTGCTGGGGATATCTCCTTAATTTCGACTGGGGATACTCCTCAGTGGTACACTCCCACATTGACAAATTAGGTAAACATAGATCATGGTCAATGTAATATGTGACATATAGGATTTCCCAAGTTGGTAAGTGTGAAAGAAAGGATTTGATACTCAGGACCATTTCTCCAAAAAGAGTTCTCTCTATGAGCATTAAAGGTGCGACCCTCACATGGTATTCCTCCAAAACTAGGAAAATTGGTTCTTATTGAGGAGGCCATTGAGGTGTGGTTAGGCACCAACAGGCACCAACTGGAACCAACAGGATATGGGTTAGTTGTATGAGTTATAATGTTAACAGATGCTAAAAATCCATCTAATGAGGCTATAAGAATAGCCCAAGTCCAGGTGTTAAGGATTAGAATCTCACAGTTGTCCACCCTATATTATAAGGGCTAGACTATAATAACGGTCAACTCAAAGAATTACATCTATAGTTATGACATGGTATTCCGTTGTTAGTGATTCTTCATGAACAAGTAAGATAGTTCTTATTAAGGAATATATGTTAGCCTCATCTTGGATCAAAGTGTCTCGAACATACATGGATCAACTATAAGAGTGATTTTTTTTCTAACAGATATAGCATGTTTGATAATGATGGAGGAATGTGTTCACATCATTCATATGACAAAAATGGACAAGGCTGGCAAATTGGTGGAAATTATATAAAATACCCTCATTTGGGGTCAAGGAAGAGGAAAGTCATCCTAATTTGAAAACCTATACAAGAATGATGTTCTTCTTACAAACAAGAATGATGTTCGTAAACCATGTAAGGTAGGAGACCTCTCAAATGAAGCTAGACTTGAAGAGCATTTTGGCCTCTTTGATGACCACAAGATCTATCTCAGGAAGCAACCTTCGAGGGAATTATTTCACCAAATTCATACTCGAATCAATGCAAAGATTGTGGATAATAACCTCTGGATGTAAACCAGGTATTTTTGAATATCTCTAATTAATGCAGTCCTAAACTCCTTAAAATCTCTATGAATTTGATAGCCATATAATCCAATAGATTTTGCTTATAAAAGTGGGATGATGATTTTCAATTGTGCCTATGTTGACTTTAATTAACTAGTCCATGGATATGGCATCCTCTAGTATGAGAGGGGCTTCCCAAACTTTGACCTCCTCATTATGAGAGGTAAAGTTCTTTCTATCATGAGATATGGAGATCATCATGCATGGAAACATAGGGATCTTAGCATTACCATGTAGTTTGACATATACTATACCGAATTTGTCTTATAGGGGTCTTTTTTGCCACTTGGTGTTGCACATCTTGACTTGGTGAACAAACTACCATTCAGCCAGTAATCCATTGTCCAAAAGCATTGAAATGAGAGGTGAACAGAAATAAGAAAGAGAGATATTCTCTACTTGTTCGTTACCATCATTTAAATAGATTACATTATTTTTTGCTGACCTCATTTTTACAATATGTCAACCTTATGACCTAAAAAGTCAGCTTTGGTCAAATGGTCAATCCTGACACATTGACCAACCCTGTTGACCTAATAGGTCAATCTTTTGACCTAAAAAGTTAACTTTTGTCAAAATGGTCAATCCTGACCCAATGACCAACCCTGTTGACCCAATAAGTCAACCTTTTGATCTAAGAAATCAACTTTGGTGATCCATAAAAAAATACCTATTTTTTATGTCTTAATTCTTATCAATTTCTAAGGATATTATGCTTTAATGAAAGGTATTTTTGTGTTTTTGGATGTAGGTGATGTAAAAAGATCCAAAAAAGGAAAAAGGAGCAAAAAGGAGCAAAAAGGAGCAAAAATGGAGCAAAATACAAAAACTTAAAAAAGTATGGCCTGACACCTAGGAGCCAGAAGTTGGCGCCAAAGCGCCAGACTCGATATAGAACTGTGAAGTTTTTGACAACGTTTGAACGATTATTTTGATGGAGTGAGCGGTTATTGGACATTCTAGAAGACTGACAGTTGTTCCTTGATATTAGGACATGTGATATATTGCATTTGGACGCTCTAAAACGATTTTAATCGCGAAGAGGTGCGAGCCAAAGTGAAGAGGTGCGAAGAACTGGACGCGGTGTCCGGCGCCTAGGCGCCAGATTCCGGCGCCTAGGCGCCAGACAGACCTTCTAGAAGATTCATTGAATGTGGACATGTTTTGAAGAGGTGCCTCAAGGCAACCCTTGAAGCCTATAAATAGGAGTCCATGTCTTCAGAGAAACATGCCCCCCCATTGTAACCCCTTTCTTTTATCTACTTAGGATCTCTAATCCTTTGAGAGAGATATAGAGAGAGAAATTTAGGGCAACTTTTGTTTTAGTTTAGAGAGTTTATTTTCAAGTTGTTGCATCTGGAGTTCATTACACTGTGGAGTCAGTATGAATCAGAAGATCTGTAGAAGGAATATTTGAGATAAGTATTTTATATTTGATTCAATGTTTATTTTATTATGTTTTGCTGTTTATATTCAATGTGTTCTGAGTAGTTAGTTTACTTTCTTCCTTCAATTATGAAGAGATAGATAAGATAATATAAGATTCTATGGAGAATTGAAATTCAAAATATTTTCAAAACATTGTGATGACATTAATACCTGATCTTACTTTACTTTTTAAATTGGCCATTTAAATTGTTAAAACCTGCTGAAGAGTTTTGAGACCTAGAAGGAGAAGAACTCTTAACTTGTAAATGTCACATGAATCCTTGGGTAGTCGAAGGCCATGTGCGGGCTATTTAAGGTGAAGTGCAAATAAATAAGAAGATAAGATTTTAAGGGCATAAAATTGATAAGTTTTTAGAGTGACAGACTAAATTCTTGTAGTTTGATTTATAGATTAGGAAAGGGTCACTAGTAGGGCCGACCATAGCCACCCTTGGAAATCTAGTAGTGTGAGTCTAGATTAATCCATTCTAATAATAATACATCCGGACCTGATCTGTAAATTAGCCAATTTTCTTTGCACCTGGATCAAAGGGTAAAGAATATGAATGCTTCTATTTGGCACAATACCATTAAAAAAAATCTCTAATGAATATTAAATTATATTAAAAATCTTAGATTAATTGAAGAGAAGAAAGTTGTTTGTTTTATATAGATTTCACAAAATCATTTTCTAATTATTGTTTGCTTTAACTACATCTAGTAAATTAAAAGTAATTTATAGTTTGATTAAAATACAAAAATATTTTTGAAATACAACATTTAAAAATTTATTACCATATTTTTTCCCCGTGGGATCGATACTGGAATCTTTGTTTCAAAGCCCTATATTACTTGAAACGATACATACACTTGCGTAGTCCCCAAAAAGTATATAAAATATATTTTTTTTAAATTATACTTTGCTATATAAACATATATTTAAAAGTTTTATTTGGTACACATCTATATAGCAAGTTATTCCAGGTCAAGTGTTTCACGCCTTTGCCAGAAATTAAATTTTCTAGCAGTGGTAACAAATCCTTGTATTTGGAAATACAAAAAATTGGGTCATGTTTTTGGCGCCGTTGCCGGGGAAGGAATAAGAATAGTTATAGATTTTTAAATATTATATTTCCAAAAACATAAATATATATATATATATATATATATAAATTTTATCCCTTGTTTCATTTTTTTGTTTTATGCGAAGATTTGGTTCTGAAGGATTAATACCTTTAGATTCTAAACTAGAAAGAACAATTAGAAAATTTAAAAAGGGAAAACAAATTCAAAAATTTCAAGAAATGGCAACTTTACAAAATCCAATTGAACTTAATGATCAAAATGTTTATAAACCATTAAGGGATTATGCTAACCCTATAGTTGATGAACTTCATAGTAGTATTCAAATACCCACTATAGATGCTAATTCTTTTGAACTTAAACCGTCTATTATTCAAATGGTGCAAAACAATCAATCTGGTGGAAAACCAAATGAGGATCCAAATTTACACCTTGTTAGTTTTTTAGAACTTTGTGCTACCTTTAAATATAACAATTTTTCTGATGATGCTATTAGACTTAGACCCTTTCATTTTTCTTTAAGAGATAAAGCAAAGATGTGGTTAAACTCATTAGAAACTGGTTCTATTAAAACATGGGCTGAAATGGCACAAAAATTCCTTGCTAAATATTTTCCTCCTTCTAAAACTGCTAAATTAAGAAATGATATTACTTCGTTTAGTCAATTTGATGGGGAGACAATATATGAAACTTGGGAAAGGTTTAAAGAACTATTATGAAAATGTCCTCATCATGCTTTACCTAATTGGTTAATTATTTAAACATTTTATAATGGATTAATTGGATCTTTAAAATCAATTATTGATGCTGCTGCTGGAGGTTTTTTAATGTCTAAATCATTTGAAGAAGCTTACATTTTAATTGAAGAAATGGCTAATAACAATTTCCAATGGCCTTTCGAAAGGATTAATCCTAAAAATATGGCAAGTATTCACGATAAAGAAGCCTTTTCTATTTTAGCTTCACAAGAAGCAGCAATGTTTAAGAAATTAGATCATTTTGCAGTTAATATTTCACATAATAACTCTGCTAATATTGAAGATTCTCAGACTATTGAAACTTTACAAGCTATTGCAAGTAAAAATAATCCTTATTCAAATTATTATAATCCTGGGTGGAAAAATCATCCTAATTTTAACTGGAATAATTCACAACAATAATGGGGTAATAATCAATCTCATCCCACTGAAAATTGGAATAATCAAGTTAATCCAAATTATAAACCTCCTGGATTTAATAATCAACAGAAAAAGTTATCAATAGAAGAATTAATTTTACAAATGAATAATCAATTACAAAATAAAAATACTGCTATTCGTAATATTGAAAATGAAATGGGGCAAATTGCTACTTTAATTAATAACAGACCTGTAGGAACACTTCCAAGTAATGTTGAAATTAAACCTAAGGAAATTGGAAAAGAACATGAACAAGTTAAAGCTGTGCAACTTAGAAGTAGAAAGGAATTAAAAGAAAGAATGCAAAATGAAATTGAAAAAGAGATTGAGGTTGAAGAGATTGAAAAACCTAAAGAAACTCTATCTCCTAGTCAAGATCATATTGTTATACCTGTTAATGTGGAAGTTGAAAAACCACCACCACCCTTTCCTCAAAGACTTAAACAACATAAACTTGATCATTAATTTTCTAAGTTCTTTTAAATTTTTAAGAAACTTACTATTAACATACCTTTTGTTGAAGCTTTGGAACAAATGCCAACTTATGCAAAATTTATGAAGGATATTTTAAGCAAGAAATGAAAATTTGAAACTTTTGAAACTTTTGCATTAGTTGAAGAATGCAGTGAAATAATTCAAAATAAATTACCTGAAAAGCTTAAGGATCCTGGAAGTTTCTCTATACCCTGTGCTATTGGAGAAAAATTTTGTGGAAAAGCTTTATGTGATTTAGGAGCAAGTATTAATCTCATGCCATTTTCTATCTTTCGAAGATTGGATTTAGGAGATATTACTCCCACCACTGTAACCCTTCAGTTAGCTGATAGATCTATCACTTATCCTAAAGGAGTTATAGAGGTTGTCCTTGTTAAAGTGGATAAATTTATCTTCCCTGTAGATTTCATCGTACTTGATATGGAAGAAGATAAAGAGATACCTATTATTTTAGGGAGACCTTTTCTAGCAACCAGACGAGCTATGTTTGATGTGTAAAAGGTAGAACTAACAATGAGAGTTAATGATCAAGAAATTAAATTCAATGTTCTTAAATCAATGAAGTACCCTGATAAAGAGAAATGTTATCGAATGGATATAATTGATTATTTAATTGAAAAATATTATCAAAAAAAATGTAAAGTCATTTCAGAAGAAAAATTTGAATTTTTAACTGATGAAAATGAAGAAGTAGAAGAAGAAGAGACTCATTTTATTAAAGATAACTGGGAGACTTTAGACATAACTCAAAATGATATACTTTTACCATCAATTAAAAAAGCCCCTGAACTGGAATTAAAAATATTACCTTCACATTTAAATTATGCGTTTCTTGAAAATTCGTTAACTTTACCTGTTATTATTTCTTCTGAACTAAGTAAAGATCAAGAAGAAAAACTACTAGGTGTGTTAAAGAATTATAAGAAAGCTTTTGGTTGGACTATTGCTGACATAAGAGGAATAAGACCTTCAATTTGTATGCATGGAATTTTAATGGAAGAAAATTTTAAACCTACTATTGAATCGCAAAAAAGATTAAATCCTATCATGAAAGAGGTTGTTAAAAAAGAAATTATAAAGTGGTTAGATGCTGGTATTATTTACCCTATTTCGGATAGTCAATGGGTAAGTCCTATTCATTATGTTCCGAAGCAAGGAGGTGTAACTGTCATTGTTAATGATAAAAATGATCTAATTCCTACAAGACAAGTTACTGGATGGCGAATTTGTATTGACTATAGGAAATTAAATAAAGCCACTAGAAAGGATCATTTTCCTTTACCTTTCTAGGATCAAATGCTTGATAAATTAGATGGACACCCATATTTCTATTTTCTGGATGAATATTCTGGTTATCATCAATTACTTATTGCTCCTGAGGACCAAGAGAAAAAAAAATTTACAAGTCCTTATGGAACATTTGCTTTTAGAAGAATGTCTTTTGGTTTATGTAATGCACCTGCAACTTTTCAATGATGTATGATGTCAATATTTTGTAATTTGATTGACAAAGGAATTGAAATATTCATAGACTATTTTTCAGTTTTTGGAAAACATTGCTAAAGTTCTGAAAAGATGTGAAGAAACAAATTTAGTTCTTAACTGGGAAAAATGTCAATTCATGGTCACATAAGGCATTGTACTTGGTCACAAAGTGTCACAAAAAGGGATGGAAGTAGATCAAGCAAAAGTGAAAATTATTGCTGAATTGCAACCACCTACTACTGTTACTGATGTGAGAAGTTTTCTAGGTCATGCTGGATTTTATAAAAGATACAAAAATGATTTTTCTAAAATTGCTAAACGTCTTTGTTATTTATTGGAAAAAACATGTGAAATTTGAATTTAACAAAGAATGTATTAATGCTTTTAAATTTCTAAAGGAAAAATTAATAACTGCACCTATCATTGTTGCACCTAATTGGAATAAATCTTTTGAATTAATGTGTGATGCAAGTGATTTTGCAATTGGAGCTGTATTAGGACAAAAATATGAGAAGATTTTCAAAGTTGTATATTATGCTAATAAAACTCTCACTGAAACACAAATAAATTACACTACCACTGAGAAGGAGCTTCTAGCTATAGTATATGCCTTTGATAAATTTAGACCTTATCTTCTCGGTACTAAATGCATAGTTCATACTGATCATTCTGCTATTAAATATCTATTATCTAAGAAGGATTTTAAACCTAGACTTATAAGATGGGTTTTACTTTTACAAGAATTTGATTTTCAAATAGTAGATAGAAAAGGAACTGAAAACCAAATTGCTGATCATTTGTCTAGAATTAAAAATGATATTATTTTGGAAGAAAATATAAATGAGAAATTTCCTGATAAATCTTTATATGTTATTCAAGGATGCAAAACACCTTGGTATGCTGATATTGTTAATTATTTAGTTAGCAATATTTTGCCTTATGAATTGGATAATAAATTTATTAAGAAATTTAAATATGATGCTAAATCTTATATTTGGGAAGAACCTCATTTATTTAAAATTGGTAAAGATTCTATGATTCGAAGATGTGTACCTTATGAGGAAACTTTTGCTATTATTCAAAAATGTCATGATTCTGATTTTGGAGGACACTTTGGCATAGATAAAACTGCATTTAAAATTTTAAATTCTGGATTTTATTGGCGTACCTTATTTAAAGATGCGAGACATTATGTGAAAACATGTGATCGATGTCAAAGGATGGGAAATATATCTAGGAAGAATGAAATGCCTTTAAACTATGTATTGGAAGTTGAAATTTTTGATATATGGGGTTTAGACTTTATGGGACCATTTGTTCCATCATCTAGAAAAATTTATATTTTATTAGCAGTTGATTATGTTTCAATGTGGATGAAGCTGTTGCTTTACCAAACTGTGACTCCAAAAGTGTTTCTAAATTTTTAAAGAAAATGATATTTTCAAGATTTGGAATGCCTAAGGTAATTATCACTGATGGTGGAAGTCATTCCAGGAATATAAGAATTCAATCATTATTACAAAAATTTGGAATCAAACATAGAATTGCAACTGCTTATCACCCACAAACAAGTGGAATGGTTGAAGTATCAAACAGAGAAATTAAAAGAATTTTAGAGAAGACTGTTAATCCTAAAAGAACTGATTTGGTTGATAGACTTGATTCTGCATTATGGGCTTATAGAACAGCTTATAAGACACCAATCGGAATGTCACCTTACCGGTTAATTTATGGTTAACACTGTCACTTACCTGTAGAACTTGAACATAAAGCTTATTGGGCGATAAAGGAGTTTAATTTTAATATAAATAAAGCAGGAGAAAAGTGATTATTGCAATTGAATGAGATGGAAGAAATAAGAAATGAATCATATGAAAATGCAAGGATTTATAAAGAGAAATTGAAGATGTTGCATGATAAGAAAATTTCAGGAGAAATTTTTGAGCCTGGACAAGAAGAATTACTGTTTAACTCTCGTTTAAAACTTTTTTTTGGAAAATTAAGATCTAAATGGATTGGACCCTATATAGTTGAGAAAGTATACCATTATGGAGCTGTGGATATTAAAGATTCCAAAACAGGAAAAAATTTTAAAGTAAATGGAGTAAGATTGAAGCCTTATTTGGGAGATATTAAAAAGATTTAGGCTTATGAATTGAGTCAACCTGATTAAAGATTTACTTAAGACGGGCTGACGACATTAAACCAAGCGCTTTGTGGGAGGCAACCCATAATTATCTTTTCTTATGAGTGTTTTTATGTAAGGTTATGCCTCGATCTTGACTAATTTTATATTACTTTAATTTTTTTTTATGCTCATAAGACTTTGTTGACTTAAGTTGAAGATTATTTTGAAGTATGTAAGATTAGAAATTGGATCACTCTATTGTAAATATGAGTAAAAAGGAGATCAAGTTAACCTTCATTATGATTGTTTACAATGATTTTTATTGAGTAAAGATTACTCTTACCAGTATAATTCACCTACCTTGGAGAACGAAATTTTGAAATTTAACGATTAGGTGAAACGGAGTTGAACATAGTTCCGGCGCCTAGGCACTAAGATTTGGCACCTAAGAGCCAGGGTCAAACTATGTATCAATAAGTCCAACGCCTAGGCGCCAGATTCGGCGCCTAAGCGCCACGGTTACTGGGTCTTGCAAAAACCGAAATTTTTTAGTTTTTCACACGATTTTCACCATTAAATCAACCTATCTTCTTCCCTAACAATCAAACAATCAAAGTTACATCCCTTACACTTCATTCTTAAGAGATTTGAGAAAGTTTTTGAAGAAGTGGAAGGAAGAAATCATGGAGAAGAAGCTAGGGACAAGGTCTCAAAGGATCCTCAACCCTACTTCTATGGTTTCATCGCGGTAAGTTTAGAGAAAATTTCTAGTCGTTTGGATAAGTTTGAAGCGGAGTTTAAAAGCATTGTAGATCGCCTTCAATAGATGTTTCATCAAATTGAACATCTAGAATGGCAGATGAAACTTCAATTTGATAATTTTGCGGCTTATCAAGATGCTCAAGTTGAAATGCATGCAAAGAACAAGTAGATTGACGAAAAGACGTCTACGGATTTTCTGAGAGCGTTAGTGTTATTTCCAAGTGGAATACACAATTTCCCTTGTGAAGATTAGAATATTCTAGTAATGAGATAGTTATTATCTGGTTTGTTGAGTCGTTGTATCGATTTAGTGAATCGATTGTGTTTGTTTGTGTATTTGCTTTCATGTTCAATGTGTGTTGTTTTTACTTAGAAACTGTTGTGCTTGAGTGTGTATTAGGAACTTTAATTAAGTTTAATACTTATCTGGAATGTATTGAGCCAATATTGAAGATTATAAATGGAATTTAGTGAGTTTGATTTAAACTTTATGTTTGATTGGTGGATTTAATATTTAATTTTTAAAATATTTGAAAAATGTTATGGAAGTTAGAAAGTGAAGCCCTACTCTAATTTGAGTAATTAGAAGTTGAATTTATGAATTTTGGTGGAAAATTAAATTTAAAAATAATTTTTTGTGAAAGGCGAGTCTGGCGCCTAGGCGCCAGAATTCGGCGCCTAAGCTCCAGTTTGGCCTGTACCCGAAAATTTACTTAAATACCCTCAAAAAACCTTTTTTGACGCCTAAGCTTCATCTTTTTCCCTATTTTCACAAAAATACACCTTTTAGATCCATTTTAAGGTCAAAATATCAAGGATTTGAGTGCGAAACCACTCGATTTCTTTGTCTCAAGGTCAGATCTACAATTTAAACCATTTATTTTAGATTTTCACCATAGATTTCCCTAGGTTTTGCTAAGAACCGATATTTTGAAAAAAAATTTTGATTTTTAGTGATTTCTTTGGATTTTTAAACTTATTTTAAGTTTTATAAACTTAAAAAGAGTTTAAATCTTTGATTCCTAAATTTGTTCTTGTTTTCTTTCATGTTTAGATGGCTCCGAAATCTAAACGCGGAAAGGCACGAGATAACTTTGATAGCAACAAATTTTCTACTGCGGCTGCGCATTTTTGATTCCACGAATTTGCGACGTCCAGGAAGTTCATTTCAGAACGAAGTTTCTATCATCCGGGAGAAATGATTGAAAGCACTATCGTTGCACACAATTGGTAATGATTCTGTTATTTCTCTGATGTTGCTGTTATCCCTATTGTTTGAGAGTTTTATGCAAATTTTCTGGATGACGAAGATTATGAAGTTTTTGTCAGAGGTATCAGAGTAGGATTTAGTCCTGAAAGAATCAATGTCTTTTATGGCCTGCCACCGACTATTGAATGACACTATTCTGGATTGTCACCATCTGAGGGAGATTTATATATGATCATTGCTTATTTGACTGACGATACTAGATCTTGGAAGATCAGGAATGGAAAAAGGGTAAACTTCAAATCCTCCAATTTAAATGGTATTTCTAAAGCATGACACTATTTTATTTCTGCAAGATTGTTACCTTCCAACCACCTGAGTGAAGTGACTAGAGATCAAGAGATCTTAAACTACTGCATTCAGGAAAGGAAGCCTATTGATGTCGGCAGTATTATTTATGATTCTGTGGATTCTATCGCGAGATCCAACACTTCTGTTGGACTGAGATTCCCATCTCTGATTTATTCATTATGTATTAGCAATGGAGTCACTGCAGATATTTCAGAGGAAAGGTTGAAGACTACTAAGCCGATTAGTCAGGAGAGCATTTGCATTTATGATCATCTTCGAGGGTAGAGATTGACTGCTCCTTCTTCTTCTGTACTTGCTCCAGGTAGACCTTCTACTTCTCGACCCTCTACTTCTGCTGAGCCACCATCGAGTTTGTGGGAATCAATGCATGATCAGTTTATAGAGCAGCAGCAGGAGTAATTTCAAACTCACTGCAGGATTGATACTATTGATAGGGAACTTGATCATTTATCTGATTATACCCAGAGGAAGAGTAGCTATGATGCTGAGTATGATGAAGCCCTTGTCAGATTTCTGAAGGGTGAGCATGATGTTAGTTTCCCTACTTTTCCTAGTTTCACACTATTTGTTGATCCTAAGGATGTAGAATTTTCCTTTGGTGACGATGATGATGATGAGGCTACAGCCAGTGACTAGTAGTTATAGATTTCTATATTGTTCTACTTTGTTGGTTTGTTTTGTTTGGTTTGTATTTTTAGTATTATGTTTGATGTATGTTGATTTGATTAAGTATCTGTGTGGATTGATTAGTGTTAAGATTTTGTTGTTAAAATATTCTTAGTATATTGTGTTGAGACTGAAATTAGAGTTAATTTATGATATGCTTGTTTCGATCTCATCGTTTAGTAATTAGTAATTTTGCTCTGCTTTTATTTTGTTTCAAATTTAGTATAATCATAAAAATTAGCCTGCTTACTTTTTATACATGCTTCAATTTTATCTTAATTAACCATAAAAGCATGAGTAGAAGTTAATTTTTCTTTCTAAGATCGTTCTTACATACTTATAAAAAAAATTCCTTTTTAAAATTATGATTTTCTTTCTCTCATACTTTCAAATTTTCATAGTACACCAAAACTTAAGTTTGGGGGAAAGGAAAATACATTCAAATTTAAATTTTATTTGTCTTTAAATAGCTAATATTTTCTTAAAAATAAAAAATTTTTAACATAACTTAAGGAATGAAGAATTTATTTGAGATCACTTTTATTTTTGAAATTATAAACAATTTAGTGAAATTAACCAAAATTTTAATAACCTTGATTGATTTTAAGAATATAATTATTTAACTTAAAGAAGAATAAGATTAAGAGATTTTTCTATTAATGATAGAAATTATAGAATTTTATAAATATTAAGTAATAAAAAATTATCACTTGAAAAAGAAAAGATTGGAAATCTTTTTGAATTCTTATTCATGTTATAATAATTAAGTGGAAATGTATAAGTTTTGAAAATATAAGTTAAGGACAGTGAAGTTCAAAACCATTAACAAGCTATCCAGATATAGTAATCCTCTCTATATATAAAAAAAAAGAAAAGAAAATGAAAAAAAAGAAGAGAGGAGAAGCTTGAGGAAATACCTAAATCAAAAATTGGCTTCACTAGAATTATCTTATTGGAAGAAAACTAGTTACATATTTTACTTAATTTTTATGCATGAATATTTATTTAGGAAAGATTTTTTAAGTTCTTTTTCTTGTAAATAATCTATGAGATCTTAATATAATAGATTTCTATTATTTTTAAAATGAATGAAAAGTTTGAAATCTTATGATTTGGTAGTTAAATATTCTTTGAATTCTAAAAATTAAACCTAGTTAGTGAAATTGGGTTAATAATTTATTAAAAATTTATAAAATAAAAAATTATAAGGAATCTTAAATATTTATCTTTTATTCCAAAGGTTAAACATTTTATATAGTAGAAATGAGTTACTTGAGGATAAGTAACATTTAAGTTTGGGGGATTTTGATGTATAAAAAAATACTTATTTTTTATGTCTTAATTCTTATCAATTTTTAAGGATATTATGCTTTAATGAACGGTATTTTTGTGTTTTTGGATGTAGGTGATGTAAAAAGATCTAAAAAAGGAAAAAGGAGCAAAAAGAAGCAAAAAGGAGCAAAAATGGAGCAAAATACAAAGAATTATAAAAAAATATGGCCTGGCGCCTAGGCGCCAGAAGTTGGCGTCTAAACGCCAGACTCGATACAGAACTATCAAGTTTTTGACAATGTTTGAACGGTTATTTTGACGGAGTGAGCTGTTATTGGACATTCTAGAAGACTGGCAGTTGTTCCTTGATATTAGGACACGTGATACATTGCATTTGGACGCTCCAAAATGGTTTTAATCGCGAAGAGGTGCGAGCCAAAGTGAAGAGGTGTGAAGAACTGGACGCGGTGTACGGCGCCTAGGCGCCAGACAGACCTTATACAAGATTCATTGAATGTGGACATGTTTTGATGAGGTGTCTCAAGGCAACCCTTGAAGCCTATAAATAGGAGTCCATTTCTTCAGAAAAAATTGATCCCCATTGTAACCCCTTTCTCTTATCTACTTTAGGATCTCTAATCCTTAGAGAGAGAAATAGAGAGAGAAATTTAGGGCCACTTTTGTTTTAGTTTAGAGAGTTTATTTTCAAGTTGTTGCCTTTGGAGTTCATTACATTATGGATTCAGTAGGAATCAGAAGATCTGTAGAAGGAATATTTGAGATAAGTATTTTATATTTGATTCAATGTTTATTTATTATGTTTTGTTGTTTATATTCAATGTGTTCTGAGTAGTTAGTTTACTTTTCTCCTTCAATTATGACGAGATAGATTAGATAATATAAGATTCGATGGAGGATTGAAATTCAAAATATTTTCAAAACATTGTGATGACATTAATATCTGATGTTACTTTACTTTTTAAATTGGCCATTTAAATTGTTAAAACCTGTTGAAGAGTTTTGAGCCTAGAAGAAGAAGAAATCTTAACTTGTAAATGTCACATGAATCCTTGGGTAGTCGAAGGCCACGTGCGGGCTATTCAAGGTGAAGTGCAAATAAATAGGAAGATAATATTTTAAGGGGTGTAGAATTGATAATTTTTTAGATTGACAGACTAAATTCTTATAATTTGATTTATAGATTAGGAAAGGGTCACTAGTAGGGCCGACCAAAACCACCCTTGGAAATCTAGTAGTGTGAGTCTAGATTAACCAATTCTACTAATAATATATCCGGACCTTATCTGTAAATTAGCTAATGTTCTTTGCGCCTGGATCAAAGGGTAAAGAATAGGAATGCTTCTATTTGGCACAATACCATTAATCAAATTCTCCAACGAATATTAAATTATCTTAAAAATCTTAGATTAATTGAAGGGAAGAAAGTTGTTTGTTTTATACAGTTTTCTAAAAATCAATTTCTTATTATTGTTTTCTTTAACTGCATCTAGTAAATTAAAAGTAATTTATAGTTAGATTAAAATACAAAAAGATTTTTGAAATACAATATTTAAAAATTTATTACCATATTTTTTCCCCGTGGGATCCATACTGGGGTCTTTGTTTCAAAGCCTTATATTACTTGAAACGATACGTATACTTGCATAGTACCCAAAAAGTATATAAAATATTTTCCTTTTAAATTATACTTTGCTATATAAGCATATATTTAAAAAGTTTTATTTGGTAGACATTTATATAGCAAGTTATTCCAGGTCAAGTGTTTCGCGCCTTTGCCAGAAATTAAATTTTCTAGCAGTGGTAACAAATCCTTGTATTTGGAAAAACAAAAAAATTGGGTCATTTGGCCAAAATGGTCAATCCTGACCCAATGACCAATCTTGTTGACCCAATAAATCGACCTTTTGACCTAAAAAGCCAACTTTGGTCAAAATGGTCAATAGTGACCCAATGACCAACCCTGTTGACCCAATAGGTCAACCTTTTGACCTAAAAAGTCAACTTTGGTCAAAATGGTCAATCTTGACCCAATGGACCTAATATGTCAACCTTTTGACCAAAAAAGTTAACTTTGGTCAAAATGGTCAATTCTGACTTAATGACCAACCCTGTTGACCCAATAGGTCAACTTTTTAACCAAATAAGTTAGCTTTGGTCAAAATGGTCAATCCTGACCCTATGATTAACCATATTGACCCAATAGGTCCACCTTTTGACCTAAAAAAGTCAACTTTGGTCAAAATGGTAAATCCTGACCCAATGACTAATCCTGTTGACCCAATAGGTCAACCTTTTGACCTAAAAAATCAACTTTAGTCAAAATGTTCAATCCTGACCCAATGATCAAACCTGTTGACCCAATAGGTCAACATTTTAACTGAAAAGTCAACTTTGGCTTAAATGATCGATATTTGACCAAATGACCAATTATTGACCCAATGACATGTTTAAAACCCTCAAATGACAAAATTAATCAAATAATTAACTTCAAAATTATTTTGATTAATTAAATGAAATTGACTAATAATTTAATTTTTAATATTTTAATTAATCACATAATTAAAAATTAAATTAAAAGTCATAAAATGACAAAATGCACCCAAATGAAATGAATATGACAAAATTAATTTTTAAAGTTTTAATTAATGACAGAAACTGCACAAATTAATTAAAAATGATGGAAATAATCAAATAATTAATTCCAAAATTATTTTTAATTAATTAATTGACCAATAAATTAAATTTCATATTTTAATTAATGACATAATTAATTGAAATGAAAGTTAAATTGAAGAGTCATGAAAAGGGACAAAATTCAAATTTAATGACATGAATATTAATTAAGTAATTAATTTGGAATTATTTCCAATTAATAATTGATTAATAAAATTATTTTCAATATTTAATTAATGTCATAATTAATTTAAAATGGAAATTAAATCAAGAAGGGTATTAATTGGAATTTTTAAGCCAATAACATTTTGGTTTTTTAAAAATTCGAAAACTCCTTTATGACATCACATATGACCTTACATGGGCTAGACACAACCCATATGACCCATTAAAGAGAAAAAAACCCAAGGATGACTCATATTTAACCATGGTTAAGAGCCATAATGACATAAAAATGAGGTGGTAAAACCATGGTAATTTGAAGTATGACTCACCCCCTTTGCAAAGTGAGGTGTCTTGCCTTGTTGAGATAAGTTTAGCCACCTCCCTAGCGACCCAATGATGACAAGACAAGGCTTTAACCATTCTTCACACCATGGTTAAGCTCATCATAACATTTTATAAAAAATTTTAAAGGGGGGAGCTAATGTGTCACCACTCCATGAAATGATAAATGAGGTGTTGCAAGGAGAAGGTCTCAACCATTTAAGTCACCATTAAACTCTCCCTTAGCCAATGGAATGGAAACAAAGAGATCAAGAGCTTACCATGACAATTTGGATCCACGATTGCCATGAAATGTGCACTTGCTTAAGTGGCAAAATTCTCATTGTAAATGAGGAGGTGATGGTTGGATTACATGGGGGAGGCTGTACTCCACAGCTCTAACAATACCATGATCAAATCCTAAGCTAACCAAGGTTGAAACATAGTCATTCATGGCAATAAAAGGACCCCTTGGCCGGAATTTTGAGGAAGAGAGAAAAATCCATGGAAACATATAAGCTGCCCAAATCCCTTAGCTCCCAACACAAAAAGTCTTCCTAAGGACCTCAGCAACCTATTCCAACCAAGATCAAGCCATAAGATCAGCCCAATCAAGCCAATTTCCCCAAAACCCAAGTTCAGCCCAAACTAGCCATTTTGCCAAAATTGCTCACCAAGGTTAGCTACAAAACCAAATTGAAGTGACAAAGATCTTCTTTGGGAATCCTAGAAGTTGACCATCAAGGTTGATCAAGCTCAAGATTATTGTGGCTATGGTATGGATTTATTTTGTCCAAAATAATGCATATAATTGAAAAGTTATGGGTTAAACTAGCCCAAAAATGTATCATCACCGTATAGATATAATATATACATCCAGATGATTCCGTAAGTTAAAAAATCACTTAATTTTATTGAGAAACGAGTGACATATTGAGCTTTGAAGTTGGACGGTTCGAAATATTTTTGAATTTTTGGGGTTTAATCTCCGCCACCCGTTCCCGTGTTATGGAACTGAAGGCGCTGATTTGTAGATCCCGTGTCTCGTATGCGGATCCACACAGCGGATTTTCTCGCTCTTCGATGAGTACAAGGACACCCGTCAAGCCCTCGATTTTCTGGGCCAAAGTTAATACATATTAAATTTAAAATATTTGAAAAATCATATCTTTTTATCAGAGCTCTTAAAAATAAAATAAAAATACCATTGGAAAGCTCTTGAAGAGAAGAAAATTATGAGACTAAAATCATAATTTTATTCTCAGTATTTAATTTTTAAATAATTAAATACTCTCTGGAGTATTTTAATTATTAAAATTATTTACAAATCAGAAAAATGTGAAATTTTTAGGGAAGAACCTTTAAGTCCTTAGACACATCTCCTGATTTTTCTATGGCTAGGATAGTTCTCTAGGATGTGATTTTCTAATTTCCATGATATTTTGTAATTATTTCCAAAAATAATTATAAAATTTGGAAAATTAAAATTCAAAATGATTGAGAATATTAGGGTGACATATAATAATCCTAAAATAACAATTCTTAAACTATCAAATCAATCTAAAAGACATTTCAAAACAAGGTTAAGATTTATTAATTATAAAATTAATATTTCAAAATCTTTTCTTAGTCCATTTGATAATGGACTAAGTCCTTGATGAATCCAAAATCAAATGAACTAAAAAAACATCAATTAGATTTAAAGATAGCTTAAGCCTAATCAAAATCATTAAACCTTAGGGTTTAATACAAAAATGAAAACTTTAATTAAGTTTAAGGAATATTAATTGTAATTAAACCATTAAACCTGAACTAAATTAGGTTTAATACAAAATCAAGATTTTAATTAAGTTTAAGGATATATTAAACTTAATTAACCCATTAAACCTTAACTAAATTAGGTTTAATACATAAATCAAAACTTTAATTAAGTTTAAAGACATATTAAACTTAATTAACCCATTAAACCTTAACAAAATTAGGTTTAATACAAAAATCAAGACTTTAATTAAGTTTAAAGACATATTAAACCTAATTAATCCATTAAACCTTAATTAAATTAGGTTTAATACAAAAATAAAAAATTTAATTAAGTTTAAAGACATATTAAACTTAATTAACAAATTAAACCTTAACTAAATTAAGTTTAATACAAAATCAAAACTTTAATTAAGTTTAAGGACATGTTAAACTTAATTAAAATTCTTAAAAATTAGGTTTAAGGCAAACCTAAACCTAATTAGGTCTAACCCACTAGACCTAATAAAACCATTAAGTCTTAACTAAATTAGACTAATCAAACCTAAACCCTAATTAGGTCTATCACCCTAATTAAGTCTATCCCATTAGACCTAATTAAACCATTAAGTCTTAACTAAATTAGACTTAATCAAACCTAAACCCTAATTAGGTCTAACCCATTAGACTTAATTAAACCATTAAGTCATAACTTAATTAGACTTAATCAAACCTAAACCCTATTTAGGTCTAACCATTTGATCTAATTAAACCATTAAGTTATAACTAAATTAGACTTAATCTAACCAAAACCCTAATTAGGTCTAACCCATTAGACCTAATTAAACCATTAAGTCTTAACTAAATTAGACTTAATCAAACCTAAACTCTAATTAGGTCCAACCCATTGACCTAATTAAACCATTAATATTAACTAAAATAGACATAATCCAATCTAAACCCTAATTAAGTCTAACCCATTAGACCTAATTAAACCATTAAGACTTAACTAAATTAGACATAATAAAACCTAAACCCTAATTAGGTCTAACACATTAGACCTAAATAAATCATTATGTCTTAACTAAATTAGACTTAATTAAACCTAAACCCTAATTAGGTCGTGATACGCTTAAAGTATATAAGTTTTTTCCAATATTATTTTACTCATTTTTTATGATATTACTCTTTAAAGGAAGGCATTTTGTATTTTTTTCTTTTAGGTACAAGAAATGGTGATTGGAGCAAAAGGAAGCAAAAACGGTGCAATTTGAAGCAAAAACGAGCAAGAAATGAAATTCTGCCCTGTCACCTTTCGATAAGTCTTTTGATGCTTAATCTCTTTTACACTTATTGTATATTTTTGAATGAGATTACACTTTAAAGAAATGTTATTTTTATGTTTATTTTTTAGGGCTATCTGTTAAGAACACAATGCAACTGAAGTGGGGCGAATTAGAGCTAAAACGGAGTCAAACGGAGCGAAACGGTGGAGCTACGCAGAGCCTGCTCGCCGACGGCGGCCTCTATCTCGCCGACGGCGGCCTCGATCTCACCGACTGTAAGATTTTATTGAGAGCACCAAAAAATGGCTGAAAAGAACGCCAACAGCAAGCTCAAACACGCCGACAGCGCCCCGGACAAGTATGAATCGACTTTTGGTGGTTTTGGGCCGAAATTCGACGTATTTGGACACTTATTCGAAGGGGTGCTTAAGGGAACTCTTAGAAATTCATCCACACTCTTTAAATTAGTGAATTTATGATAGAAAAAAGAGGAGAAAAGTGGAAAAAAAAACTTGGAGAATGTTTACGGATTTTAGAATAGGAGTAGAAAAGTAGATTTCTACGCATTTGGAGAGATTGGAGAGGAGAGTTTGAGAGAATTTATAAGGGATTTTGCTAGCATTGTATGGATCGCCGGGAGACTTTATGGGAGAGATCTTCATTTTTTTTCAAAGGGAAGAAGCTATGTATTGTTCTTCATTATCTTATGATTTTGTAAATACTTACCTAGTGGATTCACTTTGGTTACATGAAGTTTCCGTTGTGTTACACTAAGTACAAACCACATTCAAATTCTATCGATGGTGAAGTTCATGGGGATTGAATGTAAATAAATAGGGAAATAATATTAATCGGGCGTAGAATTGGAGTTTTTAGAGTGACAGGCTAAAATCCTCAATTCGGTCCTACCGTTTGGGTGCTGTAGTGTAGATTGTTAGCCCTCAGGTGAGGGGAATGTGGGAGCTCTGAAGTGAGAGCCGGTATCCTCCCCGCCTAGCCGCAGATTCAGTAACGAAGCATAAGATTAGTCAATGTTCTTTATGCCTGGACCAAAGGGTAAAGAATAGGATTGCTCCTATTTCGCACATACAATATTAAATGCATCTCATTCCTATACATTATTTAATTCATTACATAAGAATAGTAGTTTTTATTATCTCAAAATTCTCTAAACCAACTCATCCAAAAAAGGTTATCTTTAGAATTATTATTTGCATTTAGTTATGGTTACTATCACATTTAACTCTTGTATTTAGGAGTAGTTGTTAGATAAACCATAATTTTAATCGACATTCCAAACTAAGGACTATTAGTAGTAGATTAGAATTTGACTAAAGACCTCTTACTTCACTTCCTCGTGTGATCGATACTGGTGTTTTTAAAGAAAACTCTATATTACTTGAAACGATACGTATACTTGCGTAGTACCCCTAATGTGTAAAACATTTCTCTAATTTTTATATCATTTATGAATTTGCACACTAGCCAACATTTATAAATCGGGTCAAACTTTTGGCCATCTTTTGGAAGTTAATTTACTGCGTAATTGCGGGTCGGGTCATGTTTTTGGCGCCTTTGCCGGAGAAGCTTCGGTAAGAACTTTATGAGAATTTTAGTTGAAGTAATTAGGCTTAGACTTGGAAAACTATAGTGTCGTAAAAGCTATTTTTGTATGAAAAGTGTTTTTATATGAAAAAGTGTTGTGAAAAAAAAAACTGTTTATATGAGAAATAAGGTGTTTGTGAAAATGTTTTGTTGTGTTGAATATATTTCATTTATTATTTGTTTAATTGTTAATGTATTGTTTGTTATGTTGCGTATGTGAAACAAAGGATCTGCAGGACTTGTAACTTATGATCCCGAGTTTGAAAAAAATAAAAAATAATAAAAATACAGAAAGGACTCGAAAAACTAGAAATGGAAATGGAATACTTTCAAGATAATAACTTGGAAAATCATCATACTTCATTGAGGGATTACGTAAATCCTATAACAGATGAAATTCACTTAAGTATACAAAATCCTGTCGTAGAAGCTGATTCATTTGAAATAAATCCTGAGATTATCCAACTGGTGTAGAATAATCAGTTTGGGGGAACTCCTTCGGAGGATCCCTATTTACACTTATCAAATTTTCTAGAACTTTGTGCTACATTTCGTTATAATGGCATGTCAGACGATGCTGTTAGACTAAGGCTTTTTTCTTTCTCACTAAGGGATAAGGCTAAAATGTTGTTATACTCATTAGCACCTGGCTCTATTAAAAATTGGGAGGAGTTAACTGAAAAATTCTTAGCTAAGTATTTTCTACCTTCAAGGACTATCAACTTTGAAACGATATTATCTCATTTTGTCAGTATGAAAGGGAATCAATATAGGAAGCCTGGGAAAGATCTAAGGAACTCCTAAGAAAGTGCCACACCATGCTTTGCCCGATTGCTTAATCATTCAAACTTTTTATAATGAGTTTGTAGGATCCCATAGGTTTATAATTGTTGCTGTCGCTGGTGGATCATTAATGTCAAAATCATTTGATGAAGCGTATGAATTAATTGAAGAAATGACTACAAATGAATTTCAATGGCCCTCATCAAGGGTAAATCATAAAAATTTTGCTAGTATTCATGATACGACATTGGTGCAATATCGAGGAAGTTGGACCAATTTAGAATGAACCAACCTCAATTTACTCCTGTGAGTGAGGAAAGTTCATTAGGGCCTATAATTGATTCTAAATTATCATGAGACTTTAAATACTATAAAAAACCTGTACTCTAAATTTTACAACCCAGATTGGGAGAACCATCTTAAATTTAACTGGAATCACACTACTAATGGTGGAAACCTAAATGTGAAAATAATCATGCAAATCATAATGGAAGTTGGAATAATCAGGAGAACACAAACTATAGAACTTCATATCCACCTAATTCGAATATTGATTAAAAATTTGAGGATAAGAAGATGTCTATGTAAGAAGTGGTAATGCAAATGGGAAACCTATTGCAAAGTCAAAATGCTGCGATTAGAAACACAGAGAATCAACTGGGACAAATTGCTAATTCACTTAGCAATAGACACCAAGGAACACTTCCTAGCAACACTGAGATTAAACCTAAAGAGAATGATAATGAACAACCTTTCCTTGTTATTGGAAAAGCTATGATAGATGTGCAAAACGGAGAGTTGGTTATAAATATTAATGACCATGAAGTCACCGTTGATGTATCAAAGACTATGAAATATCCAACTGAGAGAAAAAATGATGATTGTTTTTGGATAGATGAAATTGATTTTCTAAGTAAAGAACGTTTCCAAGAAATTTTTGAGAGTAAGTTAAAAGATGAGATTGAAATAGATTTTCATGATGATTCAAAAACATTACTTAAAGAAGACTGTATGTATGTTCAGGAGGGGTGTGAAATGATGGACGCTACCAAAAATAGTAAACTTTTAATTCCATTTGTTGAAAAATCTCATGAACTTAAGATGGATGCACCCCATACAATTTTAAAGCCTATCTATTTAGAGAATTCATCTACACAACCAGTCTTTATATATTTAGATACGACTCAATCACAAGAAAAACCTGAATTGAATGATGAACAAGATAAAGTTATTGATTTAAGATTTGGAAGAGAATTTGAGGATATATTTCAAAAGAATTTTGAGTTGAGAAAAGAGGATAAGGATATTGGAAGAAATTCCCAGGAAATTAGAAAAACCTATTTCCTCAACTAAGATAGATCCTCAATCATTTAATAGTTATAAAGGGGAAGAATTGGAAGATAACATGAATCATAAGAGTGACATAGAAGAATTTGATCCAGAATCTGAACTATCTAGAGAGAATCTAATCTAAAATTTGGGAGATATTGAATTATCTTATAAAGATCCATTTCTTATAAATTTCAAGGATGTTATTAATATGCAGATTGAAAAAATCAATAGAAGAATATTGGATCTAGAATGAAATATGAGGAATGATGATATAAATCAAACTGAAATTGAAGAGCTAAATGAAAAATTAAAATTTAAGGATTTTATAGGAATCCCTGGATCTGAAAATGATTGTGCGATTGATCGATGATTACTTAATTGAGATTTTGATCCAGGAGGAATCATTTGTTGAGCCCGCGATGTTAAAACCAAGTGCTTTATGGGAGGCAACCCATAGTTATCAGTGTGCTTTGATTGAGTGTGCTTGAGAGTCATGATTGTTAGTGATCTATTTTATTTGCTTTATAGTGGATTGGTTAATTTGATTGATGATTGGTAGATGTTTGGATTATTAGTGCCTTGATTTGATTTTTTGTGTGTCATGAGGGAGGTGATTCCTTAACTTCTTATTATGGCTAGACTTGATCTCTTATAATAGTTGGATTAACGAGTCCACTGTGTCTTGGGTCTCACCCATACTTGAGTGTTACAGGAGAAATCATGAATTTCGAGCATTGATAGTTCCATCTTAATTTATTACTTCCTTTCTGCAACTTTATTTTCATTTTATAGGAGTCGTGAACCTATTTGATGAATACCATGTGGATGATTATACACTATCTTTATAACTGTTAGAGGTGCTTGATTATAAGGATTAGATGATGCCTGAGATTGGTGTCCGGAAACCAATTTATTAGGGATAATCTTATCTTTGGGATTAAAATCTATAAAATCATTTGAAAGTACCTAATTTACTAGTGTTGTGATTCCGTTAGAAATTGGAGGTAAATTAGTAAGATGTGATAAGTTAAAGGATGAATTTACCTCATTTATCTTATGTGTGTTTATGTTTGTGTTATAACTTTATTTAGGTCTTGAAGAACATTTTTATATTCCCTTACTGATACCTACAATGCTAGTTAGACTTTGGATTATTTAATTTTATTCTGGCATGATTAGTTTAGATTTATTTTCTGTTGCATATTGTTCTCTCCTAATGAATACTTGTAAATGGTTTTGATAGACATTTGTGGTAGATAGAATTTCAAAATTATTTTCTTCCTGCTTATATTATTTTATATTGAATGTTATATATGTTAAAAATTAAGTTTGGGGATAGGAAGAAAAATAAAATTTTAATGTGAAAATATTTTCTTTCAGTGTAACTTTATTACAAGCATGTTTTAGGTTAAATTTACTTTCTCCCATAGTCATTTTATCCTGATTATGCATGAATATGAATTTAATAGGATGTTGTAGTTGTAAGTAAATTCAACTTTTACTTTTTCTTCTTGTTATATTTTATGGAATTAATTGCAAAATATTTTTAAATAAATTTGGGGGGAAGAAAACTATTAACTCTTATTTGTTCTCAACTATTATATTTTGAAAAATTATTAGCATAACTTCTGGCAATTGAACCTTACTTGAGATAACTAATTTTTTTTATTTTAGTTGAATATTATGGAAAGTTTGGATGCATATTTTTAGTAATAAAAGTTAATTTTATAAGGATAAGATATTTGGTATAAAATAATTTGATTATAGTTAACTATTAAAAGTAAATAAAACTGTATTTTTGAAATGTTAAGAGAATTAAAGTATTGTGTGTTAAGAAGGGATCGTGACTTTATGATGAATAATAAGGCTCATACCTAATTATAAAGTAATGATGTGTTTCAAGTTTCAACTTTAGAATGAGGAGAGTGAAGTTCAAAATTAGTACAGGCTCTCCAGATATAGAAATCCTCAATAAAAAAAACAAAAAAAAAGTGAAAGGAAAGAAAAATATTTATGAGGAGAATCTTGAGGAGATGCCTAATCAAAAATTTGCTTCACTTGAGTCATCCTAAAGGGAGAACTTGATTTCATTTCTGAATTTATATTTAAAGTATTTGACTTCATTCTGATGAAGTTTGCATGAACTCCTTTTTCATATAATCTTTCAAGGCACCCTTAATGTAACAAATTATGGTTTATACTAGAAGCCTTAGACTTGATTGTTGAATATTCTTATACTTGTAGTGTTAACCTGAGTTACTGAATTTATTTCTAAAAGACTAACCAATATATTCTTTTGAATAAAAAATTTTAGTGTCTTACATGTGAAAAGTACATTGCCTTGAGTTATATTTTTAGGTAGCAAAAGGGTTACTTGAGGATAAGTAACAGTTAAGTTTGGAGGATTTTGACACGCCTAAAATATATAAGTTTTTTCCAATATCATTTTACTTATTTTTTATGATATTACACTTAAAAGGAAGGTATTTTATTTTTTTTGTTTTAGGTAAAAGAAATGGTGATTAGAGCAGAAGGAAGCAAAAACGGTGCAATTTGGAGCAAAAACGAGCAAGAAATGAAATTCTGCCCTGACACCTTTCGATAAGTCTTTTGATGCTTAATCTCTTTTACACTTCTTGTATCATTTTGAATGATATTAAAATTTAAAGAAAGGTTTTTTTATGTTTATTTTGTAGGGCTATCAGTTACGAACGCAACGCAACGGAAACGGGGCTAATCAGAGCTAAAATGGAGCCAAACGGAGCGAAACGGTGGAGCTGCATAGAGCTTGCTCGCCGTCGGCTGCCTTGATCTCGCCGACGATGATATTTTACCGAGAGCACCGAAAAATGGCCAAAAATCTCACCGAAAGGGAGCTCGAACCCGCCAACAGCGTCCCGAAAGAGTATGAACAGACTTTTGGCGATTTTGGGCCGAAATTCGACGTATTTAGACGCTTTTTCGAAGGGGTGCTTAAGGGAACTCTTATAAATTTGTCCACACTCTTTAAATTAGTGAATTTATGATAAAAAAGAGTGGAGAAGAGTGGAAAAAAACTTGGAGAATGTTTAAGGATTTTAGAATAGGAGTAGAAATGTGGATTTCTACCCTTTTGGAGAGATTGGAGAGGAGATTTTGAGAGAATTTGTAAGGGATTTGACTAGCATTGCATGGATCGCCGGGAGACTTTATGGGAGAGATCTCCATCTTTCTTTCAAAGGCAAAAAGTTAAGTATTTTTCTTCATTATCTTATGATTTTGTAAACACTTACCTAGTGGATTTAATTTGGTTACATGAAGTTTCGGTTGTGTTTTCTTCGCACTTTGTGACGTATCTCTCTTACTTTTTCTTCTTCTTTGGAAAAAGCGGCATTAGAAGATTATGCCATTATTTTCCTTTTACTTTTCTTTTGTAATGAGTAGAAATCATATTTAGGATTTTGTGGTGGATGGTAGAAGTAAATTTAATTATAAATGTGATGGTTTTTACTTGCACTTAATATACATTGCAATTAAGGCCTGTTGTAATGTTAAAATTTATTGTGAAAACATACGATCCGAGAGGGTTATGCTTTCTACAACTAAGTACAAACCACATTCAAATTCCATGGATGATGAAGTTCATGGGGATTGAATGCAAATAAATAGGGAAATAATATTAATCGGGCGTAGAATTGGAGATTTTAGAGTGACAGGCTAAAATCCTCAATTCGGTTCTATCGTTCGGGTGGTGAAGTGTAGATTGTTAGCCCTTAGGCTAGGGGAACTTGGGAGCTCTGAAGTGAGAGCCGGTATCCTCCCAGCCTAGCCGCAGATTCAGTAACCAAGCATAGGATTAGTCAATGTTCTTTATGCCTGGACCAAAGAGTAAATAATAGGATTGCTCCTATTTGGCACATACAATATTAAATGCATCTCATTCCTATACATTATCTATTTAATTACATAAGAATAGTAGTTTTTAATATCTCAAAATTCTCCAAACCATCTCATCCAAAAAGGGTTATCTTTAGAATTATTATTTGCATTTAGTTATAATTACTATTACATTTAACTCTTGTATTTAGGAGTAGTTGTTAGATAAAACACAATTTTAATCGACATTCCAAACTAAGGACTATTAGTAGTAGACTAGAATTTGACTAAAGACCTTTTACTTCACTTCCTCGTGGGATCGATACTGGGATTTTTAAAGAAAACACTATATTACTTGAAACGATACGTATACTTGCGTAGTACCCCTAATGTGTAAAATAATTTTCTAATTTTTATATCATTTAAAATTTTGCACACTAGCCGCCATTTATAAATCGGGTCAAGTTTTTGGCCATCTTTTCGAAGTTAATTTACTGCGTAATTGCGGGTCGGGTAAGGTTTAACCCATTGACCTAATTAAACCATTAAGTCTTAACTAAATTAGACTTAATCAAACCGAAATCCTAATTAAGTATAACCCATTAGACCTAATTAAATCATTAAATCTTAACTAAATTAGACTTAATTAAACCTAAATCCTAATTTGGTCTAATCCATTAGACCTGATGAAACCATAAAGTCTTAACTAAATTAGACTTAATTAAACCTAAACTCTGATTAGGTTTAATCTATCCTAAATCTTAATCAAATAAAACTTAATCCAACTTAAACTCTAATTAAGTGTATCACATTAGACTTAATTAAACTATTAAACCTTAACCAACAAAGGTTTAATAAAATTTAAATCATAATTAAGTCTACCACACTAGACTTAATTAATCTATTAAACCTTAACCAATTAAGGTTTAATCAAACTCAAACCTAAAACAACCCTCAACTTAGGTTCAACCCAACTTGAACCCGAGTTCAATCTTTAATTTTGGTTCAACCCAACTTGAGCCCAAGTTCAACGTTTTATTTCGGTTCAACCCAACTTGAACCCAAGTTCAACCCTTAAGTCTAGGTTCAACCTAACTTGAACCTAACTTAACTAAAACTTAAATTTAACTTGAATTCATCCAATATTAAACTTAAGTCAACCTTAAGTCTAGGTTCAACCTAATTTGAACCTAACTTAACTCAAACTTAAATCTAACTTGATTCCAATCCATATTGAACCTAAGTCAACCTTAAGTCTAGGTTCAACCAAACTTGAACCTAACTTAACTCAAACTAATATCAAATTGAAACTCTAATTAAGTCTATCACACTAGACTTAATTAAATCATCAAACCTTAACTAACTAAGGTTTAATCCAATCTAAACTCTAATTAAGTATATCACATTAGACTTAATTAAATCATTAAACCTTAACTAACTAAGGATTAATCCAATCTAAACTCTAATTAAGTCTATCACATTAGACTTAATTAAAATATTAAACCTTAATCAACTAATGTTTAATTCAACCTAAACCATAATTAAGTCTACCACATTAGAATTATTTAAACCATTAAACCTTAACTAACTAAGGTTTAATCAAATCTAAACTCTAATTAAGTCTATCACATTAAACTTAATTAAATCATTAAACCTTAACTAACTAAGGTTTAATCCAATCTAAACTCTAATTAAGTCTATCACATTAGACAAAATTAAACCATTAACCTTAATTAAATAAGTTTTCATCAAACCTAAACCTTAATTAATTCTACAACATTATACTTAATTAAACTATTAAACATTAATTAACTAAGGTTTAATCCAATCTAAACTCTAATTAAGTTTATCTCTTTGGACTTAATTAAACTATTAAACCTTAATCAACTATGGTTTAATTCAACCTAAACCATAATTAAGCCTACCACATTAGACTTAATTAAACCATTAAACCTTAACTAACTAAGGTTTAATCAAATCTAAACTCTAATTAAGTCTATCACATTAAACCTTAACTAACTAAAGTTTAATCCAATCTAAACTCTAATTAAGTATATCACATTAGACTTAATTAAATTAATAAACTTTAATCAACTAAGGTTTAATTCAACCTAAACCATAATTAAGTCTACAACATTAGACATAATTAAACTATTAAACCTTAACTAACTAAGGTTTAATCAAACCTAAACCTTAATTAAGTATACCACATTTGACTTAATTAAATTATTAAACCTTAATCAACTAAGCTTTAATCAATTTTAAACCGCCTAAACCCTAATTAAATCTAATACACTTGACTTAACTGCTAAGGTTTAACTAAATTAAGCCTAACTAATTAGGCTTGATTAATGTTTAAACCTTACTCAAATAAATCTCGGTTAAATTAAAGTAGACTTTATTAAAACATAGGCCTTACCTAAAAAGAACATAGATGGTTGATAATTCTAATTAATTCTAATTTAATTAGACTTAATTAACCTTTAAATATTATTTAAACAAGGCTTAAAACTTATTTAGGTCTATTCTAATTAAACCTAACTAATTAACTTATGTTCAAAAAGACATGAACTGAAGTTAATTATATTTAATCTAAATTAAATCTAACTTAAGCTAACTCAATCTACATTAAATCTAACTTTAAATTCTAACTTAATTTCAAACAGACATGAACTCAAGTTAATTAGATTTAATCTACATTTAATCAAACTTAAGTTAATTCAATCTACATTAAATCTAACTTTAAATTATAACTTAAGTTCAAAGAGACATGAACTTAAGTTAATTCAATCTATATTGAATCCAATTTTTCAAATGAACTTGAACTCAAATGTTAAGTATTAAACATAATTTGAATTTAAGTCAACACTAAAGTTTGATCCACATCAAACTTAACCCGACATCAAATATAAATAAAAAATTGAACAAACAAAAATCAATTTGACATTTCAAATGAAAATCAACATAACCTACAAAAATTTGACATTTCAAACATAAATCGACATAAATCAACATAAATTTGACATTCCAAACAGAAATCAACATAACTGACATAAATTTGACATTCCAAATAAAACTAAACAAAATTTGACATTAATACGACATCCTAAATATATTTAAACATTATTCGACATTAATCAAACATTTTAAAGCAAATTCAACAAAAATCGACATTAAATGACATTAATTGACATTTCAAACTAAACTCAATCGAAATGATTCGACATAAACCGACATTCAAAACATGCTAAATCAAACTTGGACATCCTACAAATTCTGAGATAATGAACATTTCATGATATTATTTTTGACAGTGTTCCCTTTGCAGGATGAAGGCAAGTTTCGTTTAGATTTCCTTTGCATGTTATAGGGTGTGCTAACTCTGTTTTGCAGGATGACATTTTGGAAATGAGACAAACAACAGAACAACGACATCAACAAAACAAAACAAAACAACGACATTAACAAAACAACAATGACAAAACCAAAACTTTTAGGTTAGCCACAAAACCTAAACTTTCAACAAACAACAAAATGACATAAAACTGACATGACAAAATGACATTTGGGATTGATAGTGGGTACATCTTTCCCTAAAAATAAAATTTCTAGAAAAAAGTGATCAACATTAATCAAAAGTTTTCTTAGACAATTACAAATTGCGTAGGAGAATTCCCTTGGAGCATTATTGGCATAAGTAAATGACGAGGGAAAAGAAAACAGATTGTACTATTTAAGCCGTTGTCTGGTTCCGACAGAAAAAAAATACTCGACAATTGAGAAACATTGCTTAGCCTTGATATTTGCAAGCACTATATGCTTTCTCACAAAGTAACTCTTATTTCAAGAGTTAACCCACTACAATATTTAATGACACGGACGACACTTTTTAGAATATTAGCAAGATGGGTAATGATCTTACTCCAATTTGACATAACAATTGTACCATTACATGCTATCAAAGGACAAATCTTAGAAGATTTCTTAGCAGCACACCCAATTTCAACTGAATCACCTCTCAATGATGATTTACCTGATGAACAAATATCAGCAATAAAATATTCCAATGTGCAATAATGGGAACTCTACTTTGACGGAGCATCATCTGCACAAGAAAATAAAGACAAACAGACATTTCTGCGAGGAAATTTGAGTAGGATTGATTTTCATCACTCCAGACAAAACAATGATGCCTTCTTCCTATCATCTAACAGAAACATGCACAAATAATGAAGCCGAGTATGAAGCGCACATAACAAGTCTAGAATTGACAATACTAATGGAAATTAAAAGTATTGACATCTATGGAGGCTCTCAGTTGATTATAAATCAAATCGCTGGCAAATACAAGACTCTGAAACCTGAAATTGAACAATATTCTTGTTACACTCTAAAGCTGCTTCAACAAATTCCTGATGCGACATTTTTATTAATCATGAGAAAAGATAATTCTCTAGTGGACGCTTTAGCAAAACTTGCAAAAGAGTTTAACTGTCCAGAAGAAAATGAAATAACAATTTCTATAAAAGGATGTCAAGTTCTTTCTCAAACTGACATGGATAATCTGCATAAAATTGGTGAAAACATGATGTTGACCTCATTTTTGGTGAGGTCTTTTCTCTCCTTAGTACTTAAGATCTAGCCTTAGGCTTTCCCTTTGACTATCTTAGAGGATTAGAAATGGCACCCACCATTTAGTAATTTAAACACCTCTTGACTCCCTGCAAACCCCACAAGCTTGATTGTAGACCCCTAATCACCTAAAGGGTTGAAATCAAATGTGGAGGTTTAAAGGATGAGTTCCTTATAGGACTTCTTGGCCTTAGGAATACCCTAGATGGCCTGGTCGGGTGAGGATTGACTTGCACATACACTACACACTCACACACATTCCAAGTCCCAAAACCACACTCTCGCCCAACTTGACTTCCTGACTCATGTAGGTAATTCATATGGATGGATCTTAACCCCTAGGCCCTTGGCTAAGAGGGTTAGGAACAACATAGTGAATGCCTCAAATGAGTCCTTTCATTGCTCTTATGGGCTTGATATGGCTTCATGGCTCAACCAAAGTGATTTCATTATACTCAAATTTGATCAATCTTCATTTTTCTAAAGTTTCAATTTTTGACCCCTGGGGCCCTACACCAACTAAATTTACCAAATGCCCTTGAAACTACCCAAAATTTGCAAAGTCACCTAAATTACCCAAAATTCCTAAAAATCAATCCTAAACATTTACTCCCACTCCAATTGATCATCCATAGCCAAATATACCAAAATTTCCAAAAATACCCCCAATACCCTCCAAATACCCAAAATGCCCTTCTTAGCCAAAAATTCCATAAATTCCAAAAATTCCATAAAAATTCCAAAAAAATCCCAAATATTCCCAATTTCATTTTTTTCAACTAAACCATGGGATAATTTTGTCAATTTATCCCACTTTTATCAAAACCCCCAATTTGACCCATTCTTAACCCAAGTAGACCCAATGTCCCACTAAACCAACCCAACTGACCTCAATTTTGGTCCAATTCAATTCTAAACTTCAATTCAATATCCCCAATGTCAATTTAGACCAAATCCAATCCAAATTTGATTGACATTTGGATCCAATTTCAATTTGAAGCTTAAATCCCCTAAATCGGCCTAAACCCAAACCTAACCAAAATAGGCCCAAATCCCAAAATCAAAGCGCAACCAAAGTTGAAAACTCTTTATAACACTCCCCTAAACATTTATCAACATTAATTTTACATCAAATCCAACCTTAAACCAACATTAACCCAAGATAGCCAAAGTTAGCCCAATTTGACCCACTTTGGCCCTATTACCAAAAAGGCCCAAATTAAACCTATTTCAATTCCAAATGACACCAAAACTTTTCCAAATCACTAATGCCACACTCATAAACTAAACCGAACATTTGTTTAGCCCAATCTTTCATATAATCTCCATCCACCAATTTGTTTTCAAACTTAAAAGCCCGCTTTCATAAAGCCTTTAAAAGCCCACTTTCCATCAAATTCAAAAGCCCAAAATCCATCCCCAAGCCCACATGAAACCTTTTATTCATCATTCCTTTGATAATCCTATTTGACCAAAGTCTTAAACCATCATGAAATCAACCCATTTGTAGCATCATGACAAATCCCATCAAAGGATTCCGAAGTTTTCAAAATTCCAAATAACCCTTTTCCATGCAAGTCAACTAACCTTTTCTCAAGCCATGAGCAAGCCAAATGAAGCCATGGAGCCATGCATAAGCCATATGCAAGCCATGGGGAGCCCTTTCCACATCACCATGCCACTTATGGCAAGAAGAGGGGAGCCTTTCCTAAGCCTTCACTAAACCTTTTTTAACCCCATCAATGATACACTTTAACCAAAATTGGCCACCTCACCTTGGATGGGGACTTCACCACACATGTGAAGCTGACCCAAATGATCGTACATCAGCCCAAATCAAGCCTTGGTGAGTGAACCAAGCCAAAACCATGAATTGACCCAAATTTGACAAAAAATGATCCTTACACCCATGCCATTTAAATCCTTGACTTTACACATGGTAATCCCAAATTGATTGCACCAAAATCAAACTCTGACCTCCCCTCGACCTAAACACATATTTTGAACCCACTAATCAACCCCCATGGCCACCCAAAGCTCCACCATAACCTTCCTTATTTAAATCCCAGCTCCATGGCCAAGAATAGGAGATGCAAAGATTACCTTGAGGAAACTCTGCCAAATTGTTCCCAAAGCTTCTCAAAGCACTCCTAAGCTCAATCCAACCATTTCCAATTGAGGCCTCACCTCTTGGACAAAGGTATCAAATTTTTTTTCCTCTAACAGAGCATGTTTTAATTTTCTGTAATTATTCACATGCTTTAAGTATATCATCACCGTATAGATATGTTCTACTTGATTAGACGATCATTATAAAAAAAAATTCATTCAATTTCGTTAAGAATTGAGGGAGATATCAAGTTTGAAGTTGGACGGTTTTGAGTGAATAGAACAAGGAAAGAGGAGCAGCAGTCGTCCGATCAGACATGTATCCAACAGACGGCGCTGATGGAGTTGGACGACAGCTTCATCCGTGAACAGGCAACCACGCCAGCCTGTAGCAGCGCGACACGTGTCATTTGAGCGGGAAATGGATTTTTCTTGATTTATTTTTGAACCTAAACTTCAAAAACTCATAACTTTTCATAGAAAACTCGAAAAAATATAACAAAAATACCCTCTTACTCACTGAAACGAGGAGAATAATGTGGAAGTGATTTCTTATTTATTTGATGCATGTTTTATTTATAATTAATTAAATATTATTTTTAATCATTCAATTCTCCATGCATGTATACAACTCACCATAGCATGAGACCATAGGGTTTTGAAGCCTCTCATCTTGGGAACATTACCTAAATTTTTTAAGATCATAGGCCATCTCTAAAAAGAATTATGTATTTTTCAAGTTTATGTCATTGTTTGTAATATTTTAATTCCATAAATTAGCATATTACTTAGACAATTCTAGGAAAATTTAGAGATGTTTCTTAGGATCAAAGGACCCTAGGATAATTATGGTTTGAGTTAATTCATTAAAAGTAATCCTAATTGGCCTAACTACTTAAAACTAAATTTTAATTAATTAGGGTTGACACATATGGAAATGTCTTGAAAACAATTCTCCACTAATCTTTAGGACTCGAGGAATCTCAAATTAAAATCTGAAATCAATTGGAAATGTTTAACCCCACTAAATGGACTAATTAAGTCACATGGATAAAATTAAACTCCAAAAATACATTTCAAAAATTCACCAAATTGGTTTTGGGACTTCTCTGATATTAGAGGAGTCTAAGAAAATTAAAATTGGAATTTTCTAAAAATCTTCATTTTTAAGCTTATTTTAATATTTTTAATAATTAAAAAATAATAAAATCACAAAAATATTTAAATTCATAAATATGTCACATTTTAACTCCTAATCACTTAGGAACAATCCAAATATTTTTTCTAAGTCTCTAGGATAAGATATTGAATTTTAAAAGCCTAAAACAATTTTTGAATTAAAAAATGAATTTCCAAATATTTTCACTAAATTAATTCTAATAAATCAAAGAAAAATCAAAAAATTATAAAATTTTCTTCTCTAAGTTCCTTGAAGTTAGAGAGATTTTTGAAAAATACAAAATCTATTTTTCAACTTCAATTTTATTTTTAAATTAATTAATACTCCAAAACTCAAAATAATTATAATAAATAAAATATAATTCAAAAAATCACCAAAATTGGTCCAAGTGGTCCTCTGGTCATTAGGGACATCCCATAATTTTTCTTAAGGACAGAAACCTTTCCTTGGTCATGTTGTTGAATTTTCTTTGAAAACCCCTATTTTATACTAAAAATAATTATAAATAAATAAAATCCAGAAAAATCACATTTTCTCCTCTCATGCCTTAATTGACATGTGAGTGAGGTGACATAAAAATTTCAAATTCATTTGAGCTCAATTTAGTGAGTTATGAAATAAATAAGCCTAAAAGGGCATAAAGGTAATTAAAAATTTTTACCGTTAATTAAAACTTTAGCTTTAATTAAAATGGGGGGTAAAAAATTTGATCTTAGCTTTCTTGGATGATTGAAACTTTGGGAAATTGTGGAGTAGAAACCCATTAAACACTTTGAAAATATGAAAATGGAACTTTAATTAATTAAATAATTTAAATTTTGGAAAGAGTACATTTAAAATTTGGATTATTAAAAATAGGGATATTATTAAGAGGATATTTATTCTTTAATTTAAAAATCCCTAAATAAGTCACTTTAACAATATTTAATTCTTAATTAAAATAATAATCCAAATTAACAATTAAAATTAACAATTAAAACTAAAATTAAATTAAATAAAAATTAAAATTAAATTAAAAATTAAAGTTAAATTAAAATTAAAATTAAATTAAAAATTAAAGTTAAATTAAAATTAAAATCAAAATTAAAACTAAATTTAAATTAAATTAAAACTAAAATTAAATTAAATTAAATTTAAATTAAATTAAAACAAAAAATTAAATTAAAATTGAATAAAATTAAATTAAAATTAAAATTAAATTAAATTAAAATCAAGTTAAATTAAATTAAATAAAAATCATTTAACAACAAACTTAAATGAAATCATTAAGAATTAAATCTAAAATAATTTGAACACTATTCCAAACTTAAAATTATTAATTAAAACCTCATTATTAAATTAAAACACTTTAAACCATTAATTCAAACTTTTAATCAATTATGATTAAAATCCCCGATAAACCAATTTGCCCTTAAAGGCTTTAATTATTATAACTCTTAAATAGAGTATTAGGTGAGATGTCACTTCATTCATCTAAGTTCACTGAGCAAGAGACAAAGTTTAACTAAACTCTTGGATGATTAATTCACCTGTGCAATTAAATTTACTTGGACTCAAAATAATCCCAGAAGTATTGAAAAGATGTTTAGGACTCGTCCTAAACACTTCCTCAATATGATGGGATGTTTTAGAAGAACAATTGAATCTAATTGTTCTTTGATGAAGAAAATCATCCTTAAACCAAACCAAGAACCTAGACGTCATAGGAGATGACTAACAATAGGATTAGGAATTTGGTAAACAACCAAAACCCTTCCCTTAGCTTTACCTAGGTATCTGTTAAAATATTTAAATGCCTTAACATGTGTTTTAAGTGCAGCTTGGGATGACGGGAAGACCCTCCAGGTACGCTTTTATTTTATTGCAATTTACTTTGTTGCAATTTACTTACATGTATTGTACTTTACTTTTTCTTTCATGATAAATAAAACTGTTGCATGAAAACCAAAACCTTTAGGATAGTCCCTAAACCGAAACGTAAACTAAATTAAAAGTCATTGCAAGATAAAATTCACCGCCACAACATTCCAAAATAAAAAAAAACTCAAAATTTAATCACAAACAGAACAACAAAACTACAATTGTAACTAAATTAAAACGTCTCGTTGAATGATCGAGAATACCTCGGATGATGTAACCCACGTGTTGCTAATGGGATTTCCCACGGTCTAAATGAAAGTGTGGAACTCATTTAGTTGAGTTTAGCAAATTCATCTGGACAAAGTGAATTCAATGAAAATAATGGTGCCGGGATGACGGAACCGTGGGATCTGAATCGGTTCTTTTTAAACAACTTTAAGATTTGTTTTAATTAAAATATTAAAAACACTTGGATTTTAAGATTTTCTCTAAACCAAAACACTTCTCTCATCTCCTGATTTATGACTTCCAAAACTAAACCTCTGCAACAACAAGGAGCTCGGAGCATGGTGGGCAGCACGGCCATCGTCATCAGCAAAACTCGGATCTACTTCAGCAAAACTTTCTTAGAATTAAAAAACAAAGCCATAGGACTTCGAGGTAGTCTGCCTAGTGCAACACAAATTTTCAACTCTTTGTTAGACATTTGCATGATCATGTCATGTAAATTAAGCCCTAACCGGTCTTAGGACTCTGAGCTGGTTGTTTGGTACTACATAAACCCTCACATCTTCGAGGCTATTTGTGTGATTATATCATACAAATATAAGACCTAAATAAATAAAATTGGCAGGATTGTAACATTAAATAAACTCCCAAATCTAAACCAAACAATAGGATAGTTTGGGAAGTTGTCAAGATTCTTCTTGGATCCTCAGCTTCACTTCTTTTTCTTTGGATTCTTAAAATAAATTGCTCCAAATTTGAGCAAATCCCTATTGAAATTTCCAAAATTCAATCCTTTGAAACCTTAAACATTGAAATTCTTAAGAGCAAAACCACTGATCATTATCGAGAGTTTTCTTAAATGATTCCCGTCATTTAAGATGTAAATAACTATAGGGGCTTGCCCTTATAGGGAACTTTAAGAACCCGGGTAATATAAACCCTGCTTAATTTCTTCATATTAAGCAGGGGAACTTGTCGGCTTATAAAATTGGTTCGTAGACGAAACGGATGTTACAAATCATCTAGTTTATTTAATCGAGCCCCATCATCAATCAGTGTGTCTATTCTTCGGGATAGATATATGGTTTGTGGTGTGGTGCTCGTTTATATAAACTATTTGGGATGTGAGATCGGTTTGATTTCATATCTTAAAATTTTCAAACTTAAAATTATTTTAAAAATCAAATGCTATTTTTCAAACTGTATATATATGTATATATATATTAATTAAATTTAAAATTTAAAATTCACCGACAATTTTTGTAGGCGACCCTTTTTTTAAAATACAACACACAACCTAAAAATATGTCGACATATGAAAGTGACAACAAATCATGAAAAGGATGATTGGCAACAACCAATTATTTAGTATTTGCAAACTGGAAGGTTACCTGAAAACACTTCTATTGCCACTCAAATTAAACAAAAGTGTCGGCATATTTTTAGGTTGAGTGTTGTATTTTTGAAAAGAGGTCACCTACAGAAATTGTCGGCGAATTTTTAATTTAATTTAAATAAATAATTTGAAAAGTAGTATTTGATTTTAAATTTAAAAATTTTAAGATATGAAATCAAACTGATCTCACATCCCGAATAGTTTACATAAATGAGCACCGCACCACAAACCGTGTATCTATCCCGAAGAATAGACACACTGCTTGATAATGGGGCTCGATTAGATAAACTAGAAAGGTTTGTGACATCCGTTTGGTCTGCGAACCAATTTTATAAGCCGACAAGTTCCCCGCTTAATACAAAGAAATTAAGCAGGGTTTATATTATCTGGGTTCTTAAAATTCCCTATAAGGGCAAGCCTCTATAGTTAATTACATCTTAAGTGACGGGAATCACCTAAGAAAACTCTCGATAGTAATCAGTTGTTTTGCTCTCAAGAATTTCAAAGTTTAAGTTTTCAAGGGATTGAATTTTAGAATTTCAATAGGGAGTAGCTCAAATTTGGAACAGTTTATTTTAGGAGTCCAAAGGAAAAGGAGTAGGAGAAGCTAAGGATCCAAGAAGAATCTTGGCAACTTCCCAAACTATCCTATTGTTTGGCTTCAAGTTTAAGAAAAACCTAATATTATCTGATATTTCAATCTTGCCAATTTTAATTAATTTGGACTTATATTTGTATGATAAAATCATACAAATAGCCTCGAAGATATGAGGGTTTATGTCGTACTAAACGACTACCTCGGAGTCCTAAGACCGGTTAGGGCTTAATTTACATGACATGATCATGCAAAAGCCTAACGAAGAGTTGAGGATTTATGTTGCACTAGGCAAACTACCTCGAAATCATATGGATTGGTTATTTAATTCTAATAATGGTTTTGCTGATGTAGATTCAAGTTTTGCTGACGACGAAGGCCGTGCTGCCCACCATGCTCCGAGCTCCTTTATTGTTGTAGAGGTTTAGTTTTAGATGTCATAAATCAGGAGATGAGAGAAGTGTTCTGGTTTAGAGAAAATCTTGAAATTCAGGTGTTTTTTAATATTTTAATTAATCAAATCTTAAAATTGATTATAACGACACCGGTTAAGATCCCACGGTTCCATCCTTCCGGCATCGTTATTTTTATCAGATTCACTTAGTCCAGATGAATTTGCTAAACTCAACTGAATGAGTTCCACACTTTCTTTTAGACCGTGGGAAATCTTGTTAGCAACACGTAGGTTACATCATCTGAGGTATTCCCGATCATCCAACAAGACGTTTTAATTTAGTTATAATTGTAGTTTTGTGTTCTGTTTGTGATTAAATTTTGAGTTGTTTTATATTATGAAATGTTGTGGCGTTGAATTTTATCTTGCAATGACTTTTAATTTAGTTTTGGTTTCAGTTTTAGGGGCTATCCTAAAGGTGTGGATTTTAATGCAACAGTTGTTTATCATGCAAGAAAAGTAAGTGCGATGCGATTAAATAAATTGCAACAAAATCAAAGCGTTTAGAATATTTAAGGGGCTATCCAGGAGGGTCTATCCTGGAGGGTCTTCCCGTCATCCCAAGCTGCACTTAAACACAATTTAGAATATTTAAGCAAGTTCCTAGGTAAAGCTAAGGGAAAGGTTATGGTTTTCTACAAAATTCCTAATCCTATAGCTAGTCATTTCCTATGACGTCTAGGTTCTTGTGTTTTGGTTTGAGGACGATTTTCTTCATCAAAGAACAATTAAATTCAATTGTTCTTATAAATTTCCTATCATATTGAAGAAGTGCTTAAGAAGAATCTTAAACATCTTTTCAATATTGCTAGAATTGTTTTAAGTCCAAATGAATTTAATTATACAAATGAATTAATCGTCCGGGAATTCAAGTTTTGTTGTTATCTTACTCAGTGAACTAGGACATTTGAATATCCTATGAGGGAAGTAACATTTCATTTAACGTTCTGTTTAGGAGTTATGGCAACAAAAGCTTTCGAGGGCAAATTGATGTTCAATTGGTTTGTGATTTAATTTAATTTCAGTTAACAGGTTTAAATTTGGAATAGTGTTCAAGTTGCTTCATATTTATTTTTGAATTTCTTTATGTCTTAGGTGATGTTATTTTTAATTCAATTTAATTTAACTTTAATTTAATTTAATTTGGTTTAGTTTTAATTTTAATTTAATTTAATTTGATTTTAATTTTAACTTGATTTTATTATTTAATTTAATTTAATTCAATTTAGTTTGATTTGATATGATTTAATTTAATTTAATTTTGTTTGATTTAATTTTATTTGATTTAATTTACTTTAATTTAATTTAATTTAATTTAATTTAATTTAATTTAATTTAAATTTTAATTTTATTTTATTTTAATTTTAATTTAATTGAAATTTTAAAAGGGTTTAATTTAAATAATTTAACTTTAATTTAATTTAATGATTAAGTCTTTTAGCATTTTAAATCTTAAATTTAGATTATCATTTTAATTAGGAATTAAATATTATTGAGATGATTAATTTAGGGATTCTTAAATTAAAGAACAAATCTCTTCCTAATAATATCCCTGTTTTAATAATTCCAATTTTATTATTCTTCCAAATTTAATTAATTATTTAATTAAGGTTTATTTCAATTATTTTTAAATTATTTGGTAGGTTTCTACTCTTTAATTATTTAAATTTCAATCATCCAAATCATATTAGGATCAAAAATTTTACTCATTAATTTTATTAAGCCTAAAGTTTTAATTAAAGGTTAAAATTTTAATTACCATTTTGCCCTTCAAGCTTAATAATTCCATAACTCACTAAAATGAGCTTAAATAAACTTAAAATTTTTATGTGACTTCACTCATATGTCAATAAAGACATGAGAGGAGAAAATGTGATTTTTCTGTATTTAATTTATTTATGTAATTATTTTTTGTGGAAAATAGGAATTTCCAAGGAAAATTTAATAATATGACCAAGGGAAAGTTTCTGTCTTGAAGAAAATTATGGGACATTCCTACTGATCAGAGGACCACTTGGCCAATTTTGGTGATTTTTTGAATTATATTCTTTTTATTATAATTATTTTGAATTTTCGAGTATTAATTAATTTAAAAATAAAATAAAGGTTGAAAAATAAATTTTATATTTTTGAAAAATCTCTTTGATATCAAGGAAATTAGAGAATCAATTTTTACAATTTTCTGATTTTTCTTTGATTTATTAGAATTATTTTAGTGGAAATGCTAAAAAATACATTTTTTTAATTTTAAAATTACGTTTGGGCTTTAAAATTTAATATCTCATCAAATAGACCTAAGAAAAATATGGGGTTTGTTCCTAAGTGATTACAATTCAAAATGTGACATTTTAGTGAATTTTATTATTTTTGTGATTTTTATTATTTTTTAATTATTAAAATATTAAAATAATACAAAAAATCAACTTTTTTAGAAAATTACAATTTTATTTTTCTTAAATTCCCCTAACATCAGAGAGGCTCCAAAACCAATTTGGTGAATTTTTGAAAAGTATTTTGAAAGTTATGAATTTTTAAAGTTTAAATTGGCTAAATGGCTTAATCAACCCATTTAGTAGGGCTAACCAAGTCCAATTGACTTCAAATTTTTTTGGTGGGTTCCTCTGATCTTAAAGGTCAGTGGAGAATTGATTTCAAGTCAATTTGATGTATGATTAGCTCTAATTAATTAAGGACCTATTTTGGGTGTTTAGGCCAATTAGGGTTATTCTAAGTGGATTGATTCAAGACCTATTTTTTCTGGAGTCCTCTGGTCATAAGAAACATCACCAAATTTTCCTAGAATTTATTTCATAACATGCTAATTATTGGATTTAAAATACTTAAAACAGTAACATGAATTTGAAAAATCAATAACTTCTCATAGGGATGGCCTCTGACCTTGGAAAATTCAGGGAATATTCCCAAGTTCAAAGGCTTCAAAAGCCCTATGGTCTCATGCCATGGTGAATTCACTACATGCATGGAGAATTAAAACAATGCAGAGAGTAAATAAATCATTAAAAATAAAATACTTGATGAAATTAAAAGATTTCTTTTCCACATTATTCTCCTCTGTTCACTGAGCAAGGGGGTATTTTTATTTTATTTTTCTGATTTTCCTACACAAAGTTATGCATTTTTGAAGTTTAGGGAATTAAATAAATAAAAAAAATACCCTAATTTCCTACTTATCCACGCGGCGCCACGCCATCCTCAGCAGCTCAGAACGCACACACGTCGTCTTCTGATTCGGCGCCGCCATCCAACTCAGCGCTCCGGGGGCCCGCTGTATCTTTCTGTCTCCTCATCCGGCGCGATTCTGGTCGTCCGTCCGCGCATGTATGGAATGAACTGCATCCTTTCATCGTCCCCAAGCGTTCTCATCTGAGAGCCGTCCACACTAAAACCTTAAGAACTCACTCATTTCTCAACGGATTTTCGTGTTCTTATGCTCTATGGTTTCGTCTTGAAGAGACGAATACATCTATACGGTGATCATGCATTGAAATTAAAGCACTTGAAATGGAGAATCTCCAGAAGCTCGGGATAAAGAGTTAGCACTTACCTTTGCTCAGAGAAGTGTGGCCTCAATCTGAGGGTTGTGTCACCTTCAATTGGGTCCAAGCAAGCTCCAGATGAAGTCTCCTGGTCTGGTGAATTTCCTAGGATGATTTCGACCAAGCCCGATCACAAAGCTTGGAGTCTGGAACAGATGGGTGGCCTGGAGAGGGGGCTTTTGCTGGTGGACTTCTTCCCTTGGTCCGGTGAAGGTGTAGGACCAATCAATTTGAGGATTGATCCACTGTGGAGAAGTGTCCTGGTTTTGGGTGGAATTTTAGGCTGAGAAATTGGGCTCGTTGGTGGGGATTAGGGCAAATTGTCATTGGGGATCAAGCTGCTCTAAGTATGGAGAGTGTTCGGAGCAATTTTGGCGGTGGTTTCGATAAGGTCTGGTTCAGCACCTCTCATGGCCGAGAGGAGGTGAGGTTTAAATAGGAGAGGGTGGAGGGCCTCCTAGGGGGGTTTAAGGCTTGGGATCAGCTGCTTAGGTCAAGGGAAGAACAACCATGATGGCCATTGGGCATGGGGTAGCTCAGCAAGTGGGAATTCCAAACTTTGGCTCACATGGGTTCTCTCGGCCTGGTGGTTTCCGGCGGTTGTGGTGGCTGGCCGGCCAGGGTCAGGTCACCCTCAAGGTCAGGGAGGTCAGGGCTGGGGCTTAGTGCAGTCAATTGGCCATGGACATGTGTAAAGGAGTTTAATTGAAATGGAATGGGGGAAGGCTATTTTGGGTTCAAATGAGTCAACCCACCTTTTTGGGTTTGGTGCACCCTTCCATGGCTGATTTGGGCTGAGGGAGGATCAGGTGAATTAGCTAGAAAAGGGTAGAGAAGTCACCATCCATGAATATTTTAATTAATCCTGGATTACGGTGAAGCATTAAAAGGGTTAAAACCTTTTTATGGGGGCTTAAAAGAGGCTCCTCCTTTTGCCATTAATGGCTTGATCACATGTCAAACCTTCCATGGCTTCATGTGGCTTGTCCATGGCTTGCATGTGGCTTCATGGCTTGTCTTTGGCTTGGGGAAAAGCTTGGTCAATTTCATGAAAATGGAATTTAGAAATTTTGGTAATTTAGGGGTGATTTGATGGGATTTGGCATATGGATTGATTTGGAACCATTTGATGATTAATTTGAACTTAGGGAATGGCTTTGATTAAATGGATGGCAAATGGAAATGTCATGTCGGCTTTACGGTAGATTTTGGGCTCTTTGAAATGATTTTAGATGGGCTTTTAAGGTGATTTAGGGAAGTGGTTTTTTTTTTATTTTAGGAAGCGAATTTTCCAAAGGATTGGATCCAATGAGTGTTGAATTTAGTTTGGGAATGTTTCATGAATGATTTGGAATAAATTTGAAGTATTTGGGCTAGGTTTGGGTTGGATTTAGACCTCTTTGGTGAATGGGCCAATATAGGTCAAATTGGGCTAACTTGGGCCAATGTTGGGCTAGGGTTGAAATTGATGTAAAATAAATGTTGGGAAATGTTTATGGGAGTGTTTCAGAGAGGTTTTGGCTTTGGTTGGGTTTTGATTTTGGGGTTTGGGCTTATTTGGGTTAGGTTTGGGTTTAGGTCAAAATTGGGCCTTTTTGTTTTGGGTTGAATTTGAGTGGGGTTTGGGTCTAAATTTTTGGTAAATCATGTTAGTGTTTTGTTTGTGGGGATGTTAAGGAAGGTTTAGAAAAGGTTTGGGGTTAATTGGAGTTGAATTGGGTTATTTGGATCAGGTTTGGGTCATGGGCCCAAATTGGGCTTTAAGGCCAAAAGTGAAATCGGATTCAAATGTCAATCAAATTGGACTTAGATCTGGTCTAAATTGGTGTTGGGAATGTTTAATTGAAGTTTAGAATTGAATTGGACCAGAATTTGGGTCAATTGGGTAGGTTTGGCTTGACATTGGGTTCATTTAGGGTTAAAATGGGTCAAATTGGGGGTTTTGATAAACGTGGGGTAAATTGACAAAATCGGCCCAGGGTGTAGTTGAACAAAATGAAATTAGGAATATTTGGGATTTTCTTAGTTTTTGGATTTTTGGGTCAAGAGGGGTATTTTGGGTATTTGGAGGGTATTGGGAGGTATTTTTGGAATTTTTGATATTTTTGGCTATGGATGGTCAACTTGAGTGATGTGGAAATGTTCAAGGTTAATTTTGGGGAATTTTGGGTGATTTGGAAATTTTGAAAAATTTGGGGTAATTTCAAGGGCTTTGGGTAGGCTAGGCGGGTGTAGGGTCCCGGGGGTCAAAAATTGAAAATTTGGAAAATTGAAGATTTGGAAAATTGAAGATTGGAAAATTGAAGATTTGGAAAATTGAAGATTGGGTGAATGTAAGTGGAATGAAATCATTTTGGTTGAGCCATGAAGCCATATCAAGCCCACATGAGCCATGAAGGGACTCATTTGAGGCGTCCACTATGTTGTTCCTAACCCTCTTAGCCAAGGGCTTAGGTGTTAAGGACCATCCATGTGAATCACCTTTATGAGTCAGGAGGTCAAGTTAGGTATGGGTGTGTTTTTAGGATGTGTGTGAAAGTGTAATGTATAGGTGTAGTGTGTGTGTAAGTCGGCCCTTCACCGGACCAGAGCCACCTGGGCAGTCCTAAGGCCAAAAAGTCCTATAGGAACTCATCCTTTAAACTTCCACATTTGATTTCAACCCTCTAGGTGATTAGGGGTCTACAATCAAGTTTGTGGAGTTTGCAGGGAGTTAAGAAGTGGTTTGAATTTCTAAGTGGTGGGTCCCAATTCTAATCCTCTAGGATAGTCAAAGGAAAAGCCTAAGGCTAGATCCTAAGTACTAAAGAGATGAAGAGAAGACCTCATCAAAAATGAGGTCAACAAATGGACCCCCAATAGGTGTGGTGTGCTAACCAAGCACACCACGCGTATTGGCGTTGACCGAAAAGATCAACAAAACCAACACAGATGTCCAAGTGACAAACCTAAGAGGAAGTAGAAGAATTTCCGCTGGGGAGTGTCAAGTATATCTCTGAGACTGGAGATTCCTGAACTCTCGCTGGGGAAAGGAAAAGGAGGTGAATCCCAAATCGCATGATCCGGGGGAATTTCGATTTAGATTTTATTTTGTTTCAGTTTAAGTTTTGATGTGTGAGCTCAGATTTTAGTTTGAGTTTCAATTTAGATTGAAGTTTTGTCAAGATTAATTTGAAGGGATTTGATTTGAAATGAAAAAATGGAATTTTGTAGTTTTAGATGTAACATCTTCAACCTCGAAAGAAAATTGAATTGATCGGATTGAATCATTGCAATGAGGAGAGATCTCAGAGCAATGCGGTATTGGATGTAAAATCCTTAACCTCAAGATTTTGATTTTGATGTATTTCATTGCAATAGAGAAAGAATCCTAAGGCAATGCAGTCTCGGATGTAAAATCCTCAACCCCAAAAGTTTGATTTTGATGTATTTTATTGCGATAGGGAAAGAATCCTAAAGCAATGCAGTCTCGGACGTAAAATCCTCAACCCCAAGAGTTTGATTTTGATGTATTTCATTGCGATAGGGAAAGAATCCTAAAGCAATGCAGTCTCGGACGTAAAATCCTCAACCCCAAGAATTTAATTTTGATGTCATTGCGATAGGGAAAGAATCCTAAAGCAATGCAGTCTCAGATGTAAAATCCTCAACCCCAAGAATTTGATTTTGATGTATTTCATTGCGATAGGGAAAAAATCCTAAAGCAATGCAGTCTCAGATGTAAAATTCTCAACCCCAAGAATTTGATTTTGATGTATTTCATTGCGATAGGGAAAGAATCATAATGCAATGCAGTCTCGGATGTAAAATCCTCAACCCCAAGAATTTGGTTTTGATGTATTTCATTGCGACAGGGAAAGAATCCTAAAGCAATGCAGTCTCGGATGTAAAATCCTCAACCCCAAGAATTTGATTTTGATGTATTTCATTGCGACAGGGAAAAAATTCTAAAGCAATGCAGTCTCGGATGTAAAATCCTCAACCCCAAGAATATAATTTTGATGTATTTCATTGCGATAGGGAAATAATCCTAAAGCAATGCAGTCTCAGATGTAAAAACCTCAACCCCAAGAATTTGATTTTGATGTATTTCATTGCGATAGGGAAAGAATCCTAAAGCAATGCAGTCTCGGATGTAAAATCCTCAACCCCAAGAATTTGATTTTGATGTCTTTCATTGCGACAGGGAAAGAATCCTAAAGCAATGCAGTCTCGGATGTAAAATCCTCAACCCCAAGAATTTGATTTTGATGTATTTCATTGCGATAGGGAAAGAATCCTAAAGCAATGCAGTCTCGGACGTTAAATCCTCAACCCCAAGAATTTGATTTTGATGTATTTCGTTGCGATAGAGAAAGAATCCTAAAGCAATGCAGTCTCGGATGTAAAATCCTCAACCCCAAAAGTTTGATTTTGATGGGTAATTGATTTTGCAAAGATTTGCAGTGTGGGATTTTGGTGCTTCGAGAATTTCATGAAAGTTGTAAAGATTTTTTTTGGAAAGAAACAAATTAGCGGGGAATATGTAGATGCTACATATCCCATTCGAAAGAGTTGATTGAGAGTTGCTGGTTTGGATTGGATATAATTCCTTGCCAATAGATCCAAATCGAAAACCTCGTGGCTCCATGTCAATGGAATCAACCGCTTCTATCCCGGACAAAGGAGAGAGCATAACAGATTGGATTTCAGATTTGGAAGATTGAGTTTGAATTTAATTGAGATTTGATTTGAGATCTGGAAGGTTGAATTTGAATTTGATTGAGATTTTATTTGGAATCTGTTTTCATTTTGTTTGTCCTGTAACGATTCAAATTTTATTTTATCGTGAATTTGGAGTTCATCATTTTTTATTTAGATTTTTAAGGAATGTTTTCTTTGATTCTTTTTTTTTTGTTTCTTTTCTGTTCTTTGTTCGAAGTTCATTTAACTTTAATGGCGTTTCCTAGTCAACTTGCACAAAAGAGGTGAAGGCCAAAAATGTGACATGGTCACTTTCATTCCAATCATGCTGAAGATACATCATACAACTTGATCTGGAATACATCTCATACAATCCATATAGACTCAAAATGGACTATGTATGATCTTTGTCGATCCATCAAAAAATGTATCTGTCAGAAATCCATGTCTGAATAGTGAGGTACATGGTCAATAACATCACCTTCCAAGCCATCCTTGGCAAGGATGCCGTATGGATGTACGTTGGAGGTGTGATATTTTCCATGGAACTCACAGCTCGTAAGGCCGGAGGCTCTCTAGCTCCGGGTACGGTTGGAAGTGGTAAGGTGCTTTCCGTCATCCATCCTTCTAAAAGTAGCCGAGATCCGCTTCATTGGTACTCCCGGTATGCAATGTTTAGCGACATCCGCTCCGTTGCCCTTCGGTATCATGACGGAACCTACCGGTAATGGTATCTTCACCGGCCCTCGAAACTCACTCGGGCCTGCTATCCGGAGGTCGGATCCGAACATGATATTACATTCGTTTAAAAAGAAAGCGTGCGAAAGGTCGACAAAGTCGTGGTGATCTATGTGCGGGGGTATGCAGTCACCCTGCTTGTAAATGTTAATGATGTAACTGTTGGGTATGCAATCTGCCGGTAGTACCCTCCATGTTATCATTCTTTTTACCATCCTTTTTATGACTAATGGCATTGGATCCACCTGGCCATGACGGAGTATCCCTGGTGGGTTTCCCTTCCTGTCTTCTGCGAAGTTATAGCAGCATCCACATTGTATTGTAATCCTCCCTTTCCCTGGCATCCATCTCCGGGGTTCCGAGTAAGTGTTTTCTCTTAGGCGGCCCGCTCGACCCATTCTTTTCAAATCCCAGAAGCAGTCCACGATTTTTTGTTGTTCGTATTCTGAAAACACGTCTGTATGTAGCTTGAGGCCATCTTGTATATTGATCCTCCTGCCTCTGATTCTCTCGAAGTATTCAAAAGTTTTCTTCTCGACATTATGCATCCTTTCTAGGTCTTATTCTGGAATAATCTTCAAATGGCGAGGCCTGGTGACGTATTGTGGGATATATGGCTCAATCCCTTCACGTTCTCCTGCATACCTCGGCTCCTCGGGGATGGTGTCCGTCGGGACATCCTCCGGGGTTGCTTCTGCAACAAGGTTATGCATTACTGGTGACTTTATTTGGTGGCGTGGTAGCCTTCCTTCTTCTGTTCTCCTTAAGATTTCCCTGGTCTCTTCTGTTATCCTCGAAGCTGGCCTCCTTTCTTCAGGTTCCTGGTGAACTGGCGTCCTTGAAGTATATGTACTGGCAGCAGCAACTGTCTCGTCGCGCTGGTCCGCTGCTAGTTTAGTTAACATCTTGCGGATACGGCGATTTTTATTTCTTCACCGGGTTCGTTGTGAGAGTAGCTCTTCGTACTTCTCGAATTTACGTAGGCGCGACGGCGACAAGCCTGCCCTCTGCTGTAGCGACCACGGACTTGATTCTCTTGTCCTCCTCGGCGTTTGTTTTCCTTTTCTTCTTCTCTGGATTGGTGGCTTGGGCCACCCACTTTCATTCTTGTCCGATCAGGCGGTTCCTCTCGATCAGCCGGGACCCGATCACTTTCCTCGTATTGCGGAGCTTGCCGGTGCGAAGTCCGAGTCAATCTCGATTATCGCTCCATCTTTCATCCTCTTTTCGTCGAGTGCAAGGCTTACGCCATTTCTAAAGTTCGGGACCAACCGCTCGTTCGACATTTCCTGCGAAAAGACAAGGAAAAGGATCAGGGGCTGTACTAAGAACAAGAACATTAAGAAAATGTTTATTAAAGACATTTTTTTTATTACTTCTTGTATATTTTTTTTTTGAAATTTAACAGGAATGAAGTGGGATAAGATCAGGAAAGAGATTTTGATATGGAAGAGAAAACAAGGAAAACTTTATTATCATGATTTTATTTATTTTAGCACATTTTTTATTATCTTTGGGTTTGGATCCAGTCATAAGTAACTACTTCGCTCGTGCTTCTAGGGATGAAGAATTCATTCCTTCGAAACATCAGGTAGCGTAATACTTTTTCAAGTATCGTCCATTGATCGGAAGCATATGTCGTTCTCCTTGCCAATTCACTAGCTGGTAGGAGCCTCCTGAGTATACTGCTTCAACCACAAACGGCCCTTCCCAAGTGGGTTCAAATTTTCCTCCTATCTTGCGGTGTGCAAGGATAGGTCTCTTGAGAACGAGAACTAAGTCACCAAATTTGAAGGTTCTTGGGCGGACCAATTTGTCATGGGCTTGAACCATCTTGGCTTGGTATAGTTCTAAATTCTGCTGCGCTGCAAGTCTTTTCCCTTCCAGGCTTTCCAATTCTTATAGCCGTAATTTGGCATTCTCTTCTGTCGTGATTTTGTTTGTAACCGCAATCCTAAGTGAAGGAAGGCTCGGACCTCTAAAGGTAACACTGCCTCGGACCCATACACCAGAGCGTAAGGTGTAGCTTGAGTAGGAGTTCTGAAGGTTGTCCGGTAGGCCCATATGGCTTCTAATAACTTCTCGTGCCAATTTCTCTTATTATCGTCCAATTTTTTCTTTAAGATTTGAACGAGAGTATTATTAAAAGCCTATGCCAAACCGTTTGCTCTTGGGTAGTAAATTGTTGAATATCGTCAGTCGATTCTGTGTCTCCTGACAAAATTGTTGATTTGCGTGCTTCTGAATGCTGACCCATTATCTGAGATGATCCTACGCGGCACTCCGAAACGGTAGACAACTTGGTTCTTGAAAAACTGTAGCACGTGGTGTGCTTTCACTTCTCTAAGTGGAACTGCCTCTGCCCACTTGGAAAAGTAATCTGTAGCCGCAAGAATGAAGCGATGTCCTTTTGAAGATGGTGGTTCTATTGGACCCACTATATCTGTGCTCCAACATTCAAATGGCCACGACGCAATTGTCGGATGTAGCACATTTGGAGGTTGGTGTAGAACCACTCCGTGCACTTGGCATTGGTGACAGCTCTTGGCGATTTTCATGCAGTCGGTCATCATCGAGGGCCAGTAGTACCCTAATCTTTTAATTTTCATTTTCATCTACGGACCCGATTGGTGAGCGCCACAGAGTCCTGAATGCACCTCTTTAACAATTTCACGGGCCTCGGAATCGCTTAGGCACCTTAGCCACATTTGATCGAAAGACCTTCTGTATAACGTGTTGTTTATTAATGCGTAGGACAGAGTTTTTTTCTTGATCCGATGGGCTAGCGACCTATCGTCCGGTAGTTTTCCTGTTTGCGGGTAGTCTATGTAATGGTCGTCACCAATCTTCCGTGTTTTCTGTCACTGTTGCAACTGATTCTTCTTCTTTTTCTGATTATGCATTGTGTCTATGTCGAGCTGTGATAGGACCTGACGTCCGTGAACTGACACTTCCACTGATTCATCTTGCAAGCAGGCAAATTCTTTTGCAAGGCGAGCTAACGCATCTGCTAAAGCATTTTCTTTTACGAGAATTTTGTAGATTGTCACATTCGGAATCGTTCCAACAGCTGTATGGCATACTGGAAGTATTGCTTGAGTCTTGGTTTTAAAATTCTGTACTGTCTGACGATCTGTTGAATGATTAACTGCGAGTCCCCGTAGATGTTGATGTCTGTTATCCCCATTTGAATAGCTAATTCCAGTCCAGTTATGAGGGCTTCGTATTATGCTTCGTTGTTTGTACACGGCTCTATCAAGTGGTAGGAATATGTTAACATCCCCCGCTCCGGTGTTATAAAGATTAGTCTGATTCCTGCCTTATCGGGCACTATCACTTGCGATTCTTCGTATTTGTGTGCTGAAGATGCTCTGTTGAAATATAATTCCCAATGTCGATCATCGGGGTCTTCTAAGCTCATTATTGGTTCATCTGGCAAGTCGTCATTGAGAGGAGATTCTGCCGGCAAAGGGTGTGCTGCGAGGAAGTCTGCTAGGACTTGTCCCTTTACGACACGAAGAGGCACGAAAGTTATATCGAATTGCAATAATATCATTGACCATCCGGCAAGTCTACGGAAAGCGTTGGACGGGTCATCAAGTATTGCAATGGATTAAATTTCGAGATCAAGTTGACCTTATGAGAAAGCATGTAGTGCCTGAGCTTTTGAGCGGCGAAGATCAGGGCCAAACAATGCTTTTCAATTGCGGGATACCTTATTTCCGTCGGAAGTAAACGACGGCTTAGGTAGTAAAGAGAATTTTCTTTACCCTCATCATTGACACAGGCTAACGGGGCTCCGAGAGAGTCGTCTAAAGCCGCGGTATAAAGTATCAGCGGTATACTCGAGACCTGGGCTGCTAAGACGGGAGGTGTCATTAAATATTGCTTAATGTCCTCGAAGGCCTTCGGCATTTCTCTTCCCAAATAAATTTGGCGTCCTTTTTAACTAGTGCCGAGAAAGGCTGACACCTACCTGACAAGTTTGAGATAAAGAGTCGAAGATATGCCAGCTTCCCTTGAAAAGATCGTAGTTGCTTTAAGGTTTTGGGAGGCGGCATTTCCAAGATAGCTTTAATCTTTTCCGGGTCGATTTCAATTCCACGATGTCGGACAACGAATCCTAAGAATTTCCTGGAGGTGACGCCGAAGGTGCATTTTAAGGGATTCATCTTATGGTTAAATTGTCTTAATCGTTCAAAAATAATTCTCAAATCATATAGGTGGTTGTCCTTCACTTTGCTTTTGATGACCACATCGTCCATGTAGCATTCGACTTGATTGTGGATGAGATCATCAAAAATTCTTGTCATCGCTCTTTGGTAGGTTGATCCTGCGTTCTTCAGTCCGAATGGCATCACTGTGTAGCAATATACTCCGATCGGCGTTCTGAATGCTGTAAGTTTTTCATCTTCTGGAACCATTTTTATCTGGTTGTATCCTGAAGATCCATCCATGAATGAGAATATTTCATGTGTTGAAGCAATGTCAATCATTAATTCTAGGATCGGTAGAGGGAATTCATCTTTTGGACATGCCTTGTTTAAATCTCTGAAATCCACACAAATTTTGATCTGACCATTCTTCTTCCTAACTGGTACCACATTGGCTAACCAAGTCGGGTATTGTTCTTCGCGGACAAATTTAGCGTCTATTAGCTTTTTAACTTCGAGCTATGACTTGTTGTTCGATTTCTAGACGCATTCTTCCGGGACCTTATCCGACCGGGACGAAGTAGGATCCACTCCTAGCTTATGGATTGCGACCTCCGGAGCTAATCATGGCACCTCATCGTAGTTCCAAGCAAAACGAGTCTTTAAATTTCATTAATAACTTGATTATTTCTTCGGAGTCTTCTTTATTGAGTAAGGAGCTAACAAAGGTAGGTCTAGGCTCTTCGCTAGTACCTAAGTTAACTTCCGTTAACTCATCTATTGTAGATTTAATTTCTTCTTCGAATTCGGTGGAGCGTCTCCAATTTGTAAATCTTCAAATTCTTCGTAGCTTCCATGCGATCTTCATTAGACTCGCAAGTGACAACCAAGCAAAATTCGGTATCGTCAGCCGATCTCTACTGTGCCAAATACGAGACCATGCTTTGAATTGGGTGGACGACCGGAGTTAATCCATAATTTTTCAAAATGTTGTGATTGACCTTTTGTCCATTGTCAAGGTAAGAAACCATGCTTGAATTAAATTTTGAACACGGGAGAGTACCACTCAAAAGGTAATTCCATTAATTCTGATGAAGTGACATCTTCAAATTGTACATTATTTTCAGTTTTGGAGGAAGGAGCACCACGGTAGAATTTGATTGGCTTTGCACTGCCACTACGTACCTCTTGGACCACCATACCCTCGATCTTATTAGAATGGATCGGGGTCAGGGTCATAGTATGTACATAGTGGTTAATCTTCTCGTACATCGATTTATATTCTTCATTCTTTTCATCTTTGAGAGGGATCCTTAATTGCGGCTTCTTCCTACTTATTGTCGCTGCTTCTTGTTTGATTTCTTTTTCTTCTTCAGAACTGTCTTCCCAATCAACATTGATGGTCGGTTTCCTCCGTCCAACTGTCCTAGCGTCTCTGCCACGACCTCGTCCCCGGCCTCGACCTCGGATGCGAGTTGTGGAGAAACCTTCACCATCTCACCGTAAGGGAGTGGTGAGTGACTGTTGGACTAGAACTTCAGGTTCTTCGTCATCCCGAATTCCCTTTGCTTCATTCGTTGTGGTATCTCAGGAGAAGATTGTTTCCTTTGGAGGTGCATAATAAGCTGCATCTTCAAGGATTCCAATTTCATGTACGGAGAATGGTTGTAAGTCACCTTTGATGCACTGTTCCCCTCCATCGTAGTATTTGATGCACTCGATGTAGGGATGATGGTACCATCCTGTTTTCATGTATCCATGGTCGGCCCAGTAGAGCGTTGAACGACGTTTCTGAATCGATTATATGAAATTTTGCGTTTGTCTTTGCCAAGTCACCGGTCTTCATTAGCAGTGTTATCGATCCGAGGGCTCTTTCTCCTTTCTGGTTGAATCCTCTTAATAACATTTTGTCTGCTTCAAGCTCACGAGCATCAATTTCCAAATATGCTAGCATTCGAAGATTCATTATGTTGATTGATGCTCCCGGATCTACCAATACTGCGGAGAGTGTAAACTTCCCTATTGTAACCGAAATGTACAACGGTCGGTTGTGGTCTGTCGTCCCAAGTAGTAGGTCATTGTCCGTGAAGGTAACACCTCGTCGTTCCTTTAACGAGCAAACCTCATCTAAGGAATCTCCGGTCATTTGAGCTAAGCAAATTTCCGGATCAAGTAAGGCCTTGATCAGAGCTTCTCTCATCTCCTTTGATAAGATGAGAGCGTTGTAGATGCTTAGTTTGGCCGGTAGTTTCCTAAGATGGGCTAGCACGTTGTAGTCCACTTTATTTTCATGTGTCTCAATTTCTTCCCGAATGGGTATTTCTTCTGCCTGGGTTTGTTATTCTTGAACAACCACCTGCTTTCCTTTGTCCTTTGGACCCATTCTCGGAGGTAGAACTCTTCCACTTCTTAAGTTAACTTCTGTAATTTCTTCTGAATCTAGTATTGAGTTTGCTGGTGTTTCCTCCTGAATCGGAATGCCAGGTTCTTCTGGATTAGCTTCAGAGTCTGAAGGCTCTAACTCTATTGTGACTGAAGCTCCTCGAAACTCGCAAATAGATTCGTTGCTCGTTGAACACTCGTAGCCTCCTTGATGGATGTCTTCTTCGTCATTGTGATCGTCGAGATTGTGTATGATTTGAGAATTGTCATTTGTATCGGAATCGATGTCCGGATTTTCGCTAGTTACGTAATCGTTAGAAACAGTCAAAACATAATCAACGCTATAACCCTTATCATTATAAGATCCCACCGGAGTGAGCAGATAATCATACAGAGTCAGAGGTTCGAGAGATTTCTCCCACGAATCGGAAACAACTATCCTAGGATAAGCAGCCCGTAGTCTAGCCTTAAGAGCCTCAGTCTTCTCTTCTTCATCGATTTTCTTCTTCTCTTCAATCGTCTCCTGTTGAGGTGGTTCTTCTATCGCAAGTGATAGTGCCGACTTGACAGGTTTCGATCTCTGAATTGAGGCTCGGACCGAAGCGGTTTGGATGTGATCCAAAATCTTTTTCGAAGACTTTGTCCAAGCGGTAGTCCATCCATCATCAGTCGCATAGGGATCTATCGGAACAATGAGATCCATCGAGATAACATTGACATAACCTCCTTTCTGGGGTTCCTTCACGTATTCCTTCGGGATCGTTATATTCCCTTTTCGAAGATTGTCATTGAGCCAACTTTTGAAGGTAATACAATCTTCTATCTTGTGTCCAAGCATCCGGTAGTAAGGGCAAAAGTTGGGATCACCTTTCTTGTCGACTTCTTCGGTCTCTTAGGTTACGGTAGTTGGAAATCCGGAGTCTTCATCGGATCGCGGAATATTTTCAGCCTCTGCCTCATTCTTGAACGGATACTCCTCGCTCGAAGCTCCCTTAACGTACGTTGCGGACAAGGCGGTTGTTCATACTTATGGAGATGAGCGATAGCTGGGTCGGGGTTGCTGGTAATTCTGTTGAGGTTGTTGCGGCCGTTCTGACGGTATTTGTATCGGTTGCTTGCCTTTGTCGACTGTTGCAACGATCCCGGACTTATTTTCAAAAGTTTTCACGGGCTTCTGTTTATCTGTTTTGTCAATGAAACTCAATTGCTTCGCCTCCTCTTGCAAGCTTCCGGCCTTGCTTAACAACTTCTCAAAAGTCTTAATAGTAAATCCCTTGAGGAGAAGTGCTATCGGGCCATGAATGCTCTTAAGTAAAATGCCGACTGCATTCTGTTCTTGTAGTTGTGGCTCACACTTCATACTTAGGTTCCTCCATCGAAGTATGTAGTCCACCAAGGTTTCGTTGGGTTTCTGCTTCTCTACCACTAAATCACCAATAGTGATGTGGTGCTGAGCTCCGGCAAATCACTTGATGAAGAGGTTCTGTAGTTCTGAAAATGTCTTCACCGAACCGTTCGGTATTTCCGCATACCAATCAAAGGCGATCCACGACGAGTCGGCGACAAATTGTCGGAAGAGTAAAGCATCACTTCCGCCGGCATTGCAACAACCGGCAAGAAAATGTGCAACATGCTTGCCGAGGGTTTCCGGTTCCATCAAAGGTCTTGAACGAGAGGTGGTACAAAGCCTTTCGGATATTGGACAGCCTCGAATTCTTCAGGGTAAGGTCTACCCGTCCGAATAGATGTCCCGCTCTTTGATTGTGCCAAGGCTTCTCGCACCTGCTGTTCCACCAAGTTCTTGATATCCTTTTCCGGAATCATGCTTTGTGTTGCATCCTTTTTTAACTGATCATCCCCATTGACGGAAGTAATCTCCTTTCCTCCGTCTACAATGTGAATGACTTCTGGGGGTGTCTCTCTTTGGGGTTGCACCTGACTCTGGAGAGTGGCTAGGGCTACAACCATCTCTTCCATCCTTTTTGCCATTTGGGCGATCGTATCATCTTTCTCTTGAAGCTGCCTCCTCATTACTTCTGGTTCGTCTCTTTCTGCGGCTGCAGGAGCACCTTGTGAAGCTGACGAAGCTCGCGTTTCAACCATGTTAATTTCTGCATACTCATCATCCATGAACTCTGAAGAATCAATCTCATCTCCGAATTTCTCTTCTCTTTCCCTTGCTAATCGCCGAATATCAGTTGTTAGCTTTTCCATAGCATCTTCTAGTGGTCATTTCTGTACATCCTTGCAGTTGTCATGTGATAACTGTCGGGTTTCCTTCTCATGAGTCCCCTTTACTGCGGTAGCACTTTCTTCGGACTCAAGTCTCCTGACGAGACTTTCTTTCTCAGGTTGTTGTTTTAATCTTAATTGTCCGGTAGTGGGACGCCATACCATCCTTCTAGCAGCAGAAGGTCTAGGACCGGATGGTCTGTCAGCCAAATGCTGGAAGGTGGTATCCTCCCTAATTTGTAGTCCTGAAACAACGACAGGTGGACTAGCTTTCATTCTCTTATTCGGCTATTCCGCAGCGATAGCAGGTTCTACTCGCAGCCCAAGACGGGATTTGGCTGGCACCCGCCCAATCCTTCTTAAAATTTCTGATACAGGCCATTTTTCTTTCTTTGCTAATTTCTCTATCAAAGTTTGCAGTCGAGAAAATGGCGTAGTTCTAGCCCTTTTCTTACGGCTATCGTTGTAATATGCGGGCTAAGGCAATGCGACAGCAATCTTGCAGACATTTTCTTCATCCTCTGCGGCGGAGAGGGGATGGAATCTACTTCCTCCCAAAAGTGGTACGTATTCAGGCAGCGGTGTATACTCGGCCAGTTCTGGGATTTCCTCCAGGAAAGGAACTTCAGCAGCTCTGGCTTCTCTAGCAATCCTTCTACTTTTGTTCCTTCTCTGAGTCCGTGTCAGCGATGGAATTCTCGAGCTGGACCCGATTTCAAAAATAGAAGGTTTCACAGGAAGGTCTGTACCCTCCACGGTAACAGGTTCATCATAGTTCTGAATTTCCTTCCCCTTTAGTTTGGCAGAAGCCGGGGTAGGTGCAGAGACAACTAGACCAGTGGGGGTAGCAACAACAGTCCTTCTGTGGACAACAGTACTCCTCTCAGTTGGAATCTTTTGCAGAAGAGGGAATTAATGATTTGACTTGAGGTTAAACTCAATCAACGGCTTCTCAGTTTCTAGTACTTTGCTTGTGAGTGAAAAGAGAGTGACGTCGGGGATTTTGATGTTGGTGTCCCCGAATCCTTGTCTGAACGAATAATTCCATTATCAGGCAGTTCGTCCTTGAACATGGCCAGGTCGAGTCCGTTGACGAAGGAGAAGATCAGTTTTGGGTCTTCCATTTCTGCAGGGCAGATTCCAAGTGTTAGTCCCCGAATCGTACTTCTTCTTATCGTATAACTTATGACGAAAAAGAAAGAGTCCGAACACATTTCTGTTTATCTTAGTGTATTTGTGGTATTAAAGGAAAATTGTCTTTTCGGAAAGATTTGTTCATTAGGAAGGAGAATTATTTAAAAGAAGGAGAGTTATAGGAAGAGTAAAAGGAATTGATTAGGAACTGGAAAATGAAGAGAAAGTCTTGTAGAAACTTCTCGACCCACAAGACCTCTCCTAAACTAATACCTATTGGGGGTCCACCCCACCTCAGAAATGAGGTAAAAGGATTCTCGGAACCTCTCTATTTAGGGGTGTCTAAACAGTGGCTCCTAAATCCGAGAGAATGTTGGCTATACTTGTTCAAGGTAGAAATGAACATAGTATTCCAACGGAAAGAAGGGTAGTTTGATCCACAAGGGACATGGATACACTACCGATTTTTGAAAGCAGAATTATCTGATTAAAATGGAGAGAGGAATTTTCCCCAGCAGAGTCGCCAGAAATTGTCGGCATATTTTTAGGTTGAGTGTTGTATTTTTTAAAAGTGGTCGCCTACAGAAATTATCGGTGAATTTTTAATTTAATTTAAATAAATAATTTGAAAAGTAGTATTTGATTTTAAATTTGAAAATTTTAAGATATGAAATCAAACTGATCTCACATCCCGAATAGTTTACATAAACGAGCACCACACCACAAATCATGTATCTATCTCGAAGAATAGACACCTTTGCTTGATAATGGGGCTCGATTAGATAAACTAGAAAGGTTTGTGACATCCGTTTGGTCTGCGAACCAATTTTATAAGCCGACAAGTTCCCCTGCTTAATACAAAGAAATTAAGCAGGGTTTATATTATCTGGGTTCTTAAAATTCCCTATAAGGGCAAGCCCCTATAGTTAATTACATCTTAAGTGACGGGAATCACCTAAGAAAACTATCGATAGTAATCAGTGGTTCTGCTCTCAAGAATTTCAATGTTTAAGTTTTCAAGGGATTGAATTTTAGAATTTCAATAGGGAATAGCTCAAATTTGAAACAGTTTATTTTAGGAGTCCAAAGGAAGAGGAGTAGGAGAAGCTGAGGATCCAAGAAGAATCTTGGCAACTTCCCAAACTATCCTATTGTTTGGCTTCGAGTTTAAGAAAATCCTAATATTATCCGATATTTCAATCTTGCCAATTTTAATTAATTTGGACTTATATTTGTATGATAAAATCATACAAATAGCCTCGAAGATATGAGGGTTTATGTCGTACTAAACGACTACCTCGGAGTCCTAAGACCGGTTAGGGCTTAATTTACATGACATGATCATGCAAATGCCTAACGAAGAGTTGAGGATTTATGTTGCACTAGGCAAACTACCTCGAAATCCTATGGATTGGTTATTTAATTCTAATAATGGTTTTGCTGATGTAGATTCAAGTTTTGCTGACGACGATGGCCGTGCTGCCCACCATGCTCCGAGCTTCTTTGTTGTTGTAGAGGTTTAGTTTTAGAAGTCATAAATCAGGAGATGAGAGAAGTGTTCTGGTTTAGAGAAAATCTTAAAATGCAGGTGTTTTTTAATATTTTAATTAATCAAATCTTAAAGTTGATTATAACGACACCGGTTAAGATCCCACGGTTCCATCCTTTCGGCATAGTTATTTTTATCGGATTCACTTAGTCCAGATTAATTTGCGAAACTCAACTGAATGAGTTCCACACTTTCAATTAGACCGTGGGAAATCCCGTTAGCAATACGTAGGTTACATCATCCGAGGTATTCCCGATCGTCCAACAAGACGTTTTAATTTAGTTGTAATTGTAGTTTTATGTTCGATTTGTGATTAAATTTTGAGTTGTTTTATATTTTGAAATGTTGTGGCGGTGAATTTTATCTTGTAATGACTTTTAATTTAGTTTTGGTTTCAGTTTTAGGGGCTATCCTAAAGGTGTGGGTTTTCATGCAACAGTTATTTATCATGCAAGAAAAGTAAGTGCGATGCGATTAAATAAATTGCAACAAAATAAAAGCGTACCTGGAGGGTCTTCCCGTCATCCTAAGCTGCACTTAAACACAATTTAGAATATTTAAGCAAGTTCCTAGGTAAAGCTAAGGGAAGGGTTATGGTTTTCTACTAAATTCCTAATCCTATAGCTAGTCATTTCCTATGACGTCTAGGTTCTTGTGTTTTGGTTTGAGGACGATTTTCTTCATCAAAGAACAATTAAATTCAATTACTCTTATAAATATCCTATCATATTGAAGAAGTGCTTAAGAAAAATCTTAAACATCTTTTCAATATTGCCAGAATTGTTTTAAGTCCAAATGAATTTAACTATACAAATGAATTAATCGTCCGAGAATTCAAGTTTTGTTGTTATCTTACTCAGTGAACTAGGACATTTGAATATCCTTATGAGGGAAGTAACATTTCATTTAACATTCTGTTTAGGAGTTATGGCAACAAAAGCTTTCGAGGGCAAATTGATGTTCAAATGGTTTGTGATTTAATTTAATTTTAGTTAACGAGTTTAAATTTGGAATAGTGTTCAAGTTGCTTCATATTTATTTTTGAATTTCTTTATGTCTTAGGTGATGTTATTTTTAATTCAATTTAATTTAACTTTAATTTAATTTAATTTGGTTTAGTTTTAATTTTAATTTAATTTAATTTGATTTTAATTTTAACTTGATTCGATTATTTAATTTAATTTAATTCAATTTAGTTTGATTTGATATGATTTAATTTAATTTAATTTAGTTTGATTTAATTTAATTTGATTTAATTTACTTTAATTTAATTTAATTTAATTTAATTTAATTTAATTTAAATTTTAATTTAATTTTATTTTAATTTTAATTTAATTGAAATTTTAAAAGGGTTTAATTTAAATAATTTAACTTTAATTTAATTTAATGATTAAGTCTTTTAGCATTTTAAATCTTAAATTTAGATTATCATTTTAATTAGGAATTAAATATTATTGAGATGATTAATTTAGGGATTCTTAAATTAAAGAACAAATCTCTTCCTAATAGTATCCCTGTTTTAATAATTCCAATTTTATTATTCTTCCAAATTTAATTAATTATTTAATTAAGGTTTATTTCAATTATTTTTAAATTGTTTGGTAGGTTACTATTCTTTAATTATTTAAATTTCAATCATCCAAATCATATTAGGATCAAATATTTTACTCTTTAATTTTATTAAGCCTAAAGTTTTAATTAAAGGTTAAAATTTTAATTACCATTTTGCCCTTCAAGCTTAATAATTCCATAACTCGCTAAATTGAGCTTAAATAAACTTGAAATTTTATGTGACTTCACTCATATGTCAATAAAGACATGAGTGGAGAAAATGTGATTTTTCTGTATTTAATTTATTTATGTAATTATTTTTGGTGGAAAATAGGAATTTCTAAGGAAAATTTAATAATATGACCAAGGGAAAGTTTCTATCCTTAAGAAAATTATGGGACATTCCTAAAGACCAGAGGACCACTTGGACCAATTTTGGTGATTTTTTGAATTATATTCTTTTTATTATAATTATTTTGTTTTTTGGAGTATTAATTAATTTAAAAAAAAATAAAGGTTGAAAAATAAATTTTATATTTTTCAAAAATCTCTCTAATATCAAAGAAATCAGAGAATCAATTTTTACAATTTTCTGATTTTTCTTTGATTTATTAGAATTATTTTAGTGGAAATGCTAAAAAATACATTTTTTTAATTTTAAAATTACCTTAGGGCTTTAAAATTTAATATCTCATCAAATAGACCTAAGAAAAATATGGGGTTTGTTCCTAAGTGATTAAAATTCAAAATGTGACATTTTGGTGAATTTTATTATTTTTGTGATTTTTATTATTTTTTAATTATTAAAATATTAAAATAATACAAAAATCAACTTTTTTAGAAAATTACAATTTTCTTTTTCATAAATTCCCCTGATATCAGAGAGGCTCCAAAACCAATTTGGTGAATTTTTGAAAAGTATTTTGAAAGTTATGAATTTTTAAAGTTTAAATTGGCTAAATGACTTAATCAACCCATTTAGTAGCGCTAACCAAGTCCAATTGACTTCAAATTTTTATGGTGGGTTCCTCTGATCCTAAAGGTCAGTGGAGAATTGATTTCAAGTCAATTTGATGTATGATTAGCTCTAATTAATTAAGGACCTATTTTGGGTGTTTAGGCCAATTAGGGTTATTCCAAGTGGATTGATTCAAGACCTATTTTTCCTGGAGTCCTCTGGTCATAAGAAACATCACCAAATTTTCCTAGAATTTATTTCACAACATGCTAATTATTGGATTTAAAATACTCAAAGCAGTAACGTGAATTTGAAAAATCAATAACTTCTCATAGGGATGGCCTCTGACCTTGGAAAATTCAGGGAATATTCCCAAGTTCAGAGGCTTCAAAAGCCCTATGGTCTCATGCCATGGTGAATTTCCTATATGCATGGAGAATTAAAACAATGCAGTGAGTAAATAAATCATTAAAAATAAAATACTTGATGAAATTAAATGATTTCTTTTCCACATTATTCTCCTATGTTCACTGAGCAAGGGGGTATTTTTATTTTATTTTTCTGATTTTCCTACACAAAGTTATGCATTTTTGAAGTTTAGGGAATTAAATAAATCAAAAAAATACCCTAATTTCCTACTTATCCACGCGGCGCCATGCCATCCTCGGCAGCTCCGAACGCACACGCGTCGTCTTCTGATTCGGCACCGCCATCCAACTCAGCGCTCCTGGGGCCCGCTGTATCATTCCGTCTCCTCATCCGGCGCGATCCTGGCCGTCCGTCCGCGCGTGTATGGAATGAACGACATCCGTTCATCGTCCCCAAGCGTTCTCACCCGAGATTCGTCCACACTAAAACCCTAAGAACTCACTCATTTCTCAACGGATTTTCGTGTTCTTGTGCTCTATGGATTCGTCTTGAAGAGACGAATACATCTATATGGTGATCATGCATTGAAATTAAGGCATTTGAAATGGAGAATCTCCAGAAGCTCAGGATAAAGAGTTAGCTCTTACCTTTGCTCAGAGAAGTGTGGCCTCAATCTGAGGGTTGTGTCACCTTCGATTGGGTCCAAGCAAGCTCCAGATGAAGTCTCCTGGTCTAGTGAATTGCCTAGGTATGATTTCGACCAAGCCCGATCACAAAGCTTGGAGTCTGGAACAGATGGGTGGCCTGGAGAGGGGGCTTTTGCTGGTGGACTTCTTCCCTTGGTCTGGTGAAGGTGTAGGACCAATCAATTTGAAGATTGATCCACTGTGGAGAAGTGTCCTGGTTTTGGGTGGAATTTTGGCTGAGAAAATGGGCTCTGTTGGTGGGGATTAGGGCAAATTGTCACTGGGGATCAACTGCTCTAAGTATGGAGAGTGTTCTGGAGCAATTTTTACAGGGTTTCAGTAAGGTCTGGTTCAGCACCTCTCATGGCCGAGAGGAGGTGAGGTTTAAATAGGAGATGATGGAGGGCCTCCCAGGGGGGTTTAAGGCTTGGGATCTGCTGCTTAGGTCAAGGGAAGAACAGCCATGATGGCCATTGGGCATGGGGCAACTCAGCAAGTAGGAATTCCAAACTTTGGCTCACATGGGTTCTCTCGGCCTGGTGGTTTCCGACGGCTGTGGTGGCTGGCCGGCCAGGGTCAGGTCACCCTCAAGGTCAGGGAGGTCAGGGCTGGGGCTTAGTGCGATCAATTGGCCATGGACATGTGTAAAGGAGTTGAATTGAAATGGTATGGGTGGAAGGCTATTTTGGGTCCAAATGAGTCAACCCACCATTTTGGGTTTGGTGCACCCTTCCATGGCTGATTTGAGCTGAGGGAGGATCGAGTGAATCAGCTAGAATAGGGTAGAGAAGTCACCATCCATGAATATTTTAATTAATCATGGATTAAGGTGAAGCATTAAAAGGGTTAAAACCTTTTTAAGGGGGCTTAAAAGAGGCTCCTCCTTTTGCCAATAATGGCTTGATCACATGTCAAACCTTCCATGGCTTCATGTGGCTTGTCCATGGCTTGCATGTGGCTTCATGGCTTGTCTTTTGCTTGGGGAAAAGCTTGGTCAATTTCATGAAAATGGAATTGGGAAATTTTGGTAATTTAGGGGTGATTTGATGGGATTTGGCATATGGCTTTATTTGGAACCATTTGATGATTGATTTGAACTTAGGAAATGGCTTTGATTAAATGGATGGCAAATGGAAATGTCATGTGGGCTTTAGGGTAGATTTTGGGCTCTTTGAAATGGTTTTAGATGGGCTTTTAAAGTGATTTAGGGAAGTGGTTTTTTTTTTATTTTAGGATGAGAATTTTGAAAAGGATTGGATCCAATGAGTGTTGAATTTAGTTTGGGAATGTTTCATGAATGATTTGCAATAAATTTGAAGTATTTGGGCTATGTTTTGGTTGGATTTAGACCTCTTTGGTGAATGGGCCAATATAGGTCAAATTGGGCTAACTTGGGCCAATGTTGGGCTAGGGTTGAAATTGATGTAAAATAAATGTTTGTAAATGTTTATGGGAGTGTTTCAAAGAGGTTTTGGCTTTGGTTGGGTTTTGATTTTGGGGTTTGGGCTTATTTGGGTTAGGTTTGGGTTTAGGTCAAAATTGGGCCTTTTAGTTTTGGGTTGAATTTGAGTGGGGTTTGGGTCTAAATTTTGGGTAAATCATGTTAGTGTTTTGTTTGTGGGGATGTTAAGGAAGGTTTAGAAAAGGTTTTGGGTTAATTGTAGTTGAATTGGGTTAGTTTGGATTAGGTTTGGGTCATGGGCCCAAATTGGGCTTTAAGGCCAAAAGTGAAATTGGATTCAAATGTCAATCAAATTGGACTTGGATCTGGTCTAGATTTGTGTTGGGAATGTTGAATTGAAGTTTAAAATTGAATTGGACCAGAATTTGGGTCAATTGGGTAGGTTTGGCTTGACATTGGGTTCATTTAGGGTTAAAATGGGTCAAATTGGGGTTTTGATAAAAGTGGGATAAATTGACAAAATTGGCCCATGGTGTAGTTAAACCAAATGAAATTTGGAATATTTGGGATTTTCTGGAATTTTTTGGGAATTTTCTGAATTTTTGGATTTTTGGGTCAAGAGGGGTATTTTGGGTATTTGGAGGGTATTGGGAGGTATTTTTGGAATTTTTGATATTTTTGGCTATGGATGGTCAATTTGAGTGATGTGGAAATGTTCAAGGCTAATTTTGGGGAATTTTGGGTGATTTGGAAATTTTGAAAAATTTGGGGTAATTTCAAGGGCTTTGGGTAGGCTTGGCGGGTGTAGGGTCCCAGGGGTCAAAAATTGAAATTTGGGAAAATTGAAGATTGGGTGAATGTAAGTGGAGTGAAATCATTTTGGTTGAGCCATGAAGCCATATCAAGCCCACATGAGCCATGAAGGGACTCATTTGAGGCGTCCACTATGTTGTTCCTAACCCTCTTAGCCAAGGGCTTAGGGGTTAAGGACCATCCATGTGAATCACCTTTATGAGTCAGGAGGTCAAGTTAGGTATGGGTGTGTTTTTAGGATGTGTGTGAAAGTGTAGTGTATAGGTGTAGCGTGTGTGTAAGTCAGCCCTTCACCAGACCAGGCCACCAAGGGCAGTCCTAAGGCCAAAGAGTCTTGTAGGAACTCATCCTTTAAACTTCCACATTTGATTTCAACCCTCTAGGTGATTAGGGGTCTACAATCAAGTTTGTGGAGTTTGCAGGGAGTTAAGAAGTGGTTTGAATTTCTAAGTGGTGGGTCCCAATTCTAATCCTCTAGGATAGTCAAAGGAAAAGCCTAAGGCTAGATCCTAAGTACTAAAGAGAACAAGAGAAGACCTCATAAAAAATGAGGTCAACAAAAAGACATTATCATATGGTCTAATAAATGATATCCTTTATAAACGATCTTTTAATCAAATGTGGTTAAGATGCTTAAAATAAGTTGAAGCTCAAGAGATTGTTAAGGAGGTCCATTCAGGTTTATGTGGCACACATCAATCTAAACCTAAAATGAAAATGAAAATAAAAAGAATGAGATATTATTGGCCGATAATGATGACTGATTGTCTTGACATTGCAAAGAAATGCCATCCGTGTCAGATACATGGGGTAGTTTTACACCAGTCTCCAAATGTTTTAAACCCAACTATTGCATCTTGGTCGTTTGAATGTTGGGGCACCGACTTAGTGGGCCCTATAGATCCTCCATCATCTAAGGGTTATCGATTCATTCTAGCAACCACTAATTATTTCTCCAAATGGGCAGAAGCAATACCTCTTAGAGAAGTAAGGGTATAACAAGTCCTTTATTTCTTTAAGACGCATATTGTTTATAGATTTGGAATCCTTCAAAGGGTCATAACAGACAATGGATTGGACTTTAAAAATGCAAAAATGATTAATTTTATCTAAAGACATGGGATAGACTGGAGGTATTCCACAATTTATTATCTTAAAGAGAATGGTTTAGCTGAAGCCTTTAATAAAAAATTGGTTCAAATTTTGAAAAAGACATTAGTCAACAGCCTAGGACAGTGGCATGAACAATTAATAGAAGCTTTATGGGATTATAGAACTACATACCATACACCAACACGGTCAACACCGTTTGCTTTGGTATATGGTTCTAAGGCTATACTACCACTCAAATTTCAAATCCCTTCTCTAAGAGTTGCGATAGCAAATAAAATAACTGAAGAAGAGAATGCCAAACTACGACTTCAAGAACTCGAGTTTAGAAGGAAAACGTCTATAAGCTCAGCAAAATCTTGAACTTTATCAAGCAAAAATGAAATGGGCCAACAACAAGTTAGTTCACCCCAGAACCTTTTGAATCGGTGAATTAGTTTTAGTTCTTTGAAGACCTGTACTAGCTCATCGAAAGATAGGTGACAATTTTGAACCAATATGGGAGAGCCCATATGAAATCGAAAAGACATATTCTGGAGTATCTTACCAACTGGTGGATTGTCAAGGAGAAAGAATCTTGCCTCCAATCAATGGTTGTTTCTTAAAGAAATATTATGCAACATGAAAAAAGATGACTTATTTATAAACTGGGATAAAAAATTATTTCTTAAAATCATCTTTGAGATATGAATCTTGACTTTTATGTCATGAAACATCTGTTTCTCTTATTAAACAAATGTTAATAAGCATCGTTACTTAACATAAAAAAGCCTAAAATGTTACATTATCTTGTTGTTTTCAGGAAAAATGTCTATGGAAAGTCTTCTTTTCACATTCCGAGGTGGTGTTCGTCTGGCTTTGGACCGACGATGTGTTGAAAAAGGATGTAGGATTCACTTCGATTTTGAACTCTCCCAAATTGAATTACTCCACGACGGACCTTTACTATCCATTGCTAATCAGCAAGAAGCAAAAGGAAAACCATCCGTATTGGAGTTCAAGCTTTGTCAGCAAGCTAACGAGACAAAAAATCCAATTGATAATGGAAAACTGAAGTAAGATAGAATGATATCCACTAGCAGTGTAAAGAAATCAGCTTCTGGAATGAAAAGAGCCCAAAGGCGAAATCGCAATAAAAGGCTCAAGAAGCTGGCAGAAAAAGAAAGACAAGACCCGAAACCAATGGAAGAAGATGAAGAATTCAAATTTCTAAGACTTAAGGACATCTCCAAAGAGACGTATTATGTCTTAGGAGAAGAAATGATCGAAGAAGAGGAAATGATTGAAAGGAGAGTATTCACTCCCGTTCCTTATGAACCAACATTGGATCTCTGGACGACTGAAGTATTAAATGAAAAACAGATTGCTTCTCGAGAGGAAGTGAGACATATCAGAGCTATCAAGAAACAAACATTTGAACAATTTGAATATATTAATGGTCGAACCATTAATATATTGGAAGGCATTCAATTGTTTACCTAAGTTTTTGACGATGTGGAAAAAGTTGCCATTATCGAGCATGTGATGGATGCACATGATCAAGGACGAGCTGAACAACTAAAAAGAAGGACATATTCCGAACCAAACAGATGGATTCGTGGAAAAGGTCGCATGACAATTCAATATGGATGTTGTTACAACTACGTTGTGGACAAGGACGACAATCCCCCAAGGATACTACGACATGAGCAAGTAGATCCACTATCGAAAGTCATAATTCCAATTAGCAGACGGCTCATAATGTGGAATATAATATCTAGTGATTGTATGCTAGACAGTTATATTATGAATATATATGAGGAGGGCGACTGTATACCACCTCATATTGACAGTCAAGATTTTGAAAGACCCTTTTGCACTCTCTCCCTCATGAATAGATGTTCTATTCTATTTGGAAGAGAAATACAGATTGTGGGCCCTTGAGAATTTCATGGATCTTATCAAATTCTCTTACCATGGGGATCAGTTTTAGTCTTGCAAGACAAGGGAGCTGATGTCTCAAAACACTATATACTGAGTGTGAGTCGAAAACGCATATGGATAACACTAAGAAGAATGCGCCCTGAGAAACGTCTTGGGGGATATCGACCGATACCAGAGCTGGAAGAATTACAACCCTTAGAGCTGCCATGACCCCATGAAGGTTTAAACACCTAAGACAAATTCTATGAACAATGTCTCGAAGTGTTAGACATTTCGCGGTAGGTCTAACAATATTTGAGAACTTTTGACATAGTAGTTTGTAGTGTGTATGCGTTTATTGTGTAATACATAACGTACCGTGAATTTTTTATATCTATGTACATTATTAGAAGTGGAATGAAATCTTGTAAGATATTTCCTAGCTAACTACAATACATCGTCAGGTCCAAGAATGCTAAAATGAACTTGAATGACATGATGAACAACTTGTGATAACTAATATGAGAATTATCATTCGGCCTATACAAGTCAAATCCCCAGCGGATATCGCCAGTAAATCTTCGATAAAATGACCAATTATTGACCCAATGACATGTTTAAAACCCCAAAATGACTAAATTATTCAAATAATTAATTTCAAAATTATTTTGATTAATTAATTGAATTTGACTAATAATTTAATTTTCAATATTTTCATTAATGACATAATTAATTAAAATGAAAATTAAATTAAAAGTCATAAAATGAGAAAATGCACCAAAATGAAATGAAAATGACAAAACTAATCAAATAATTAATCTCAAAATTATTTTGATTAATTAATTGGCTAATGATTTAATTTTTAAAACATTAATTAATGACATAATTAATTAAAATGAAAAATTAAATTCAAAAGCCATAAAATGCACAAATTAATTAAAATTAAAGGAATTAATCAAATAATTAATTCCAAAATTATTTTTAATTAATTTATTAACCAATAATTTAATTTTTAAATTTTAATTAATGACATAATTAATGAAATGAAAATTAAATTGAAAAGTCATGAAAATGGACAAAATTCAAATTTAATGACATGAATATTAATCAAATAATTAATTTCAAATTATTTCCAATTAATAATTGATTAATAAAATATTTTCCAATATTTAATTAATGACATAATTAATTAAAAATGGAAATTAAATCAAGAGGGGAATTAATTGGAATTTTTAAACCTATGACATTTTGGTTTTCTAAAAATTCCAAAACTCCTTTATGATGTCACACAAGATCTCACATGGGTTAGACACAACCCATATGACCCATTAAAGAGAAAACAACCCATGGATGACTCATATTTAACCATGGTTAAGAGCCATAATGACATAAAAATGAGGTGGCAAAACCATGGTAATTTGAAGTATGACTCACCCCCTTTGCAAAGTGAGCTGTCTTACCATGGTGAGATAAGTTTAGCCACCTCCTTAGCCACCTAATGATAAGAAGACAAGGCTTTAACAATTCTCCACACCATGGCTAAGCTCATCATAACATTTTATAAAAATGTCAAAGGGGGGAGCTAATGTGTCACCCCCATGAAATGATAAATGAGGTGTTGCAAGGAGAAGGCCTCGACCATTTGAGTCACCATTAACCTCTTCCTTAGCCAATGGAGTGGAAACAAAGAGATCAAGAGCTTATCATGACAATTTGGATCAATGATTGCCATGAAATGTGCACTTGCTTAAGTGGAAAAATTCTCATGGGAAATGAGGAGGTGATGGTTGGATTACATGGGGGAGGCTGTACTCCAGAACTCTAACCATACCATGATCAAATCCTAAGCTAACCAAGGTTGAAACATAGTCATTCATGGCTATAAAATGACCCCTTGGTCAAAATTTTGAGGAAGAGAGAAAAAATCCATAAAAACCTGAAAGCTGCCCAAATCCCTTAGCTCCCAACACAAAAAGTCTTACTAAGGACCTCAACAACCTATTCCAACCAAGATCAAGCCATAGGATCAGCCCAATCAAGACAATTTGGCCAAAACCCAAGTTCAGCCCAAACTAGCCATTTTACCAAAATTGCTCACCAAGGCTATCTACAAAACCAAATTGAAGTGATAAAGATCTTCTTTGGGAGTCCTAGAAGTTGCCCATCAAGGCTCATCAAGCTTAAGATTATTGTGGCCAAGGTATGGATTTATTTTGTCCAAAATAATCCATAATAAAAAAATTATAGGTTAAACTAGCCCAGAAATGTATCATCACCGTATAGATATAATCTATACATCCAAATGATTCCATAGGTTAAAAAACCACTCAATTTCATTGAGAAATGAGTGGGATATTGAGTTTTGAAGTTGGAAGGTTTGAAATATTTTCAAATTTTTGGGGATTAATCTCCGTCGTCCGTTCCCGTGTTTTGGAATGGACGGCGCTGATATGGAGATCCCATGTCCCGTGTGCGGATCTGCACAGCGGATCTTCTCACTCTTCGATGCATGCGAGGACACTCGTCAAGCCCTTGATTTTCCGGGCCAAGTTTAATACATATCAACCTTAAATTTCTCAAAAAAATCATATCTTTTTATCCAAAGCTCCTAAAAATAAAATAAATATACCTTTGGAAAGCACTTGAAGAGAAGAAAATTATGAGACCAAAATCATAAGTTTATTCTCAGTATTTAGTTTTTAAATAATTAAATACTCTCTAGAGTATTTTAATTATTAAAAATTATTTACAAAAAAGAAAAATGTGAAATTTTTATGGAAGAACCTTTAAGTCCTTAGACATATTTTCTGATTTTTTAAGGCTATGATAGCACTCTAGGATGTGATTTTCATTCCATGATATTTTTTAATTATTTCCAAAAATAATTATAAAATTTGGAAAATTGGAAAATTAAAAATTAAAATGATTGAGAATCTTAGGGTGACAGATAAGAATCCTAAAATAACAATTCTCAAGCTATCAAATCAATCTAAAAGACATTTCAAAACATGGTGAAGATTTATTAATTATAAAATTAATATTTCAAAACCTTTCTTAATCCATTTCATAATGGACTAAGCCAATGATGAATCCAAACTCAAATGAACGCAAAATAAACATTAATTAGGTTTAAAGATAACTTAAGCCTAATCAAGATCATTAAACCTTATGGTTTAACACAAAAATTAAAACTTTAATTAGATTTTAAGACATATTAAACTTAATTAATCCATTAAACCTCAACTAAATTAGGTTTAAAACAAAATCAAGATTTTAATTAAGTTTAAGGATAAATTAAACTTAATTAACCCATTAAAAGTTAACTAAATTAGGTTTAATACAAAAATTGAGACTTTAATTAAGTTTAAAGACATATTAAACTTAATTAACCCATTAAATCTTAACTAAATTTTGTTTAATAAATAAATTAAGAATTTAAATAAGTTTAAAGACATATTAAACTTAATTAATCCATTAAACCTTAACTAAATTAGGTTTAATACAAAAATCAAAACTTTAATTAAGTTTAAAGACATATTAAACTTAATTCACCCATTAAACCTTAACTAAATTAGGTTTAATACAAAATCAAAACTTTAATTAAGTTTAAGGACATGTTAAACTTAATTAACATTCTTAAACATTAGGTTTAAGGAAAACCTAAACTTGATTAGGTCTAACCCATTAGACCTAACTAAACCATTAAGTCTTAACTAATTTAGACTTAATCAAACCTAAACCCTAATTAGGTCTAACCCATTAGACCTAATTAAACTATTAAGACATAACTAAATTAGACTTAATCAAACCTAAACCATAATTATGTCTAACCCATTAGATCTAATTAAACCATTAAGTCTTAATTAAATTAGACTTAATCAAACCTAAACCCTAATTAGGTCTAACCCATTAGACCTAATTAAACCATTAAGTCATAACCAAATTAGATTTAATCAAACCTAAACCCTAATTAGGTCTAACCCAGTAGACCAAATAAAGCCATTAAGTCATAGCTAAATTAAACATAATGAAACCTAAACCTTAATTAGGTCTAACCCATTAGACCTAATTAAACCATTAAGTCTTAACTAAATTTGACTTAATCAAACCTAAACCCTAATTAGGTCTAACCCATTAGACCTAATTAAACCATTAAGTCTTAACAAAATTAGACTTAACAAACCTAAATCCTAATTAGGTCTAATCCATTAAACCTGATTAAACCATTAAGTCTTAACTAAATTAAACTTAATTAAAAATAAACCTTGATTAGGTTTAATCCTTCATAAATCTTAATCAAATAAAACTTAATCCAACTTAAACTCTAATTAAATCTATCACAATAGACTTAATTAAACTATTAAACCTTAACCAACTAAGGTTTAATCAAATTTAAATCATAATTAACTCACCGTACTAGACTTAATTAATCTATTAAACCTTAACCAATTACGGTTTAATCAAACTCAAACCTAAAACAACCCTTAACTTAGGTTCAACCCAACTTGAACCCAAGTTCAATCTTTAACTTAGGTTCAACCCGACTTGAGCCCAAGTTCAACCTTTAACTTAGGTTCAACCCAACTTGAACCCAAGTTCAACCCTTAAGTCTAGGTTCAACCTAACTTGAACCTAACTTAACTCAAACTTAAATCTAACTTGACTTCAACCCATATTAAACTTAAGTCAATCTTAAGTCCAGGTTCAACCTAACATGAACCTAACTTAACTTAAACTTAAATCTAACTTGAGTCCAATCCATATTGAACTTAAGTCATCCTTAAGTATAGGTTCAACCAAACTTAAACCTAACTTAACTCAAACCCAAATCAAATCTAAACTCTAATTAAGCTAACACATTAGACTTAATTAAGTCATTAAACCTTAACTAACTAAGGTTTAATCCAATATAAACTCTAATTAATTCTATCATATTAGACTTAATTAAATCATTAAACCTTAACTAACTAAGGTTTAATCTAATCGAAACTCTAATTAAGTCTATCACATTAGACTTAATTAAACTATTAAACCTTAATCAACTAAGTTTTAAACCAAAATTAACTATACCACATTAGTCTTAATTAAACCATTAAACTTTAACTAAGTAAGGTTTAATCAGATCTAAACTTTAATTAAGTCTATCACATTAGACTTAATTAAATCATTAAACCTTAACTAGCTAAGGTTTAATCCAATCTAAACTCTAATTAAATCTATCACATTAGGCATAATTAAACCATTAAACCTTAATCAACTAAGGTTTAATCAAACCTAAACCTTAATTAAGTCTACCACATTAGACTTACTTAAACTATTAAACCTTAACTAACTAAGGTTTAATCCAATCTATACTTTAATTAAGTCTATCACAATAGACTTAATTAAACTATTAAACCTTAATGAACTAAGGTTTAATTCAACCTAAACCATAATTAAGTCTACCACATTAGACTTAATTAAACCATTAAATCTTAACTAACTAAGATTTAATCAAATCTAAACTCTAATAAAGTCTATCACATCAGACTTAGTTAAATCATTAAACCTTAACTAACTAAGGTTTAATCCAATCTAAAATCTAATTAAGTTTATCAAATTAAACTTAATTGAATTATTAAACCTTAATCAACTAAGGTTTAATTCAACCTAAACCATAATTAAGTCTACAACATTAGACTTAATTAAACTATTAAACCTTAACTAACTAAGGTTTAATCAAACCTAAACCTTAATTAAGTCTACAACATTAGAATTAATTAAATTATAAAACCTTAATCAACTAAGGTTTAATCAATTTTAAACCAAGCCTAAACCCTAATTAAGTCTAATACACTAGACTTAACTAACTAAAGTTTAACTAAAATAAGCCTAACTAATTAGACTTAATTAATGTTTAAACCTTACTCAAATAAATCTCGGTTAAATTAAAGTAGACTTAATTAAAATTTAACCCTTACCTAAAAAAGAACTTAGATGGTCAATAATTCTAATTAAGTCTAATTTAATTAGACTTAATTAACCTTTAAGTACTATTTAAACAAGGCTTAGAAATTAATTAGGTATATTCTAATTAAACCTAACTAATTAACTTAAGTTCAAACAGACATGAACTCAATTTAATTAGATTTAATCTACATTGAATCTAACTTAAGTTAATTCAATCTACAATTAATCTATCTTTAAATTCTAACTTTTGTTTAAACAGACATGAACTTAAGTTAATTCAATCTACATTGAATCCAATTTTCCAAATGATGATTTTAGAAATGAAAATTATGATTTTATAATATGTGATACTACGCAAGTATACGTATCGTTTATGAAGAAATATAGGACTTTCTGATTAAGCCCCGAGAATTCGAACCCACAGGGAAAATGTGAAATCTTTAAAGTAATTAGAGAAATTATCTTTTTACTTTCTTTAATTGTTTTCGAAAAAGTATGTCTTGATTTTAAAAATTTTTGAAGGTTGATATGCCTCTTTTTTTAAAAAAAACACTTTCTTAATACAATGCAAAGTAAGAAATTAAAATTACAATAACTAATAACACTGGATGTAAAATACTATTAACTAGAACATCTTTTTCTTTCCTTTCATAAAGTAGTAATAATTCTTAAAATATTGTTGTGGAAGTATTGAAATTTTTGTTGTGACAGATAGAAGCAAATGTGTTCTTTAACCTTACTTGGTTCTATAAAGAACATAGGTTAATTTGAAATTTAAATTAATTTTAACATGGTTAAGAAGGGAAGATACCAGTCTCTCACACTAGAGTACCCGCGATTCCCACCACTTGGGGGCTAACTTCTCATAATAAAACTCAAAACTTCAAACAAAATTAGGGGGTTTTAGCCTGTCACTCTAAAATCCTCTAATTTTACTCCCTTTTATAAAAATATCTTCTAATATTACATTCAATTATATGGACTACAGTTCCACCCATATAATTTCATGTGATTCTTACTAACTTTTATGAGACAATACCGCATTGGATCTTACAAAATCTCAGGAAATTTACAACTTAACAGGCCAAATTAAGAAGTAAACAAAGTTTTTAGAATCAATCTTAACAACTTCTTCCAACTTTTAAAAACTTATACTTTCCACAACAATTCTCATTAAATTTATTACTTCTCTATTTAAGAAAGAAAAAGATAAAGTAAACTACTCAAAATGCATTGAGAAAATAAAAAAACACATTGATTTGAAATTAAAAACAACGATGAGAAAAATTATAAATGAAAGCAAGTATTAATAAAAAGATTAAAAGTAAACACTTATTTGAAAATCCTCTCCACATGACTAAGGAAGTTCCTCTAAAACTTTGACTCTTCGCTAAACTACTCCTCAGAGCAAGTCTCCCAACTCCAATGACTCAGAATACAGACTTCAGACTTCAATAAAAACTAAACTAAAAGAAAGAAAAGAAGTGGGAAGAAGAATACTTCACTCCGACCCTTTTCTCCTTTCTACTCTCTACTCCTACTCTAAATATAAACTTTTAAAATGCAGTGGAAGAATAATGGAAGTACTCTTCAAAATGCAGTGGAAGAGTCTCCTCAAATTGCCTCCTTAAAGCTTTCCTAAGACTCTCTTTAAATGGTAAACCAAAAGGTGCCTTGGTGTTGCTTCAAAATGTGTCCAGATTCAATTTATCTACCAAGGAACGCACCCCTTCATTCAAACTTGCCCCCCAAAGGATGTTATGGATGTTACCACCAACAGTTGCATCCTATCCCCTTTGAAATTGGCGCCAAATCCATTTGAATCTCAATTAATAACTGTGGCCAGTGCCATATTTTTTATTTTTCATTTTTTTGCTCCAAATTTGATCCAATTTTGCTCCTTTCATCATGACCATCCATTTTCATCATACATGCAAGAAAAACACAAAATACCTTCCATTAAAGTGCAATATCATTAAAAATAAGTATAAATATGTGCATAAAAATACTATATATTTTAGGTGTATCAAAATCCCCCAAACATAAAATGTTACTTGTACTCATGTGACAGTTAATCTAATGGAACATTTTAGCATGCAAATTATGTAATATGTTTATTAGGAAGAAAACAAAATTTTGTTTTAGAAATAGAATAGTCCAATTTAGAAAAATTACAGTAATTAAAATCAACTTAAAGTTTAGAAAGTTCTTAAGTAAAAGAAAATGATAAATATACGTCTCTATCTATTTCAGAAATATTTGTAGATTTTTTAAAATATATGATTCAAACATTTATTTTTCTCACTTAAAAATCTTTATTTGAAAAATAATTTTACTTACTATATTACAAATTTAAGTTTTAGATTTTCTCTGAACTTATATCTTAAACTTTAGGTATGAAACCAATTTTTTATCATGTCCTTAAATCCTCAAGCTTCTCCTCCCTTTTCAGATACTATATATATATATATATATATATATATATATATATATATATATATATATATACACATATATATATATATATATGTATATATATATATATGTGTGTATATATAATGGCGGCTCGGTAAGGAGGGAGGTGCTCTGCTAGGGTTTGCTTTCTGCGGCTGGAGGTTTGGATGGAGCCGGTAGGTTCTTTCTCCTGTTTCTTCTTCCTGGAGAGACTTCCTCTTGGGTTTTTTGGTTGTTTGGAAGGGTTTTGTCTTTCCCGGGTTGGAAGATTTTCAAATTTTTACTGTTGCATTGGCTGGTTTGGTGTGGGGGAGGGCTTTCTATGGCTAACCCTGCTCGGCCATATCCTATTGATGCTGCTACTAATGCTCTGTGGGCTAAAGCTTCTTATGCTGGGGTAGTGGGTATGGGGAACTCTGCCCACAAATCCTTTGACCATTTGGTTTTTCCCCGAAGCATTGCATGATATCTGCTGCTTGGTAGGGGTAATGCCCCTTTCATTAATCCTGTTGGTAACAAGGATGGCTCGCCTGCTTGTGTTGTTCTCCAAAAATGACATGAAATGTCTTAATGATTCTATTAAGTTTTGTTTGATTGGGAAGTTTCGGATGGGACATCCAAAGATGGAATATGTAAGGAAGAGTTTTGAGGATTTAAACCTTCGTTGGAAGCTGGAAGCTTAGGTCTCTGGAGGGTAGGCATTTGCTCATTAGACTTTCTAATGAGGAAGACTATGCTAAAGTTTTTGGCAAACAATCTATCCTAATTGCTTGGAACATATATGAAGTTATTAAAGTGGACCCCTGAATTTGATCCACTAAAGGAGCCACCTATCATCCCCATGTGGTATAAGCTACCTAATCTACCTATCCAATTATATGATCACAATGCTCTATTTAACATAAGTCAAGCACTGGGAACCCCTTTAAAAACAGACACTCATACTTTTGATCTTGCTAGACCAGCAGCAACAAGGGTTTTAGTGGAAAGGGATATTACTCTCCCTGATATCCATAGAGTGTGGGTGAGAACAGATGAGGATTTACCTGATGAGGGTTTCTGGCAAAAGGTGGAAGTAGAATTTAAACCATTTTACTGCAAGCACTGTAGAATGTTTGGTCATGAGTTGGAAAATTGCTACAGACTTCATCCTCCCAGCAAGAAGAAACCTTTTAGTAAGCAGAAGGTTAACTTGGCTCCTGGGGATGTGCAGGGTCAGAATGCTGAAACTGTCTCCAGGGATGTGGTTATTCTTGACCCTCCAAGGACTGAAAGAGGAAGTACAGATTGTGAAGGGGAAAAAGAGGATGTGCAGAATGTGAAGGAGCAAGCAAGGTGTGGTGGAGGGGGTGAAACCATGAAGACTATGAAGTGAATCCCTCCCTGGGATTATCGGGGAAGTGGAAAAAAGAATGGATTTGACTGGGGGAAAGATTCAAGTGGTGAATGAGGAACTGAAGTCTGGATGGCAAATTCAGAAAAACAGTAAAAGGAAGAAAAGTAAATCAGAGATACAAAGTCTACTGGAATCCCAGCCTTTATGTGATCCTCCTGATAGCCCCTCTACTGCCCCTAGGACTAGGGGAAAAGGGAAACTCTTCTAATATGATAAATTTTCTGTGCTGGAATATAAGAGGGGCTGCTCATCCCTCCTCTCTTAGCAGAGTTAAATATATGGTTAAATATTACAAGCTATGGTGTTTTGCTTTACTTGAACCCATGGTTAATAAAAATTCTCAATGCATCATTAAAAAATTCCCTAACTTCCAATGTTGGATTAATGTGAGTAATAAGATCTGGGTTTTTGCTAGAAAGGAGTTAAATTGTTCTATTTTGGTAGACCATCAACAATTTATGCATATTCAAGTTTCTATTGGTGATTTTGTTGGTTTTGTCACTTTCATTTATGCTAGCTCAGCTCCTGTTCTTCAGCAGAATCTTTGGAATAACCTGGTTAACATTGCTCCCAGCATCAATTCATTTTGGCTTGTTGGTGGAGATTTTAATTGCCTTTCTTCTGCTGCTGAAAAGAAGGGTGGTGCTTCTCCTAGCTGGGCTTCCATGAATAGGTTCAATCAATTTATTGCTGATGCAGCAATCTTTGATCTGGGTTTTTGTGGTCCAGCCTACACCTGGAGAAGGGGTAGAACCTGGGAGAGACTCGGACGAGTGCTTGGGGAATTCCTCTTGGCTTCGAGCAATTTCCCTATACCATTGTGACTCATTTATCCATGGCTGGCTCAGATCACAGACCTTTGCTCATCTCTATTAACAACACTGTTAACAGTAATGGTGGTATGTTCAGATTTCAAAACATGTGGACTAAGCACCCAGATTTTCTGGCTGAACTAGGGAAGGTGTGGGTTTCCCCCATGGGAGGCTCCTCTTGGGGTAATCTATGGAATTTTTCACAAAATCACTGCTCAGCATTTCAGAAACTGGAATTGGACTGTTTTTTGGGAATGTACAGGATAATCTTAAGAAGGCTGAAGAGGATGTGGCTGCTGCTGAAGCTGGTTTTATTAATGGGGTGGGCAGTGAAGCAGCTTTTTATAATGCACAAGATCGGTTGCTGGTCCAGTTCACATACCAGGAGGAGTTTTATAAACGAAGCAATTTCTTGCCAGATTTATTGAAGGGGATAGAAACACTAAGTATTATCATGCATTCATTAAGTATAAGAGGAAGTGTAACATGATTCTTTCCATCACTGATGAAGCTGGGATTGTGCTTCATAATGCAGAAGATATAGCTTTGGATGCTGTTAACCACTTTGCTCAGATGTTTACCCAACCCAATATTTGTCCTACCCCTATTTATGAGAATTTGCTACAGACCCAGAATATGTATGTTCAGAATCTTAACTTAGTGGAAATCCCAGGGAGGAGGAGATAAAAAATGCATTAGACTCCTTAGATGATGCTAAAGCTGCAGGTCCTGATGGCTTCTCTTCCAACTTTTATAAAGCTGGTTGGACAGTTGTTGGGAAGGAGATTATTCAAGCTGTACAAGACTTCTTCCAGGGTATGGATCTTCCCAGGTATTTTTCTGCCTCTACAATTGTTTTAATCCCAAAAAACAAATTGAGAAAATCATGGGGAGATTACAGACCAATTAGCCTTACTTCTGTAATGTCCAAAATTATCAGTAAAATCATCATGGCAAGACTGCAGCCACATTTGAATCTTCTGATTTGCCCCAGTCAGGCTGCATTTGTGAAGGGCAGATCAATTTCAGATAATATCTTGCTGGCTTAGGAATTGGTGTTGGATTTAGATAAGAAATGTAGAGGCAACAATGTGATACTCAAGCTGGATATAAGAAAAGCATATGATACCATCAGTTGGGGGTTTATCACCCAAACTTTATATGCTAGGGGTTTTCAGCCAGGTTTTGTTCAGCTCATCCATAGGTGGCTAAGCAATAATGCTCACTCTGTTATGGTGAATGGGAAATGCCATGGGTTCTTTAGAGCTTCCAGAGGTATCAGGCAAGGTGATCCTCTCTCCCCTACCATTTTTATCCTTGCTTTTGACTACTTATCCAGATTATTAGATTTTGCCTTCACCCAAACACCAAGTTTAGCTTACCATCACAGGTCCAATTTAATTTTAAGTCATTTATCTTATGCTAATGATATCATTATCTTCTCTAAGGCTTCTAAAGTGGCTATTAAAAAAGTTATGAAAACACTAGCTCATTTCAAGGAGGTTTCGGTTTGGAGCTTAATCTTCGAAATGCCATTTCTACCCTAGTTCTAATGTCGACTCGATGATGAAAACCTGGATTGCTGATTACACCGGCTTTCGATCCGCTACTTTGCCTATCAGTTACTCGGGAGTCCATTTGATTAAGGGAAGATCAAGACAAACTCATTTTCAAGAAATCTCCGAGAAGATCAAAACAGAAATTTCCGGGTGGTCTAATTCCTTTTTGTCTAATGGGGGAGGCTAACTTTATCGAAGAGCATTTTAACTCGCCCTCCCCTCCTATGCTCTACGGATGTTTATCATGAAAAAGAGTACACAAACAAGCATTGGCAGAATTTTCAACAAATTTCTTTGGGTCGGTCAGCATAAGCGGATCCATTGGTCATCCTGGAAGCAACTTTGTAAACCCCTTCGAGTCGGGGTCCGGGGTTTAGAAGCTTTGAACGACTCGGCTTCATAAATTTATGTAAATTGTGGATTAGATTCAGGGCTAATGATACCATTTGGGCTCAGTATATGCATGGTAAATACTGTAGAAAGGATCACCCATCTCTGGTGGTGCCTAAGCTGGGGGACTCTAGATTGTGGAAGGAATTGTTGAAGGTCAAAGATAAGGCTGAACAGACCTTTATCTGGGAGCTGGGGCGAGGGTCATATCAATTTTTGGCTTGATAATTGGGTGTGGGGAGGGGAGAAACTCACTTGCCCACAAAATGTTGATGGACCTTCTATATCTAAATGCTATGTTAATACCTTTTGGTCCGAAAACCAATGGAACTGCAGACTCCGGAAAACATCCTAAATCCTGACCAGCTACAGCAAGTACTCTTGACTCCCTTTCATCCTGAAAAAAGAGATAAGATTATCACCAAACAGCAACTTCATCAAAAGCTGGGGACCTTTATCTTTCAGAAATTCTATTCCTGGGACCATATCAGGTGGGGACCTGAGCTGTGGAGCAAACTGTTGTCTCCTTCCATGTCCTTCTTTTGCTGGAGATTAAGACATTTACTTCTTCCTACTGATGATATCCTCAAATTAAAGGGAATTAGAGGGCCTTCCTGCTGTCTATTATGTATGCAGGAGGAAGAATGCGGGGATCATTTGTTCTTCAGGTGTGCCTTCTCTCAAGAGGTCTGGAGGCATGTGATAAGCAGGATTCAGGTAGATACTTTGCAATTAAGTTGGCTGGACCTATTGATGTGTTGGGGAGCTGGCATAAGGTGAATCTCACGGTGGTTCCTTGTGTTGTGGCCTCGGTTTATCCGGATGGGCAGAAATAAGGTTAGATTTGAGGGGTATTCTGTCCCTGCCTCCCTTATTGCTTGCTCATTGCTTAACTTACCTTAAGAAACTTACTAAATATCACAAATTCAACGATATCCGCCAAGTAGGTTCCGAACATTCCTCCCCCTTTCTCCGGTTGCTTGGGTGGTACCCTCCCTCTTCCTATTGGATCAAAGTTAATACTGATGGAAGCTTCAAAATTCTGCAGGCAGGGATTGGTGGCATCTTTAGAAATGGGGTGGGGCATTGCTTATTGTTCTTCTACTCTCCCGTTGAGGTCTGTGATGCTCTTGAGGCTGAAATGGTGGCCATCTTTTGGGCAATTAAAATTGCCAGAATCTGTGATGTGAGATTCCTAATGGTAGAATCAGACTCTTCTAATTGCATTAGCTTCCTGCAAGGGACTCGAAGTTGCTCCATGGTACATTCGGAGATGGTTGAATAGAGTGAAGGGAGAGGTTGAGAGTATAAATGTAATTTTTTCATATATACCTAGGGAGGGTAATGCTCCCGCACACTCGGCTTGCATCTCGGGGTTATTGTAAAAGGGAAATTTTGGTAGAAACTACACCTCCTCCTTCCCTTGCAGCTTTGTTGCATGGTGATAGGATAGGTCTTCCTTTTGTAAGAACATAAGATGGTGATTAATATACTTCTTGCTCGCTAGGCAAGTTTTTTGAAAAAAAAAATATATATATATATATTTGTGTATATATATATATATATATATATATATATATATATATATATATATATATATTTATAAGGCAAGATTACTATATCTGGATAGACCTCTAACGATTTTGAATTCCTTCCTTCCATTTAAAATAAAGATCACATATACATCTTTCACTTAAAAATCATAATAATAGTATCTAAAAATTACTCTTCATGAAAAGAAATTTAAGCTTTGCAGAATAAAAGTCAAATCTTCTATTTATCCAAAAATACAAAACTTCTTACTAAAGATAGTTTAACTTTATTTAACACCTCTTCATTAAGAAAATTTTAACTAAGTTTTTCATGATTACTATAAATTTTAACAAAATTCTTTTATTCAATTATATATTCAAAATTTTGTTCCCCTAATATAACTTCATGTACATAATTGTTCTCAATCAAAAATAAGATTGATTTTTAAGTATTCTTGAGAATTAAATAAAATTTTTGGTTTTTCAAAATCTTTGTTTTTTAAATCCCCCACAAACATTAAATTTTTAATTAAGATAAAACATTTAAGCATAAGAAATGATACATGGGTGAGAAATAAAAACTGACATATCATGCTTGCTGGAATTTTTAATATCCTAATATGGAAGTATAACAATTTAAATACAGGAGTAAAATGAAATCAAATTTAGTTTTCCAAAACATTTTTCTTTTTTTTATAATAATAAGAAAAGTAATAATTTCAGAAGACTTCTACAGTAGTGGATGTTTTCAAAGCAAATACACACCAACTAAAATAACAAACTGATACAGATAACAGATGATAGTGGAATTTGAAGAATTTTAAACATGTAGTTTTCCTAAGTAGAAGTTTCTAATAGTGGTTTATAAGTTCCTAACAGTTTTTGAAATTAAAAATACATACTACTAAAAACTCTGACATAACATACACATAAAACATTTACTATTACAAACTACCACACAACAACATATATATCAACAATAAAACAACAATACCTCAATATGCGTAACAGATAAACAGTACAACTACAATTTGCAAACTATCAAGGTTCACATCACAACACAAGCATCAAACAAAATACTAGATAAAGTACACAGTGACACAACACATCAATGCAACAACTATAACAAACAACATAGATTTACTCTTCATCCTCATCATCATCATCATCTTGCTCGTTCTAATCTTTGGATGGAACATAAGGTATATAGAATGGATGAGGTGGCATCTCCGTACTCTGATCTCCTCTAATCAGTCTATCCAAATATTGCTGATAATTCTCCTCATATTCATCATGTTTTACAATATATCTCTCAACATTATCCAGCTTACCATCCATATCTCTCACATGCTCTCGAGTAAGACTAACGTTTTTCAAAATCTTTCTTAATAAACTAGTACGTGAATCGATAGATGACGAAGCACGTGAAGTAGTAGCACGAGAAGCGAAGCAGCAGAAGTAGAAGCAGTAGAAGCCCTACCAAATCCTCCTCTCCAACCAAACTCTGAATGGACAGTGTAAACATCAATGTTTACACTAGAAATTGGTCTCAATGGCTGAAGTACCTCTTCCCAGGTTTCAAATTTCACTCCAGATCGTTCACATAGCGAATAAATCAAGGAAGGAAATCCCATACCTGCAGTCGTGGTTGATCTAGCACAGTTCAAAACATAATAAAAAATTATGCTTCCAATATCAATAGTCTTCCAATGTTGAATACAATGGTTCAACACCGCTCTTTCTCTCATCACTTCACTGGTATGACTTGAAGGTAACAACTTAGATGAGATAAAATAATGTCATGCCTTAGAAATGGCATTCAATTTGGAAGCAGGAAAGTTCACTCTTCTATCAATTGTAATTTTCCATAATCCTCTTCCATCAGTCCGAAACTCCATAATCTAATCTAATTCTCCTTTCGAAGGATGATAGTTAGAATAAAAACAGAACATGTCAGGAGGTAGTCCATATAAAGTATTGATTGCACCAGAAGAAAAGTTTACTTCATGCCTCCTAACCATCACCTGATTTTCCTGTGCAGCAGGTAAATTTGAATAAAATTCTCTTACTACAGAAATAACAGCAACAACGGAGAAGCAACAGTAATTTTGCCAGTTTCTTCTTCCAAGCATATCTTCAATCACCTCTCCAGGTTTACTAAACACTCGCTCATGAATCAACTCACATGATTGCAATGCATCGACATATCATTCCTCAGCCCTCATGCTAACAAATTTTTCAAAATCAAACTTCGTCTTTTCTCGTGCACGCTTTAACTTTGGAGCCATCTATAAAAATTCACGAAAAATTCACCATAATTTCCAAAATTAAATAAAACATGCTAAATTATCTTCCAAAAGATATTTTCACTAAATCCAAGCAATTTATCAAGATTTTTCTCAAATTTTCACCATGGATAGCGATTTTAAGATCTTCCAAAATGTACTCAAAATACATGGTGAAAATAAAAAATTTTTACTTAGGAGTAGTGTTCTTACCTCAAGGAAACCAAATCTAACAATTTTTGTTGAGATCGGCTCTTAAATGATCCACAATATGATACCCTAGGCTCCTCTTTCGCGGCAAAGCAAAGGTTGAAGACGATGGGGCGGTTGAAAATGACAATTTTCGGGTTTTTAACTTTCGTGAATCAATTTTCACGAACTGGCGCCTAAGCGCGAACTCTCGACGCTTAGCCGCGAAATCTAGCGTGTAAGCGCCTACATTCTGGCGCTTAGCTGCCAGTACCCAAATTTTAATAATTAAGGTATATGCACTAAGTCACTTGGTTAATTACCCTTAATTACTTCAAAATAATTATTTTTCCTCACATGAATCTTCTAATACTCCAAATCAAAATTTAATAACCATTGATTCTACACAAATTTCACAAAAACAAACTTATATTAAAACAAACATAATACTTAATACAATACTAGAATTTTTATCCAAACATAAAGGATAAAATTCTCAAAATACAAGACACTATAATTTTAAACTGATAAGTGTACATCTCTAAGATTTACCCATCACATCATCAGGCATATATAAAAACATTAAACACTCCTAACATGAACTCACAAGAACACTAACATAACACATAAGACACTAAACAAATAGAAACAAAACACTTTTAACTCCACTCTCTATTTGGCGGAATATAACCAGGACCACTATTATTCTCATTTGACTCTTCAGGAATATAAATTTGATAGAACGGGCGATCATTGATCATTCTTATATCATCTTCTTCAATCCATTTGTTCTTCACAAACATCGTCTTATCTATTTCTTCCACATACCTTGAATGATTGAGTTGCATCTTGAATTGCCATCCCATGTGATCCAGATGTAAAGTAATATCATTGATCTTTGCTTCCATTGAAGTCATTCGAAGCTTCAATTTTTGCAATCATCTCTGCAATACCTTGAATGCTAACAGCCGGATATCCATTCAATAACTCCTTAGCACTATCACTAATGAACTTACTTTTATCAGAATCTTGCTTCTTCTTCATCTCGTTCTCCCAGGAAGACATGGTGCTCAAAATTCTCTTCTTAGACTTCAGAAATGCAAATAGGACTTGGGGCAAGTGTTTTCTTTAAGTCAGGACCTTTTTATAGACTTGGGAGATGCTAGAATATTCTCTAACATGTTTAGAATATCCTAAATAACACCCACAACTTCTCCCCCACGATCTAGGCTCTAAATTCACATTTTTCACATTTTTTTATAACTGTGGCGCCTAAGCACCAACTAGTCGACCCTTAGACGCCAGTGCACAAGTTAGCACAGGTCTGCTAAGTGTCCAAATTCCCATTCAGACTTTTCTAAATCATCAATTAAGGTCAAATAAACTCCACTTAAGTTTAAAAACTCCAAATTACTACCACTAAAAACATAAAAACAAACCAAACAAAGCAAACAAAACACACAAAACAAACATAAAGCAAACACACCGATAAATATGGTTTGCCTCCCACAAAGCGCTTGTTTAAACGTCTTCAGCTTAACATAGCCAGAACTCATTCTGAGTGACCCAACATTAAATTATCATCAGATTTAGATTTATTGACTAAAAAATATGGTTTAAGTCTATGTCCGTTAACTTTAAATATTTTTCCAGTCTTAGGATCATGAATATCTACAGCTCCATAAGAATAAACTTTTATCACAATGAATGGACCCATCCACCTAGACTTATGTTTTCCAGAAAATATTCTCAATCTAGAATTATACAGCAAAACTTATTTTCCTGGTACAAGATTTTTAGTAAGAATCTTCTGATCATGCCATAACTTCATCTTTTCCTTATAAATCTTAGCATTTTCATAAGATTGATTCATTATTCCTTTAAGCTCATTCAATTGCAATAATCTCTTTTCAGCAGCATCTTTCAAATTATAATTGGACTCTTTAATAGCCCAATAAGTCTTATGCTCAAGTTCAAAAGGTAAATGACCAGCTTTTCCAAAAATCAGCCTATATAGGGACATTCTTATAGATGTTCTGTAAGCAGTCCTATAGGCCCACAAAGCATAATCTAGTTTAATCAACCAATCCTTTCTATTTGGATTAACAATTTTTTCCAATATTCTTTTAATTTCACAATTGGATAATTCAACCAAACCACTTGTCTGTGTATGATAAGCAGTAGCAATGCGATGATTAAAATGATATTTTTTTGCTAACTTCCCAATAATAGCATTTCTAAAATGACTTCACCCATCAGTTACGATTACTCTTGGTATTCCAAATCTGTAGAATATATTCATTTCAAAAAACTTTGCAACACTTTGAGCATCACATTGAGGTAAAGCAATAGCTTCAATCCATTTAGAAACATAGTCTACTGTTATCAAAATATAAACATTTACGAAAGATGGTGTAAATAGTCCCATAAAATATTGTCCCCAAACATCAAATATTTCAACTTCCAACATATAATTGAGGGGCATCTCATTTCTTCTAGAAATATTGCCTACACACTGACATCTATCACATATTTTAATATAAACATTCAAATCCTTAAAAATTATAGGCCAATAAAATCCTGATTGTAATATTTTTTTTGCAGTTTTATCACTTCCAAAATGTCCCCCATAATCAGAATCATGACATTTTTGAATAATTTCATAAGTCTCTTCCAAAGGTACACATCTTCGAATTATAAGATCCTTTCCTTATTTATATAAAAATGGGTCATCCCAAAAATAAGTCTTAGCATCAGACAAAAATTTCTTCCTTTCATGATATGTTAAACCATAGGGTATAATATTACTAACAATAAAGTTTACTATGTCTGCATACCACGGAACACTCCATTCTTTAACAGTGAATAGTTTTTCATCAGGAAAATGTTCATTAATTTCTTCAATATCACAGAAAGATTTTTCAATTTCAAGTCTGGACAAATGATCAACAATTTTATTATTAGAACCCTTCCTATCTACTATCTCAAAATCAAATTCTTGTAAAAGAAGAATCCATCTTATAAGTCTCGGTTTTGCATCATTTTTCTTCATTAAGTATTTGATAGCAAAATGATCAGTATGCACTGCACATTTAGTTCCAATTAAATATGATCGAAATTTTTCAAAGGCAAATACTATAGCTAATAACTCTTTCTCGGTAGTGGTATAATTAATTTGAGCTTCATTAAGAGTTTTACTAGCATAATAAATTACTTTGAAAATTTTATCATATTTCTGACCCAAAACAGCACCAATAGCATAATCATTAGCATCACACATTAATTCAAAGGGGTTATCCCAATTTAGTGAAATTATTACAGGTGCAGTGATTAATTTTTCTTTTAATGTTTCAAAGGCTTTGAGGCAATCATCATCAAAATTTAAATTTATATCCTTTTCAAGTAAACGACATAAAGGTTTTGTAATCTTTGAAAAATCTTTGATGTAATGCCTGTAGAATCCAGCAAGTTTTAAAAAACTTCTAATTCCCCTTACATTGGTAAATTTGATATAACTTGAATTTTTGCAGGATCTACCTTCAAACCATTTTCTAAAATCTGATGTCCCAAAAAAATTCCTCCTGCTACCATAAATTGGCATTTTTCCCAATTAAGGACCAAATTAGTTTCTTCACATCGTTTTAGAACTTTAGATAGATGTTCTAAACATGATTCAAATGAAATTCCAAACCCGAAAAAGTCATCCATAAAAACTTCAATCCCTTTTTCAATTAAATCACAGAAAATAGACATCATACATCTCTGAAATGTAGCGAGAGCATTACATAAACCAAAGGGCATTCTTCTAAAAGCAAACGTACCATAAGGACTGGTAAACATAGTTTTCTGTTGATCCTTAGGAGCAATTTGAATTTGGTAGTAACCAGTATATCCATCCTGAAAATAAAAGTATTTATGCCAAGCCAGTCTATCCAACATTTGATCTAGAAAAGGGAGTGGAAAATGATCTTTCCTCGTGGCAAGGTTTAATTTTCTATAATCAATACATATTCACCACCCTGTAACTTGTCTCGTTAGTATCATTTCAATCTTTTCATTATCAGTCACAGTGACTCCTCCTTTCTTAGGAACACAGTGAATAGGAATAACCCATGCACTATCTGAAATAGGGTAGATAATTCCAGCATCCAACCATTTTAAAATTTCTTTCTTAACAATGTCTTTCATGATAGGATTTAATCTCTTTTGGAGATCAGCCTGTGGTTTGCAATGATCTCCCATAAGAATTCTGTGCATACAAATTGAAGGACTGATTTCTTTAATATCAGTAATTGTTCATCCAAAGACTCTTGTGCTTCTTCAGAATTTCAAGCAAAATCTCTTCTTCTTTTTTAGTTAATTGAGAGGAAATTATAACAGACAAGGTTGAGGATTCACCTAGAACACATACTTCAAATGATCAGAAAGCATTTTTAACTCAAGTTCAAGAGGTTTTTCAATTGATGGACCAAAAGATTTATCTTTTTCAGTCATATCTAAAAATTTAAAATTTTCACGAACATACTTTAAATCTTCTTCTTGAAAATCTTCAGAATCAAATAACTTCTCTTCTTGCTTAAATTGAAATTCTTCTCTTTCCGCTTTCTCTTCATATGTTGATTTGAAATGAGATTCACTTAAATCTTCAATAACATCCATCCTATAACACTCATCTTCTTTACCTCTAGTAGGATATTTCATTGATTTTGAAATAATAAATGTAACAGTCTGATCATTAACCCTCATCGTTAATTCCCCTTTTTACACATCTATCATGGCTCTACCTGTAGCTAGAAAAGGTCTCCCCAAAATTATGGGTATCTCTTAATCTTCCTCCATATCTATTACAATGTCCACAGAAAAAATAAATTGATCGACTTTTACCAAAACATCATCTATAACTCATTTAGGATATGTGATCGAACGATCTGCTAATTGCAGAGTTACAGTAGTCGGGGTTATTTCTCCTAGTCCCAGTCTTTTGAATATTGATAGAGGCATAAAGTTAATGCTTGCACCAAAATCACATAAAGCTTTTCCACATAATCTTTCTCCGATTGCACATGGAATTGTGAAACTGCCAGGATCTTTAAGTTTTTCAGGAACCTTTTCCTGAATTATCGCACTGCACTCCTTACTAAGTGCAACAGTCTCATTTTCTTCAAACTTCCTCTTTTTATTAAGAATATCCTTCATAAATTTCGCATAGCTTGACATTTGTTCTAGGGCTTCAGCAAATGGAATATTGATGGTAAGCTTCTTTAATATCTCCAAGAATTTTGAAAATGCCTTATCCAACTTTTGTTGACGAAGTCTCTGAGGAAATGGAGGTGGTGGTTTTTCTAAATCAACCTTAAGCGGAGAAATAGGTCTTTCAAAACCTTTTGGAGCGTCCTCTTTAAGTTTTTCAATCTCTTCCTTCTCTACTCCAGTTTATTTTTGAACTCTACCTTCCAATTCTTTTCCACTTCTCAGTTGATCTGCTTTCACTTGTTCTTTATTCTTTTCTCTTGGATTCACTTCAGTATTACGTGGTAGCATTCCTTGGGATCTATTACTTAAGGTATTTGCAATCTGTCCCAATTGATTTTCAATATTTCTGATGGTTACTCCTTGAATTTGTAATTAATTTCCCATATGTGATACTACTTCTTCCATAAGCAACTTCTTCTCCTTATTTAGTAAATCATTGTTATAACCAGAATGATAAGTTAATCTATTATTATTACCTTGGTTGTTCCAATTCCCCATGGGTTTACTTGGGTGTTCCCCCATTGTTGATTAACACCACCCTGATTGTTGTTATTCCAGTTAAAATTTGGAAGTTTCTTCCAACCTGTGTTATAATAATTGGAATATGGGTTGTTAGTTTGATTATAACATTCACAGTTTCTGGTGAAGAATAATAATCAACCATTTGGCCTAATGAATTTTCTTCAATCATGAAATTTGATTGAGAAAAATTCATCTAAAATTGGTCTATCTTCCTTGATACAGCAGCAACTTGATTTTCTAACATTGTAAAAGCATCATTTTCATAAACGCTGGCTACCTTTTTAGGATTTAACCTTTCAGAAGGCCATTAAAAATTATTAGTAGCCATTTCTTCAATTAAAGCATAAGCATCAAAAAATGGTTTAGACATTAATGATCCACTAGCAGCAGCATCGATGATTGATCTAAGAGATCCAACTAATCCATTATAAAAGTTTTGAATTATTAACCAATCTGGTTTCACATGCTGGAAACATTTCCTGAGGAGATCTTTAAATCTTTCTCATGCTTTATATATTGATTCTCCTTCAAACTGACAAAAAGATGTTATGTCATTTCTCAACTTAGCTGTCTTAGATGGTGGAAAATATTTAGCAAGGAATTTTTGTGACAGTTCACCCCAAGTGCTAATTGATCTAGGTGCTAACGAATGTAACCACCTTTTAGCTTTATCCCTTAGTGAGAAAGTAAAAAGTCTAAGTCTAATAGCATCATCTGAAACACCATCATATTTAAAAGTAGCACACAACTCTAGAAAACTAGCAAGATGCAAATTAGGATCTTCAGTTGTTGCTCCCCCAAACTGATTATTTAACACCATTTAGATAATAGTAAGTATAAGCTCAAATGAATTAGCAGCTGCAGCAGGGTTTTGAATACTACCATGAAGTTCAACTACTGTAGGGTCAACATAATCTCTTAAAGGTCTTAATTCTTGATGGATGCCAACATTTTGATTTTGATGATTTATCATTTCTTGAATATTTTTTTTTTTTTCTGTATTTTTAATTTTTTTGATTTTTCTGATAGTTCTTTCTAATTCAGAATCGTAAGGCACAAGTCTTTTAGAACCTGAACTACGCATACAATAATAAAACAAAACAAAATACAACACACTAACAAAAATAAAGAAAATTAAAAATTTATAATTTGTTAATTCTCTTTAAAATGCAATTTAAACTAATTCTCCCCGGCAACGGCACCAAAAACATGATCCCCGATAGATATAAGTGCAACGACGCCAAAACCTTGTTAACGTCAGATATAAGTGCGCTGATGATTTTAGATATGAAAATTATGATTTTATAATATGGGATACTACACGAGTATACGTATCGTTTATCAAGTAATATAGGACTTTCTGATTAAGCCCTAAGATATCGAACGCACAGGAAAAATGTGAAACCTTTAAAGGAATCAGAGAAATTATCTTTTTACTTTCTTTAATTGTTTTCGAAAAAGTTTTTCTTGATTTTGAAAAGTTTTGAAGTTTGATGTGTCTCTTTTTTTAAAATTTTCTTAATACAATGCAAAGCAAGAAATTAAAATTTCAATAACTAATAACATTGGATGTAAAATACTATTAACTAGAATATTGTTTTCTTTCCTTTTATGAAGTAGTAATAATTCTTAAAGTATTGTTATGGAAGTATTCAAATTTTTTTAGTGATAGATAGAAGCAAATGTATTCTTTACCCTTACTTGGTTCTATAAAGAACATAGGTTAATTTGAAATTTATATTATTTTGAACATGGTTAGGCAGGGAAGATACCAGTCTCTCACTCTAGAGTTCCCTCGATTCCCACCACCTGGGGGCTAACTTCTCATAACAAAACTCAAAACTTCAAACCAAATTAGGGGGTTTTAGTCTGTCACTTCAAAATCCTCTAATTTTACTTCAATTTATAAAAATATCTTCTAATATTACATTCAATTATATGGACTACAGTTCTCACCCAAATAATTTCATGTGATTCTTACTAACTTTTATGAGACAATTATACGACAAATAAAGCTGTAGTTGAAGTCGTAAAAGAGTTTTATGCTAATTTGACCCAGATAGAGGATGAGCCAATAAAGGTTAGAGGATTTTTAGTTGAATTTAATGCTTCTAGGATTTACGAAGTACAAGATCTTCACACCAAGGAATACGATACTTTTGGAACAATGGAAGGACCGCTGGAGGAGGTGATTAACTTTCTCACTGATGAGAAAGGGGCTTGGAAAATTAAGCAGCGTGAACGGGTAAACTTCCCCATTTCTATGTTAAATGCAACCTCTAAGGCTTGGCATTATTTTATTTGCTCTACTTTTCTACCCTCTTATCACCATAGTGAAGTCACAAGAGATAGAGCAGTTCTGAATTTTTGTATTCATAACCACAGAAGTATAAATGTGGGGAGTATTATTTATAAAAATATATTAGCCATTGCAAGAAGTGAAAGTGGAGGAGGACTAGGACATCCTGGTCTAATTCATGCACTCTGCCAATTGTCTGGAGTAGAGGCGAGAGATAATGAGGAATGGGTTGAACCTATGAAACCCATTACCCAGGCTAATATAAAGACTTATGAATCCCATAAAGGATGGAGATCTGGGACTAGAACCTATGCACCTTCAACTAGTAGGGATATTCCCTCTAACCGTTATGATCCTCCTACCTATAGTTCCCCTACCCTTTATGATTTGATGAAAGAAATAACTCTGTAGCGAAAAAGTTTTGAAAAGGTTGAAGAAAAATTTGAGCATATTGATCAGAGAATTAGAGGATTAGAGTGGAGGCATGGTTATGACAGTGATTATCTCCAGAGGCATTCTGAATTTGAGATAGCCTACTATGATGCTGAGAATCATTATCGGAGAGGAGAGCTTGTTGTTATATTTCCTGAGTGCCCTCGTTATACTCACTACCAGCCTACTCCACCTGTTGAACAAGGAGATGAGGATATAGTTTTGGATTTTAATGTTGATGATTAGATTCTATGATTAGATATTTATGTTGTGTGTTTATTTAGTTGTTTAGTTTATGTATTTTGATTATTTTGTTGTGTAAGACATTCAAACTTTATTGTATAAGTTAAATTTGTGTAGTTTTAATATTTCAAATTATGATTGTAACTCTGAAACTAGATTAGTGAAATATATGTGGATGTTGTGTTAAATTGTGCTTAGTATTATAATAGGTATAAATTGTGTTAGTTTTTTGTACTTATTTTAAAACTTCTTTACCTAGCAATTTCTTTGATATTATATATGTGTAGAACATTATTAATAGTACAGGTTAATTAAGTGATAAAAAGACCCTGTAGAACTTCAAAAGGAGAAATACCTAAAGCACGAAGGTATGATTTAAATTTACAGTTTGTTTTCTTTTCACCCTATATAAATAGATAGAAAAATTTAAGTTTGGGGGAGGGAAAAAGAAAAATCTAATTATTAAATTGTTCTCAATTTATATTTTCAAAAATTTTTATATAATTGATTTTTTGTAGTAAATTTAATCTAGTAAACTATAATTAATTTATTTTATTATTATAGAAAGTTAAAAGAAATACTCTTAGTGATTAAACAAATTTTGTAGATTAAGATATTTGGAATAAAGGATAAGAATAACGTTAATTATTTAAAGTAAGGAAAACTATGTTTTAAATATAAAATTTTGAGGTATTTAGAGGAGAAAGAAAAGATTGAAACTCAATGAAGTGAAAATTATGAAATACATATGAGATAAAGAAATATTACATGTTTCAAATTTTGGAAGAGGAAAATTAAGTACAAAATTATTAACAGGCTATCCAGATAAAGTAATCTTCACTTAAAAAAAAATGAAAAAGAAAAAGGATTGAAAATCAAACCAAAATGAAAATAAAAGAAAAGGTAAGAGAGGAGAAGCTTGAGGAGATGCCTTATCAAAAATTGGCTTCATTTGAATCAACCTAAAGGGTAAAACTTAGTTATATTTCTAAACTTATATATCTGGATTAGTATTTTTCTAAATAATGTTTTCATGAATTTCCTATCATCTGAATATCCTAAGTAATCTAATATTGCAAATATAGTCATTCTTGAAATGAATCGAAGACTATAACTCTAAAACTTGATAACCAAATAGCCTTATATCTACAGAATTAATTTAATTATCTAAAAATTTTTTTCTAATAAACTTTACTATAATACTTATTTAAATCAAATTCATAGTCTTTCTGAATTAAAGATTTACTACAAGTAATCATTACTTTTATGTAGTATAAAGATTACTCAAGGACAATTTATAGTTAAGTTTGGGGGATTTTGACTAGAGAAAAATGTATTGAGAAATTCATACCAATATTATATCAATTTTTGATGAAACTGCACTTTAAAGAAAAGTATTTTCTATGTTTTATTGCAGGAATAAAGATTTATAGGAAATGGAGCAAAAAGATAGAAAAAGGAGCGAATCTGGAATGAAAAATACTAAAAGAGATGAAAATTGAACTAGCCTGCCGACAACGAGGAATAGGCTGCCGACGGCATGTTTTTCCAGAGAGAATTTGAATATATTATAAAGGAGCCTGCCGACGGTGAGATCGAGCCCGCCAACAGTGAGCCTGAGCAGTTAGCCTATGTTCTAGAAGCCCGCCGACAGTGAGATCATTGCCACCGACGGCGAGAAGGTCGGTTCAAGCAAAAATACAATGAATCTAGACGCTTTTTGAAGAGGTGATTAAGCAACCTTCGGAAATATTTATCCCTCTTTAAATAGAGACAAATCTTGGCCGAAAATGTGTGTCCTTTGGTGTGTGTGTCTTAATCTGAGTATAGAGAGTCTGAGTTTGAAGAGTCTGTAGTGTGTGAGTGTTCATTAGTAAGTTTATTTGAGTGTATTGTACAAGAAGGAAGAGTCAAAGGAACTTCAAGGAGTTTGCTTGGGGAGAAGATTCAATATACATTTTTGTTTATTGTTTTATAGCTTTAAATGAAATCTAAGTTTTGTGTTATTCTTCCTATGCATTCGGAGTAGTTTCCTCTGTCTTTCTCCTTGTTGTTGAGATTTTGTGAAATGGAAAAATTAATTAGTTGTGCCTTAAAAATTAAATAAAAAATTGTGTTAATCTTTTGCTTAAATCTTAATTTACTTTCAATTTGGCTAATTGAACTGTTAAAATATGTTGAATTATCAACTATAGTAAAGATTACATCCAAAATTTAGGGAAATCAAAAGCCTTGAAAGGAGGGTGCAAATAAATAGGTAAATTTTATTTATCAGGCGTAGAATTGGATATTTTAGTGTGACAGACTAAAATCTTCAAATTTAGTCATATCGTTTGGGAGCTGAAGTGTAGATGTTAACCCTCAAGCGAGGGGAATGTGGGAGCTCCGAAGTGGCAGTCGTTATCCTCCCAGCCTAGCCACAGATTCAGTAACCAAGCATAAGATTAGTCAATGTTCTTTATACCTGGACCAAAGGGTAAAGAATAAGAATGCTCCTATTTGGCACAATATAATTCTAACTAAATTAATTATCCATTCGCATAATTCTCTTAACAAGGGGAAAGATACTTTTTCTAAATTGCAATCTTTCATTAAGTAATAGAGTTTATTATAAGTGTTCTTTTTTTCAGTATACTAGATAGTAATTGCATCTGCTGAAAATAGTTCTTAATCTCTAAACTTCCCTGTGGGTTCGATATCTTGGGACTTAATCATAAAGTCCTATATTACTTGATAAATGATACTTATAGTTGCGTAGTATCCCATATTAAAAAGCATAATTTTCATATATAAATCATCAGTACATATTTTTGGTGTGGAGTCAAGTTTTTGGCACACATATATTTATCGGGGATCAGTACACTACGTAAGTAAGCAGTCAGACTCAAACACATGCAAAAGATACACTATAGGAGTAATCAATCAATGTAGCTAGGGTGGTCAGTCAGGGCAATTTGAAATGTCAACTGGACTTGGGCAGTCGGACGAGGCAATGTGAATTACAGATCAGGTCGGGGTGGCCGATCGAAGAAATGTTTAACGCTAATCGATTTGGGGCTGTAGTATAGGTGGAAGTGATGCTGACCGGGTCCGATGGCCGGTCAAGGTGAAAGTGGTGTTGGCCTTGCCAGGGTGGATGGTCGAGGTGTATGTGATGCTGACTAGGTCGGAGTGGCCACTCAAGGTAAAAGTGATGTCGAGGGTACTGGGACAACCGAATGAGGTGAAAGTGTTGCCTACTGGGACAGGGTAGCCAGTTGAGGCAAAGGTGATGTCGGCCAGACTGAGGAGGCTAGTCAAGATGAAAGTGATGCTAACGGAGCCGGGGTGGCCGATCGACGTATAAGTGGCATGTCAACCAAATGCCTGCGTTCGATCAATGAAAAGTGTTTTCGACCGTGCAGGGGCAACCGATCAAGGTGAAAGTGATGTCGATAATACTGGGGCGACCGCTCTCATGGTAGAAGAGATGCCTACCGAGCTGGAGTGGCCAGTCAAGGTGAATATGGTGCTGACTGGACCAGGCTAATGGATCGAGGTGAAAGTGGTGTCAAAAGAGCAAGGGCAGCAGATGGATGTGAAAGTGATGCCAACTATGTCGGGGCAACCAGTCGAGGCAAAATGATATGACGACCGGGCCAGGGTGGCCCATCAGGGCGAATGTAATGTGTCGACTGTGTCAGGTTGGCTGGTCCAGATGGAAGTGATGTGCACCAATCAAAATGGTTGTTTGAGGTGGAAGTGATGTCAACTAGTCCAAGGCAGTCAATCAAGGCAAAGTGAGACGCCGACAAGGGCAAGAGCAGCTGGTTGAGGTGAAGTGACATGCTGACAAGGCTAGGGAAACTAATCAAAGTGAAATGACACAACGATCTGGCTAGGTCGACCAGTCAAGTTGAAATGACACAACGACCAGGCTAGAGTAGTTAGTCAATGCAGAGTGGCGTGGCGACATGGTCGGGGCAGCTAGTCTATTCAATGTGAGATGTCGACCAGACTAGAGGGCTGGTCGAGGCAAAATTAGATGTCAACTGGACCCGGGAGGCTAATCATGGTTAATTGCTAATGAAACATGCTCCATGAAAAATGAGTGTAATTCAAGGCAAACCAATCACACTTGATACTGAATTATGCCCATGCTAAAGCCCTCATAAGAACTTAGGGATTTGGACTCTTAGATATGTGGTAAAGCTGCCTCCTACTTTTGGCTGCTCACAGAATGAGGGAACCATCAGGCTGACTGTTTCAGACCAGAAAGAAGTGGTCACCAGCGAGGTGGAGGCTCAATCGCGGTGCAATCGAAGCTGGAGGAGACACAACTGAAGTGAAGAGAGCGAGGGAGCATCCACATAAGATCTCTCTTGGATAGGAGTCTCGGCTGGGGAAGATGGACAAAAGTTGGGAGTTAGCCAGTGACATGAACTGTGGCGAGGAGGGTGTCTAGCTAGGGATTTCTCAAAGGGGGCTAAGGCACGCACCTTGGGGGGAGAACAAGCTGTCAGTTTGAGTCAACAGCGAGAAGGTGGATCTGGTGGGATGGGAACTCACTGGAAAGGAGGGAGACAACAAGAAGGAGTGTGAGGCGGCACGAGGGAGTGCAAGGCATAGCTTAAGCACATCGAAATACGTTAGTTTGATGAAAAAGTAAAGGAATGGTTAGGGCTCAGGTGGGTTTAGTTTCGATTTTAAAAGATATTATTTTATTTTATTTTATTTTTCTTTTACTTAAAACCCTTGATTCATGTGATTTTAGATTGTGCATGAAACCGTAGTAAATTCAGTATCCTTTCCATGTATAATGGATATTCAGTAGGCACTCGCATCGTTCGTTTCATCATTCAGAGTCATATAAAAAACATCATCAACAATCGGGCCAACTAAGCCTAATTTGCGTGCGGCATAAAAATGACATTTGTCGACCTAATTGGAGTTTTACAACAACCTGTCATTGTCTGAGCGACGACTAAGGTCAAATAGAACATTCTTAGCAGTGAGCCACTAACTCATGTTGAATGGTTGTAAATTCGAGTAAAAAATGTGTCAAATTTTGTTTTTTTTTCTTATTTCAGCTTTCTTATTGATCCTTTGAAATCATTTTAATTTTGATCGAGGTGTAATGATTTTTTATTTGGTTCATTGTAGCGTATGTGTGGGTTCCAATACTAGTCCTTCAAGAGAGTCAATAGAGAAGACTTATGACTACATCTTAAGTTATAAGAGAAGAATATTGACCTCACCAAAAACGAGGTTAACAAGTATAACCCCAAAATGTGGGTTGTCTGAATAAGCACACCACACATATTTGTGTTGACCAAAAATCTTAACCAAACCAAAAGAATGTCTATATGAACATTTAAGTGAATACACTTTGGACAAACCACAAATCTAACCAGTAATGAGATTGAACTTCATTTGACAATTTCAGTCCCCTGGCTAGGGAATAGCAGGTAAATTTTTAACTCGTATCTGTGAACTTAAGCTAGTAAGATTAGCATTAACTTTTTAACAGGACATTTGTCAAATGCAAGTCATTGACACCTGTGGGTGTTAAAGGCATTTAATGAAAAAGGTTGAATGTCACTGTCAAATTATGATTTTGATTGATGAATTTTTCTTGTCTTAAAATGCTCTCGTTGGATATTTTATTGTTGAATTTAGGAAAAAATCGAAAATCAGCTTTCTTAAGAGTTATTACAAAGTATGATGTAACTTCACCACCAATCAAAGAGAAACAGAAAGACTGAACTAACCTAAAATACTGCTAGGGAAGTTACATCCGAGCCAGAACTAATCAAGAAAATTTTGTTTGTTGTCTTAGGAGCCATTATAGAGCTGAAATAAACTTATCCTCCAACCTAAGTGAAGCAGAAAGACTTGATCAACCTAGAATACCACTGGAGAAGTTACATCTAAGATGGAACTAATCGAGAAATTATCACATGTCTTAGAAGCCATTACGGAGTTGACGTAAGCTTCTCCTAAAATCTAAGTGAAACAAAAATAATAGATAAACTTGGAATACAACTGGGGATGTTACATCTGATTTGGAAGTTGAATCATACTTCTCCTCTAGCTAAAGTGAACTAGAAGGACTAGAAAAACCCAAAATATCGTTAGGGAAGTTACATCCGAGCTGGTACTAATCACGAGAATATTGCTAGTTGTCTTAGGATCCATTAAGGAGTTAAAATAATCTTCTTCTCCAACCTAAGCAAAACAGAAAGACTATAACAACCCGGAATACTTGTAGATTTTTCAAAATATAGAATTTAGGCTCTTTAATTTTTTTACTTAAAAATCTTTACTAAAAATAATTATACTAACTTTATTATATTTTTAAGCTTCAAGATTTTCTCAAATCCTATACTCTAAAAAGATCAGGTGTGGAACTAATTTTTGGTTAGACCCTTAAATCCTCAAGCTTCTCCTTCCTTTTCGCATACTTTTCTTTTTCTTCTTATTTTTGTTTTTGTTTTTGCTTTTATTTTTATTTTTGTTGTTTTAAATCTTTTTTAATATAAGCCAAGGCTTACTGTATTTGGATAGGTCATTAATGATTTTGAATTACACCCTTCCTTTCATAAAGCATAAGGTAGATATTTATATCTTTAACTTAGAAGTATAATAAAGTTTTGAAAATTACATTCAACAAAACAAACATAAGTATTAAAAACAAAAGTCTAATTCTTCTATCTTTCCAAAAGTACAACTTTTCCTACTAAAGATAATTACAAAATATTCATCATTTCTTCACTAAGAAATTTTTAACTTCAAAATTTTCATCGTTACTATAAATTTTTATCTAAATTCTCTTACTCATTTCTATATTCAAAATTTTAATTCTCTAATATAACTTCATTCACATAATTATTTTTCATTCAGAAATCCAAATTTTTATTAATAGCACATTTGAGAACTAATAAAATTTAGAGTTTCTCTTTCTTTTGAAAATTAGTTTTTCATTCCCACCGCAAACTTAAAAAACTTCATTATGATGAAATATTTAAGCTTCTCCTAAAACATACGTGGGTAGGAATTGAAAACTATATCTATCATTTTTACAAGAATTTTTATATCCTAAATATGCAGGTATAAAAGTTAAAAACAGTAATGAAAATAACTAGATCAAAATTTTAACTTCTCATTTTAATATAAATTCAAAAGACTTCTAAAGTAGTGGAGAAAATAAAAGCAAATTCACACACATACTTTAGTAAAAAGACATAATGAAGACTTATGCATGGTAGTAAATTTGATATGTTAAGTATGAAATTTAATTAGTGGATTTTAATACCATTTTAAATCTTCCTAAATAGGTTCTAGAATATGTTCTAAACTAAAAAATAAAAACACTACCAAATCACTATCACATTTACTACCACAAACACATCCACATCACAAACATACAACATCCACAAACTATAATGTCTTAGTAACTATTACAATAGTCAGAAAGGCATCTAACAGTTCACTTAACAACTATAAATAAAAATATGCAACACTACAGAAATAAAAAGTCCACACAAACATAACATAACATAATATAACTCAAATAACATATAACCTAGTCATCTTCTTCCTCCTCATCCTCATCTCCTTTGTTATAGGTACTAGAAGACACATATGGGGTAAATTGGATATGAGTGGGTAGCACAATACTAAAATCACCTCTGATCAATCTATCCATGTAACGGTGGTAATTCATCTCATACTCACTAATTTGTTGAAGATAAATCCCCATATGATCTACTTTCCCTTCTATATCATGAACTCGATCCGCAGTGTAATTTACATTATCTTTTATCTTAATCAAAAGCTCAGTCTGTTAATCAGAAGACTAACCTGAAGAAGCCTGTGATGTAGAAGCACTTAAGGTAGATGCATCAGAAGTAGATGCAGTGGATGCCCTAGAAATTCCTCCTCTCCAGCCAATTAGTGAATGCTCAGCATACGTCTTAATATTTTTACAGGTAATAGTCTTAAAAGGTTGAAGCACCTCTTCCCAATTCTTAGATTTAACACCATCCAGCTCACACAATGAAAATATAAGGGAAGCAAATCCCATACCTGCAGTGGTGGCAACTTTAGCAGACATCCAAATACAATAATATATTATCTTTCCAATATCTATAACTTTCCTCTACTGAATACAATAATTTATGTGGCCCTTTCTCTAGTCACCTCACTCAGATGATTTGTAGAAAGCAACTTAGATGATATAAAATAACGCCAAGTACTAGAGGTGGCATTTAACTTTGAAGAGAATAAATTTACTCTTCTCTCATTAGTAGTTTTCCACAATCCCCTCTTATCACTCAAACCATAAATAATCTCATCCAATTCTTCCTCAGTAGGATTGTAATTTGATTAAAAACAAAATGTACTTGGCGGTATTAGATAAAATTTATTTTTACCTCGGGAGTAAAGTGTACAAACTATCCTCATACAAAAACAAAGCTTTCTTATGATACTGAGAGATTTGCATAGACCTCCCTTACAACAAAAGAAACAAATGCGGAAGTAAAACAACAACATATATCCCACAGGCAACTAACTATCATGTCTTCTATTACTCTATAGGGCTTATCAAACTCACGTTGTTGAATCAATTTCCGTGACTGTAATGCTTATACGTAACGATCTTGATCTTTAGAGCTAACAAACTTGTCAGAATTGAAAGTGGCTTTTGACTTGCTCCTCTTCGGTGCAATTTCTAAAATTTGTATAAAAAATCACTATAAATCCAACATTGAATCCAAACTCATTAAACCTAACTTCTAAAGACTAAAACTACTAAATCCAAGTAATTTTCAAAGTTTTTTCTCAAATTTTCACCATGAATAGTGATTTTCAAATTTCTCCAAATTGTACTCGAAATATATGGTGAAAATAAATACTTTTTACTTTGGAGTAGTGCTCTTACCTCAAGATGATCAAATCTAACAATTTTCACTTAAAACGACTCAAGAATTGCAAAGCTTGGTGATGCCTTAGCCTCTTATGTTGCAAATGTTGAAGGTTGAAAGAGTGAAAGTTTTTATACTTTTTAGACTTTTAAAACCTGAAAATGGAATTTCACGAACCGTCGCCTAAGAGCGAAAGTATAGTGCTTAGCCGCGGAGCACTGGCGCGTAAGTGGGTGGGTTTGGCGCTTAGCCGCGAACTCGCAGCTATCAATTTATTTTGTTAAATACACAATTTCACTCACTTAATCAACCCTTAAATTGTTTTAATAAGTATATCATCACCTTATAATCTTCTTATCTCCAGAATTACGCTACTATAGAATTAAAAATGATTCAACACAAGTTTTATACAAACACAAACTTTTACTTAATAAAATAAATACAAATTATAAATAGAAATTATAAGTCATTAATTCAATATCCTTGGATAAGATCTCATTCATTTCTACTCATATTTAAGCATTTTAACAAAACACTAAACACAAATTAAAAATGCAAACACATATATAAAACTTAACATACATAAAAAATTTAAAAACTAACTTTTAACACAATAGATTTAACACATAACACAAATATAAAACTTAATTCCAATCTCCATAAGGTGGAATATACCCTCGATTAGTTTCATCTGAACCATTTGGAATATCGATTTGATAGAACATGCATTGGTTGAAAACTCTTGCTGAAACTTTTTCTATTAACTTGTTCTTCAAAAACATTGCTTTATTTGCTTCTTTAACATGACTAGTATGACTATATTGCATTTTACAATAGTCATCCAACATTTATTAAATGTGTACTAGTTTTATTTATCTTTGCTTTGATTGATGCAAAATCAGTCTCGATCTTCGCATTCTTTTCTAATATTCCTTGAATACTAACGACCAAAAACCTATTATATAACTCTTGCGCACTCTTGGAAATAAACTACTTGTTGTTTGCATCCTCCTTCTTCTTAAGTTCACTTTACCAAGAAGACATTTCTCTAATTTAAAATCTTCTGTAAGACTCTTAAGATAGAAATTTGGAATGAGATGTATTCCCTTTAATCTGATCCATATTTATAGAGTTTAGATGGCCTAAAACTGTCCTCCCACATTCATAAACCTTCCATAAATGTGCCATGCAACTTCCCCATGATAATGGCTTCTAGAAACATATTTTCCATTTTCTTCATAACTCCAACGCCTAAGCACCAACTGTTGGCGCTTAGCCGCCAGTGCTCATTTTAGTATAGGTCTTCTAAACATTCGAATACTCATTTTAACTCATCCAAATTATCAATTAAGGTCTCATTAATCTCCAATAACATAATATAATAAAAAACTACCATATAATTCTTACTTCAAACTAAACAAATCACACACAAATAAACTTAAATCAAAGCACACCTATAACTATGGGTTGCCTCCCACAAAGCGCTTGGTTTAACGTCGTTAGCCTGACATACCCAATGCTTATTCTAGGTGACCCAACATCAACTTCTCGTCAAGTTTAAGTTGATCAACTGAGAAATAAGGTTTTATTCTATGTCCATTTACTTTGAATATTTTCTTTGTTTTAAGATCTTTAATATCCACAGCTCCATAAGGATAAACTTTTATTACAATAAATGGGCCCATCTACCTGGACTTAAGTTTTCCAGAAAATAATATTAATCTAGCATTGTATAACAAAACTTCTTGTCTTGACTAAATATTATTATTTAGAATCTTATGATCATGACACATTTTGATCTTTTCTTTATATATCTTAGCACTTTCATATGATTCATTCCTTATCTTTTCAAGCTCATTTAATTACAATAATCTTTTCTCTCCGGCATCCTTCAAATTATAATTGAACTCCTTAATAGCCCAATATGCTTTATGTTCAATTTAAACTGGTAAATGACAAGCTTTCCAAAAAAATTAGCCTATGTGGGGACATTCTTATATGGGTCCTATATGCAGTCCAATAAGCCCATAAAGAAAAATCCAGTTTAATTGACCAATCCTTTTTGTTTGGATTAACAGATTGTTTCCAAAATTCTTTTAATTTTACGATTGGATAATTCAACCAAACCACTTGTATGAGGATAATAAGTAGTAGCAATTTTATGAATTATATAATGTTTCTTAACAAATTTCTTCATAATTTCATTTCTAAAATCACTTCCTGCATCAGTTATGTTTACTCTTTACATTCTAAATCTACAAAATATGTTCTTTCTTAAAAATTTTACAGCACTTTGAGCATCACATTAAGGTAAAGCAACAGCTTTTATCCATTTAGATACATGGTATACTGCTAACAATATCTATAAATTTCCGAAAGATAGTATAAATGGTCCCATGAAATCTAATCCCTAAATGTCAAATATTTTTACTTTCAACATATAATTGAGGGGCATCTCATTTCTTCTAGAAATATTATCTACACGCAGACATCGATCACAATTTTTAATATAAGCATTAACATCTTTAAAAATTATAGGCAAATATAATCCAGATTGTAGAAGTTTATATGTTTTCTTATGAACACTAAAATGTCCCTGAAAATTAGAATCGTGGTATTTTTGAATAATTTTATAAGTTTCTTCTAATGGTACACATCTTTGAATAATTAGATCATTTCCTTATTTATATAGAAATGGGTCGTCCAAAAAATAAGTCTTAGCTTCAGATAAAAACTTCTTCCACTGTTGGTATGTCAAATCATAGGGTAAAATGTCACTAACAATAAAGTTTACAATGTCGGCATACCATGTAACACGCTAGTCATTAATCATGAATAATTTTTCATTAAGAAAATACTCATTATGTTCTTCATTATGAAAGAGAGATTTTTCATTTTCAAGCTTGAACAGATGATCATCAATTTGATTATCAACACCCTTCCTATCTACTATCTCAAAGTTTAACTCTTGTAAAAGAAGAATCCATCTTATCAGTCTTGGTTTAGCATCCTTCTTTTTCATTAAATATTTAATAGCAGAATGGTTAGTATGCATCACACATTTTGTTCCAACTAAATATGATCTGAATTTATCAAAAGCAAATACTATAGCTAATAATTCTTTGTCAGTTGTTGTATAATTAATTTGAGCTTCATTAAGAGTTCTACTAGCCTAGTAAATTACTTTGAAAATTTTATCATGTTTTTGTCCTAAAACATCTCCAATAGCATAATCACTAGCATCACACATTAATTCAAAATATTTTTCCCAATCTGATGAAACAATAATTGGTGGAGTGATTAATTTTTCTTTAATAACTCGAAAGCTCTTAGGTATTCTTCATCAAAATTAAAAATTACATTTTATTTCGAATAACTGGCATAGAGGTTTAGCAATTTTTAAATAGTCTTTAATAAACATCTGTAGAATCCAGCATGTCCTAAAAAACTCCTAATCTCCCTTACATTCGTTAGGCAAGATAAATTAGCGATCACATGAATTCTTACAGGGTCTACTTCCATACATTTTTCTGAAATATGATGTCCTAAAACAATTCTCCCTCCTACAATAAATTGGCAATTTTTTCAATTAAGGATTAAATTTGTTTCTTCACAGTGTTTAAGAACTTTGGATAGATGTTCTAAACATTATTCAGAGGAAATTCCGAACACAGAAATATCATCCATAAACACTTCAATTCCTTTTTCAATTAAATCACAGGAAATTTCGATCATTCATCTTTGAAATGTTGTAGGGGCATTACATAAAACAAAGGACATTCTTATAAATGCAAATGTACCATAAAAACAGGTAAACGTTATTTTCTCTTGATCCTGAGGAGCAATTTGTATTTGTTGATATGTAATATATCCATCCAGAAAACAAAAGTATTTATGCCCAGCTAGTTTATCCAACATTCGGTCAAGAAAAGGAAGAGGAAAATGATTTTCCCTCGTAGCAAGATTTAATTTTATATAATCAATACATATTCGCTATCCTGTAACTTATGTTGTTGGTATTAATTCATTCTTTTCATTAATAGTTACAGTTACTCCTCCTTTCTTAGGAACACAGTGAATAGGACTAACCCATGCACTATTTGAAATACGATAGATAATCCTAGCATCTAACCACTTTAAAATTTTTTTCTTAAATAACTTCTTTCATAATAGATTTAGTCTCCTTTGAGGATCAACCCCGAGTTTGCAGTTTTCTTCCATAAGGATTCTGTGCATACAAATTGAAGGAGTAATTCCTTTAATATCAACAATTATCCATCCAAAGGCTTTCTTATATTTCTTTGAAGTTTTAAGTAAACTTTGTTATTCTTCAGTAGTAAATTTTGAAAAAATTTTAACAGGCAAAGTTGATGAATCACCTAAAAAGGCATATTTTAAATGTTCAGGAAGTAACTTCAATTCAAGTTTAGGAGGTTTATCAATTGATGGAAAAAAAGATTCGTCTTTCTTTGTCATTTACAAAACTACAAAACTTTCTTAAACATAAATTAACTCTTCCTCATTAAATTCATCATAATATTGTGTTTCTTCTTCTTGCTCGTGTTCAAATTTTTCTCTTTCAAATTTATCTTCATAAGTTGCTTTGAAATGACATTTGCTAAAATATCTCATTACATCCGTCATGAAATATTCATCATCATTACCTTTTGTAAGATATTTCATTAATTTTGAAATATTATATGTCATGGTTCGATCATTGACACGCATAATTAATTTCCCTTTTTACGCACCTATCATTGCTCTTCCTGTAGCTATAAAAGGTCTCCCAAAAATAATAGGTATCTCCTTATCTTCCTCCATATCAAGCACAATGAAATCAACAAGAATGATAAATTGATCAACATTTACTAAAAAATCTTCTATAACTCCTTTAGGATAGGTTATCGAACGATGTACTAACTGTAGAGCTACAATATTGGGGGTTATTTCTCCTAATCCCAGACTTTTAAATATAGATAATGACATAATATTAATTCTTACATCTAAATCACATATAGCTTTCCCATAAAATATGTCTCCTTTGTACATGTAATTGTGAAGCTACCAGGATCTTTAAGCTTTTTAGGAAGCTTCATTTGAATTATTGCATTACATTCTTCACTAAGTGAAACAGTCTCGTTATCTTCAAGCTTCATTTTTCTATTTAGAAGATCCTTCATAAACTTCACATAGATTGACATTTGTTTTAAGGCTTCAAAAAATGGAATATTTATTGTACATTTCTTAAAAATTTCTAAGAACTTTGAAAATAGCTTATCCAACTTTTGTTAACGAAATCTCTGAGGAAAAGGTGGTGGAGGTTTTTCTAAATTAAACTTTGGTGGAGAAATAGGTCTTTCCAAACTTTTCTGAGCGTCCTCTTTTGGTTCTTCAATCTCTTCTTTCTATATTTCAATCTCTTTTTGAACTCTACCTTCCAACTCTCTTCCACTTCTTAGTTGAACAACTATTACTCTCTCTTTATTTTTACCTTTTGGATTTATCTCTGTATTATTAAAAAGTGTTCCTTGGTACCTATTACTTAATGAATTGGCTATCTATTCCAATTAATTCTCAATATTTCTAATTTTAGCTCCATGACTTTGCAATTAATTTCTCATTTGTAACACCACTTCTTCTATAGACAACTTCTTCTCCTAAAATTTTGAAGTAATGTTAAAACCTGGAGGATAAGTAGGTCTATAATTATAATCCCCCTGGTTATTCCAACTCCCCAATGGGTTCAGTTGATTGTTCCCCCATCGTTGACTATTACCTCTCTGACTATTGTTATTCTAGTTAAAGTTTTGATGGTCTTCCAACCTGGGTTATAATACTTTGAATATGGATTATTAGACTTTTTTATGACATTCAAAGTTTCTAATGATGTTTGAGAATCTACCATTTAGTCGGATAAATTTTCTTCAATCATTGAAATTGGTTGAGAAAAAGTAATTCCAAATTGGTCTATCTTTCTTGAAATTGTAGCAACTTGATTTTCTGATATTGCAAAAGCATCAGATTCATGAATATTGGCTTCCTTTTTAGGATTTACGCTCTCAGAAGGCCATTGAAATTATTTGTAGCCATTTCGTTAATTAAAGCATATGCATCATGAAATTATTTATATATCAATGAACCACCAGTAGCAGCATTGATAACAGATTTAAGAGATCCAACTAATCCATTATAAAAAGTTTGAATTATTAACTAGTTGTGAGCATTCGGGGCCGTGTAGGAGATTTTTTCGGTTTTGATGTCGTTTTGGAGTCGCCACTCTGTTTATCTATAATATTGCCCTAATCTTTAGTAATTCTTATTTCTTTGGATCCTATAAAAGGATCCTTAGATAATAAGAAATTTGAAGAAAATAAGGGCTAATAAGATAGAAAACAGTAGAGAAGGGGATGTCGATGATAATCCTTATAAGAAAAGATTCTAGAATACCTTCTCTAAGAAGTTCTTTATAAAGATGAGATTTTGGTAACCAGAGATTTAGATGGAATATCTATTCTGAGTCCTTTAAATCTCCTATCGGAGCAAGCTCCTACAGTTAATTACATCATAGACAATTATAATTGTCTAAGAAAACTTCTGATTAATGTTAATTGCTTCTTTCCTAAAATGTTTTAAGGAATGAAATATCAATTTTTAATCATAAGGGTAATGTGTCATACTACCCTAAAAGTTTTATTTGGTCAATTTTTTTTGTTGTTTGTCCTTTTTAATTGTTTTTTCAATGTCATTTATTATGTCATTTTTGTTTTATTTTATTTTGATGTTTTCCATTTTATTGTCATTTTTTTTGTTTGTTTGACGGCTATCCTAAAAGCTTTGGTTTTTTTTGTCCTAGTTTTGTCATGTTAATGTTGTATGTTTTATTTTGTTTTATGACTGTCATTTGTCCCATCTTTTGGAATGTCATCCTGCAAAATAGAGTTAGCAAACCCTATAACATGTAAAGGAAATCTAAAATGAAATCAATGTCGTCATTTTTTTTCACTCATCCTGCAAAACAGAGTTAGCACACCCTATAATATGTAAAGAAAATCTAAAACGAAAGTTAATTTTCATCCTCCAAAGGAAAATAATTTCATAAGATGTCAATTTTATTTCTTAAATTTTTTAATTTTATTCGGTTACATTTTTTGATAACTCGGTCAAGGTGTCACTAGCTTGGTCGTCTTAGGGTCATCAGAGGCCTTAATCTACTTAGTCCGAAAGGTGTTTAAAATAGGACCAGAGGATTTCTATCAGCGTCCATGATTCTGTTGTCCGAGAAATCTTTGTAGACTAAAAACACTACTATTTAAGTTGCATTCGGTAATGTTTTTTCATTAGGGTTTCATTTAAGTTTTAATGTCTTTTTACAATTTTAAGTTGCTTACGATTTTTTTAAGATTTTTATGTCATTTCATTTCAAAATCTTTGATTCAATGTCTTTTGAACCTAAAGATTCAAGTTTAGATTCGATGACATCTGATTTTTAGGAATTTAGATTCATTGTCGATTAAATCTAAAAATCAAGTTTATGATCTGATTAGCTCCAAAAATTTAGATTCAATTGTATTTGAATTTAAAGATTTAGAACTATTATCGTTATGTTGTTTGGAAACTAGATTCAATGTCATTTGAATCTAATAATTTTAAGTAAGTCTAAATTAGACTTAGATAGAACTAACATAAGTAAGACTTTAGAATCTTAGATTCGGTATCTTTTAAATCTAATGTTAAGTCTAATTATGTTAGACTTATATAAAATCTAACATAAGTTGGGTTTTAGAATTTCAGATTCAATGTCATTTGAATATAGAAGAAATGTTAAGTCTAATATGGATGAGACTTTGATAAAATGTTTTAATAATTAGATTCAATGTCATTTAAATCTAATATCTTTGATTTGTTCTTTAAATTAGTTTGAAATTTAATTGATTTTGAGTCAAAATTTGATTTCAGTTTAATGGGGGTTTGTTTAATTTAACTTGGGTCGAAGAAATGTTGAGTTAATCTTAAGTTCATGCTTGTTTGAACTTAGAAGTGTTAAGTTAGATTCAATATAGATTGAATCTGAAGTTTATTTGAGTTGAGTTCATGTCTATTAGAACATAAGTTAGAAGTGTTAAGTTAGATTTAATGTAGATTAAATCAAAAATTGAGTTAACTTGAGTTCATTTCTATTTGAACTTATGATAAAAAGTGTTAGGTTAGATTCAATGTAGATTGAATCCAAACTTTAGTTCATGTCTGTTTGAACTTATGTTAGAAGTGTTAAGTTATATTCAATGTAGATTGAATCCAAAGTTGAATTAAATTGAGTTCATGTATGTTTGAACTTATGTTTTTAGTGTTAAGTTAGATTCGATATGAGTTGAATCTTGAGTTCAGTTTAAGTTGAAACTAATGTTGAGTTAGTTTCAATATGAGCTAAACCTAAGTTTTAAGTTAACTTGAGTTCAATTTAGGTTGAACCTAAGTTAGATATGATGAATTAGGTTTAATGTGGGTTGAACCTAAGGTTTAAGTTAAGTTTAGTTAGAATAGACTTAATGAAGGTCTAAGTTTTTTTAAGTAATACTCAAAGGTTAGTTATGTTTAATTAGATTAGACTTAATTTAAATTAAAGACCTTTCATGTTTTATTTAAGTAAAGCTTAAGGTTTAACTAAGTCTTGTTAAAGTTAGGCTTAACTAGAATTTAAAGTTATTTAAGCCTAATTTAAGTAAGGCTTAAATGTTAATTAAGTTTAATAAATTAGACTTAATTAGAGTATAAGTTTGATTAAACCTTTGTTAGTTAAGGTTTAATAGTTTAATTATGTCTAATGTGATAGACATAATTATGGTTTAGGATTAATTAAACCATAGTTGGTTAAATTTTAATAGTTTAATTAAGTCTAATGGGATAGACTTAATTATGGTTTAGGATTGATTAAACCTTAGTTGGTTAAGGTTTAATACTTTAATTAAGTCTAATGTGAAAGACTTAATTATGGTTTAGATTGATTAAACCTTAGTTGGTTAAGGTTTTATAGTTTAATTAAGTCTAACGTGATAGACTTAATTATGGTTTATGATTAATTAAACCTTGGTTGGTTAAGGTTTAATAGTTTAATTAAGTATAATGTGTTATACTTAATTAGAGTTTAGGATTAATTAAACCTTAGTTGGTTAAGTTTTAATAGTTTAATTAAGTCTAATGTGATATGACTTAATTATGGTTTAGGATTTATTAAACCTTAGTTGGTTAAGGTTTAATAGTTTAATTAAGTTTAATGTGATAGCCTTAATTATGGTTTAAAGATTAATTAAAACTAATTTGGGTATGGTTTAATTCATTAATTAGACTTAATTAGGCTTAATTCTAATTAGTTTAAAGGTTAATTAAACCTAATTTGTATAAGGTTTAATTAATAAATTACACTTAATTAGGGTTAAGTCTAATTAGTTTAAAGGTTAATTAAGTCTCATTTAGTTAAGACTTAATAGTTTAATTAGGTCTAATGGATTAGACCTAATCAAGGTTTGATTTTGTATTAAATATGATTTAGTTAAGGTTTAAGAGGTTTAATTAAGCTTAGTGATGTCGTAAGCTTAATTAGAGTTTGTTTTTGTATTAAACCTAATTTAGTTAAGGTTTAATGGGTTTAATTAAGCCTAGTGATGTCTTAAGCTTAATTAAAGTTTGATTTTGTATTAAACCTAATTTAGTTAAGGTTTAATGGGTTTAATTAAGCCTAGTGATGTCGTATGCTTAATTAAAGTTTGATTTTGTATTAAACCTAATTTAGTTAAGGTTTAACGGGTTTAACTAAACCTAGTGATGTCTTAAGCTTAATTAAAGTTTCATTTTGTATTAAACCTAATTTAGTTAAGGTTTAATGGGTTTAATTAAGCCTAATGATGTGTTAAGCTTAATTAATGTTTGATTTTGTATTAAACCTAATTTAGTTAAGGTTTAATAGGTTTAATTAAGCCTAGTGATATCTTAAGCTTAATTAAAGTTTGTTTTTATCCTAAGCCTAATGTAATGAAGGCTAAAGGAGAATTAACTAGGTTTAGTGTGTGGTTAAACCTAATTAGATTTTAATTTTATCTTTAATCCTAATTTAATTAAGGATTAATTTAATTAATTAGGGTTAATGTTGAATTAATCTTAATCAAGTTCTAATTAGAGTCCATTAAATGTTTGAACTCAATCTTAACTCATGGTGGCATGAGTTAGATAAAGAGTTTCAAATTTTTTAAGAAAATATTTTAGGGTTTTTATATTTTAAAATTTTAAAATTTTAACCCTAATAATAAAATGTCATTTTAAATTTTCCAAAAGTTAGAGTCTATCATTTTAGAGTTTAGATTTGTCCCCCAAAATTTCTAACCAATTTCTAATTTAATTTTCCTATTTTCTGATTTTTAGAATTATTGTTAGAAAGAATGGTCTAATCTCATGAAAATTAGGAAAAGTTGTCTTAGAGAAGTTTCCTAGCCTTGGAAAAATCTGAGATTGTTCCTAAGGATCTAAATTTTGGTCTCTCAAATTTTTTTATTTTTTGACTTATAATTAATTTTTATTAATTAAAATACTCCAGAGAGTATTTAATTAATTAAAAATTAAATATAAATTAAACATTCAAAATTTCAATCCCACATTGTTGTCCTCACTACCCTAAGTTCAGAGGTATTTTGTTATATTTTTTGTGATTTTTGTTTGTAAAGATATGTATTTATGATTGGATTAAGTTTATTCTGATTTAAATTAACCTTTATCAAATCAGAAAAATCCTGGGGGTGCCGCTGTCGGCATATTTTTTTTATTTTAAATTTAATTTAAATATATATATGATTTAGAAAGTAGCGTTCGATTTTGAAAATAATTTTGAATTTGAAAATTTTAAGATATGAAATCAAACTGATTTCACATCCCGAATAGTTTACATAAACGAGCACCGCACCACAAACCGTGTATCTACCCCGATTAATAGATATACTGCTTGGTAATGGGGCTCGATTAAATAAACTAGAAAGGTTTGTGACATCCGTTTGGTCTGCGAACCAATTTTATAAGCCGACAAATTCCCCTGCTTAATATGAAAGCATTAAACAGGGTTTATATTACCTAGGTTCTTAAAATTCCATATAAGAGCAAACCCCTATAGTTAATTACATCTTAAGTGACGGGAATCACCTAAGAAAACTCTCGATAATAATCAGTAGTTCTGCTCTCAAGAATTTCAAAGTTTAAGTTCTCAAGGGATTGAATTTTGGAATTTCAATAGGGAATGGATCAAATTTGGAACATTTTGTTTTGGGAATTCAAAGGAAGAAAGGTAGGAGAAATTACAGATTCGAAGCGAACTTCGGTAATTTCCTGACTATCCTATTATTTGGCTTGAATTTAGGAAAGTCCTAATGTTTATTTAATGTTTTGATCTTGCCAATTTTAATTAATTAGGACTTATATTAGTATGACATAATCATACAAATAGCCTCGAAGATGTGAGGGTTTATATAGTATCGGACGACTACCTCGGAGTTCTAAGACCGATTAGGGCTAATTTGTTATGCAAATGCCTAACGAAGAGTTGAGGATTTATGTTGCACTAGGCAAACTACCTCGAAATCCTATGGCTTGGTTATTTAATTCTAGGAAAGGTTTTGCTGATGTAGATTCAGGTTTTGCTGGTGACGATGGCCGTGCTGCCCACCATGCTCCGAGCTCCTTGTTGTTGCAGAGGTTTAGTTATAGAAGTCATAAATCAGAAGATGAGAAAAGTGTTTTGGTTTAGAGAAAATCTTAATTTCCAAGTGTCTTTTTTATATTTTATTAAAAACACATCTTAAAGTTGATTATAACGACACCGGTTAAGATCCCACGGTTCCATCCTTCCGGCATCGTTATTTTTATCGGATTCACTTAGTCCAGATGAATTTGCTAAACTCAACTGAATGAGTTCCACACTTTCATTTAGACCGTGGGAAAGCCCGTTAGCAACACGTAGGTTACATCATCCGAGGTATTCCCGATCATCCAACAAGACGTTTTAATTTAGTTGTAATTGCTGTTTTGTATTATATTTGTGATTAAATTTTGAATTGTTTTATATTTTGAAATGTTGTGGCGGTGAATTTTATCTTGCAATGACTTTTAATTTAGTTTTGGTTTCAGTTTTAGGGATTATCCTAAAGGTGTGGGTTTTCATGCAACAGTTTTTTATCATGCAAGAAAAGTAAGTGCGATGCGATTAAATAAATTGCAATAAGGTAAATTGCAATAAAATAAAAGCATACCTGGAGGGTCTTCCCGTCATTCCAAGCTGCACTTAAACACAATTTAGAATATTTAAGCAAGTTCCTAGGTAAAGCTAAGGGAAGGGTTATGGTTTTTTACCAAATTCCTAATCCTATAGCTAGTCATTTCCTATGACGTTTAGGTTCTTGTATTTTGGTTTGAGGATGATTTTCTTCATCAAAGAACAATTAAGTTCAATTGTTCTTATAAATATCCTATCATATTGAGGAAGTGCTTAAGAAGAATCTTAAACATCTTTTCAATATTGCTAGAATTGTTTTAAGTCCAAATGAATTTAATTATACAAATGAATTAATCGTCCAGGAATTCAATTTTGTTATCTTGCTCAGTGAACTTAGGACATTTGAATATCTTATAAGTGAAGTAACATTTCATTTAATATTCTGTTTAGGAGTTATAATAACCAAAGCTTTCGATGGCAAATTGGTGTTCAAATGGTTTGTGATTTAGTTTAATTTCAGTTATCGAATTTAAATTTGGAATAGTGTTCAAGTTGCTTTATATTTAATTTCTTTATGTCTTAGGTGATGTTATTTTTAATTCAATTTAATTTAACTTTAATTTAATTTGATTTAGTTTAGTTTTAATTTTAATTTAATTTATTTAATTTAAATTGATTTTAATTTTAACTTGATTTTATTTTATTTAATTTTAATTTTAATTTAATTTAATTTAATTTAATTTAATTTAATGTGATTTAATTTAATTTAATTTAGTTTAATTTAATTTAATTTAATTATTATTTTTTATTTTATTTTATTTTATTAATTTAATTTAATTTTAATTATATTTAATTCAATTTAATTTAATTTGTTCAATTTAATTTAATTTAATTTATTTGATTTAATTTAACTTAAATTAATTTAATTTGTTTGATTTAATTTAATTTAATCTTTAATTTAATTTTATTTTTAATTTTAATTTAATTGAAAATTTAAAAAGAGTTTAATAATTTAACTTTTAACTTAATTTTAATGATGATGTCATTTAATATTTTAAAACTTAAATTTTAATTATCATTTTAATTAGAAATTAAATATTATTGAGATGATTAATTTAGGGATTTTTAAATTAAAGAATAAATCTCTTCCTAACAATATCCCTATTTTAATAATTCCAATTTTATTATTCTTCCAAATTTAATCAATTATTTAATTAAGGTTTATTTCAATTCTTTTAAATTGTTTAGTAGGTTTCTACCCTTTAATTATTTAAATTTCAATCATCCAAATCAGATTAAGATCAAATATTTTACTTGTTAATTTTATTAAACCTAAAGTTTTAATTAAAGGTTAAAATTTTTAATTACCATTTTTGCCCTTCAAGCTTAATAATTTCATAACTCACTAAATTGAACTTAAATGAACTTGAAATTTTTATGTGATTTCACTCATATGCCAATAAAGACATGAGAGGAGAAAATGTGATTTTTCTGTATTTAATTTCTTTATGTAATTATTTTTGGTGGAAAATAGGAATTTCCAAGGAAAATTTAATAATATGACCAAGAGAAAGTTTCTATCCTTAAGAAAATTATGGGACATTCCTAATGACCAGGGGACCACTTGGACCAATTTTGGTGATTTTTTAAATTATATTATTTTTATTATAAATATTTTAAGTTTTGGAGTATTAATTAATTTAAAAATAAAATAAAGATTGAAAAATGAAATTTATATTTTTCAAAAATCTCTCTGATATCAAGGAAACCAGAGAATCAATTTTTGCAATTTTCTGATTTTTCTTTGATTTATTATAATTATTTTAGTGGAAATACTAGAAAATACATTTTTTTAATTTTAAAATTACCCTAGGGCTTTAAAATTTAATATCTCATCAAATAGACCTAAGAAAAATATGGGACTTGTTCCTAAGTGATTAAAATTCAAAATGTGACATTTTAGTGAATTTTATTATTTTTATGATTTTTATTATTTTTTAATTATTAAAATATTAAAATAATACAAAAAATTAAAATTTTTTAGAAAATTGAAATTTTAATTTCCTTAAATTTCCCTGATATCAGAGAGGCTCCAAAACCAATTTGGTGAATTTTTGAAAAGTATTTTGAAAGTTATGAATTTTTAAAGTTTAAAATGGCTAAATGGCTTAATCAACCCATTTAGTAGGGCTAACCAAGTCCAATTGACTTCAAATTTTTAGGGTGGGTTCCTCTGATCCAGTGGAGAATTGATTTAAGTCAATTTGAGGTCGGAGAATTGATTTCAAGTCAATTTGATGTATGATTAGCTCTAATTAATTAGGGACCTATTTTGGGTGTTTAAGCCGATTAGGGTTATTTTAAATGAATTAATTCAAAACCTATTTTTCCTAGGGTCCTCTGGTCATAAGAGACATCACCTAATTTTCCTAGAATTTATTTTACAACATGCTAATTATTGGATTTAAAATACTCAAAACAGTAAGATGAATTTGAAAAATCAATAACTTCTCATAGGGATGGCCTCTGACTTTGGAAAATTCAAGGAATGTTCCCAAATTCAGAGGCTTCAAAAGCCCTATGGTCTCATGCCATGGTGAATTTCCTATATGCATGGAGAATTAAAATAATGCGAGAGGGTAAATAAATTATTAAAAATAAAATACTTGATGAAATTAAATGATTTCTTTTCCACATTATTCTCCTCTGTTCACTGAGCAAGAGGGTATTTTTATTTTATTTTTCTGATTTTCCTACACAAAGTTATGGATTTTTCAAGTTCTGGTAATTAAATAAATAGGAAAAAAAACTAATTTCCTACTTATCCACACGGCGCCCCGTCATCCTCGGCATCTCCGAACGGCCACGCGGCGCGCCCCCATTCGACGCCGCCTTCCGACTCAGCGCCACGAGGCCCGCGGTTCACGTATCATCTCCTGGTTCGACGCCATCTGAGTCGTCCGTCCGCGCGTGTATTGAATGAATGACATCCGTTCATCGTCCCCAAGCCTCCTAGCCCGAGAACCGTCCATCTTCTAGGCCTAAGATCTCACTCGATACTTGACCAAATTTAACGTTCTTATGCTCTGTGGATATGTCTCGAGAAGACGAACACATCCATATGGTTTATGTGGCATGAAATTGACTCAATGAAAATGGAGAATGTTCAGAAACTCGGGAAGAAGAGTGAGGCCATACCTTTGCTCAGAGAAGTGTGGCTTCGATCTGAGGGTTGTTTCACCTTCGATTGGATCCTAGCAAGCTCCAGATGAAGTCTCCTGGTCGGTGAATTGCCTAGCTATGAAAGTGACCACAGCCGATCACAAAGCTTAGAGGCTGGAGCAACCGGGTGGCTCCGGAGATGGGGCTTTCGGTAGGAAACTTCTCCTCTTGGTCCGAGTGAAGGTGTAGGACCGATCGATTTGAGGATTGGCTCACCGTGGCAAAGTGTCCTAGTTTTGGGTGAAATTTTAGTTGAGAAATTGGATTCTGTTGGCGGGGATTAGGGCAAATTGACACTGGGGATCAACTGCTCTAAGGATGGAGAAGGGTTTTGGAATAATTTTAGCAGAGTTTCGGCAAGGTTTGTGCAACTCTCCTCTCATGGCCGTGAGGGGGTCGGGTTTAAATAGAGGTGGTTGGAGAGCCTCACAGGGATGGCCAAGGGTTGGGATCAGCTGCTCTGGGCATGGGAAGAACAACCATGGTGGCTATTAGGCATGGGACAGCTCAGCAAGGTGGAATTCCAAAGTTGGCTCACATGTGAGCTCTCGGGTGTGGTGTTTTCCGGCGACCCAGGTGGCTGGCCGGCAGGCATGAGTCACCATCTTGACCAAGGAGGTCAGGGCTTGGCAATGGTGAAGTCAATTGGGTTTGGACATGTGTAAAGGAGTTGGATCAAAGTGGCATGGGGGGTGTGGCTATTTTGGCTCTAAATGGGTCAACCCATCCTTTTGGGCTTGGTTCACCCTCCAAGGTGGCTTTAGGTGTTGTGGGGAGTCAAAGGAATCAGCTGGTTTGGCATGGAGAAGTCCCTATCCAAATATATTTGGATTAAATTTGGGTTAAGGTGAAACATGTTTAAGGTTAATGACCTTTAGGAGGTGCTTAAAGGACCTCCTCCTTTTGCCATTTAAGAAGGCTTGACAAATTAGAAATTCTCATGGCTTGCCAATGGCTTACATGTGGCTTCATGGCTTCATATGGCTTGGGAGAAGATTTGGTCAATTTCATGGAAATGGATTTAAGAAAATTTTGGTATTTTTGATGGGAATTTGTATGGGGCTTAATTTGGAATGGCTTCATGATGAATTTTCAAACTTAGGGATTGATTTTAATCAAGGGTATGATGAGAAGAATTTGTCATATGGGCTTTAGCATGAAATTTGGGCTTTAAGGAAGGTTTCATGTAAGTGGGCTTTTGGTTTAAAAATAAATTTATGGATGAGAATTTTGTGAAGGACTGGGCCAAATAATTGTTGGGTTTAGCTCATGGATGTGCCATGAGTAATTTGAAGCAAATTGGGAGTGATTTGGGTTTGAATTGGGTTGAATTTGGGCTTCTTTGGTGAATGGGCTAATATAGGTCAAATTGGGCTAACTTGGGCCAATGTTGGGCTAGGATTGAAATTGATGTAAAATGAATGTTGGGAAATGTTTATGGGAGTGTTTCAAAGAGATTTTGGCTTTGGTTGGGCTTTGATTTTGAGGTTTGGGCTTATTTGGGTTAGGTTTGGGTTTAGGTCAAAATTGTGCTTTAAGGTTTTGGGTTGAATTTAAGTGGGGTTTGGGTCTAAATGTTGGGAAAATCATGTTAGTGTTTTGTTTGTAGGGATGTTAAGGAAGGTTTAGAAAAGATTTGGGGTTAATTGGAGTTGAATTGGGTGAGTTTGGGTTAGGTTTGGGTCATGGGTCCAAATTGGGCTTTAAGGCCAAAAGTGGAATTGGATCCAAATTCCAATCAAATTGAACTTGGATTTAGTCTAGATTGGTGTTGGTAATGTTGAATTGATGTTTAGAATTGAATTGGACCAGAATTTGGGTCAATTGGGTAGGTTTGGTCTGACATTGGGTTCACTTTGGGTTAAAATGGATCAAATTGGGGGTTTTGACAAACGTAGGGTAAATTGACAAAATTGGCCCATGGTGTAGTTGAATAAAATGAAATTGGGAATATTTGGGATTTTCTGGAATTTTCTGGGAATTTTCTGAATTTTTGGATTTTTGGGTCAAGAGGGGTATTTTGGGTATTTGGAGGGTATTGGGAGGTATTTTTGGAATTTTTGGTATTTTTGGCTATGGATGATCAATTTGAGTAATGTGGAAATGTTTGGGATTGGTTTTGAGGAATTTTGGATGATTTGGAAATTTTGGAGGATTTCAAGGGTTTTGGGTAGGCTAGGCGGGTGTAGGGTCTCGGGGGTCAAAAATTGAAAATTTGGAAAATTGAAGATTGGGTGAATATAAGTGAAATGAAATCATTTTGGTTGAGCCATGAAGCCATATCAAGCCCACATGAGCCATGAAGGGACTCATTTGAGGCATTCACTATGTTCTTCCTAACCCTCTTAGCCAAGGGCTTAGGGGTTAAGGACCATCCATGTGAATCACCTACATGAGTCAGGAGGTCAAGTTGGGTATGGGTGTGTGAAAGTGTAGTGTGTAGGTGTAGTGTGTAGGTGTAGTGTGTGTGTACGCCAGCCCTTCACCAGACTAGGCCACCCAGGGCAGTCCTAAGGCCAAAGAGTCCTATAGGTACTCATCCTTTAAACTTCCACATTTGATTTCAACCCTCTAGGTGATTAGGGGTCTACAGTAAAGTTTGTGGAGTTTGCAGGGAGTTAAGAAGTGGTTTGAATTTCTAAGTGGTGGGTCCCAATTCTAATCCTCTAGGATAGTCAAAGGAAAAGCCTAAGGCTAGATCCTAAGTACTAAAGAGAAGAAGAGAAGACCTCATCAAAAATGAGGTCAACGTACCGCGTGTCCTCGGATCAGTTGAAACGCGGCTGATCCGCTGCGAGAACCTGAACAACGGACATAGCAGGATTTAATCTTAACCGTCCATTTCCAAAACACGGGAACGGACGGGTGAGGTTCATCGTCTTCATCTTAACCGTCCATTTCCAAACCGTCCATGGTTTAGAAGCAAATTCCTCCTCGATTCTTAATGAAATCAAGTGAAATTTGTTTCTATAGGATCTATGTGAGATGTCAAACCCATCTATATGGTGATGTATGGGTTTTGAAATGATTTACTTCACATTGTATGGAACCCGAATGCCATTAGAATGGAAAATCCATACCTTGGCCTCAGTCGATGCAAGCTCAAATAGAATGGCTCTGAAGCTTCGTCTCGACCTCAAATAGCTTTCCCCTAACTCAATTTTAGTTAAATCAGGTCTAGGTATAAAGAGATCCTTCTCAAGGTGGCTCAGCTTTAGGAAAGAAAGTCAATAGCTAGGTTAGGGCCTATGGAGATGGCCAATTTCGATTGGGCTCATCATCATCTCTGTGATGGTGTAGGAGCAATCAATTTGAATTTTGGATGAGTTTGGTTTTAGTGTTGGGTTTTATCCTGGTTTTGGGCTCATTAAGGTTGGCCAAATTATAGGAAATCAGTGGGTTTCATGAACTGATTTCAGGTGGGATCAATTTCCTAGATCCTAAAGAGCATTTTTGGTGTTGAGGGTCTGATGATTTAAGCAATGGTTTGATACTTCCTATCTTGGTCTTCCTCTTGGGTGCTCTCGGGTTTGGGCTTATTTATAGCCATGGAAGAGCTTGGTTTGGCTAGGGTTGATTTGGGGGAGTTGTTAACTTTCTCATTATGGTTTTAGGATAGAATTTTGGCTGTGGAAATGATGAATTGGATTTTCTAAGCTTAGCCATCAATGGCATTAACCATTGTGAGGATTAGAATCCAATCTTGTCTTGCTCTTTTTAAATGATTTGGGAGGTTTGTAGATTGATTAGAATGCCTTAGATCACCCTTCCCCACATGTTTTCACTATCCAATTTCATGGGTCTAAGGGTGGCAAGACACATAAGCTCATTACTCACCTTATGCATTGCATTTTACAGTGTGACCAACTAAAAATTTGTTGATATTTTCATGCCTATTTAAAATAATTTTGATGATATTGCACTTTAAAAAAAGGTATTTTGATGATATTGCACTTTGAAGAAAGGTATTTTGATGATATTGCACTTTAAAGAAATGTTAAAGAAGTTGTGATATTCTTTTCACTTTAATCTTAATTTACTTTCAATCTGGCTAATTGATTTGTTAAAATATGTTGATTTTTACAACTAAAGTGAAGATTATATCCAAGATTTAGGGAGGTCAAAGTCCTTGAAAGTAGGGTGCAAATAAAGAAGGAAATATTATTTATCGAGCGTAGAATTGGAGATTTTAGAGTGACAGACTAAAATCCTCAATTCAGTCCTTTCATTTGGGTGTTGAAGTATAGATGTTAGCCCTCAGGCGAGGGGAACGTGGGAGCTCTGAAGTGAGAGCTGGTATCCTCCCAGCCTAGCCGCATATTCAATAACCAAGCATAAAATTAGTCAATATTTTTTATGCCTGGACCAAAGGGTAAAGAATATGAATGCTCCTACTTGGGACAACACAGTTTTAAACTAATTTTAATTATCCATTCACTTAAATTTCTTAACAAGGAGAAGGATGCTTGCTTATGACTTGAACCTCACTTTATTAGTAAAGGTAGTTAATTGTTAGTAGAATTAGTTTATTAAAATTATATCTTATTTACGATTGCTTATTAGTGACAAATAGGTAATTTGAACTACATGGTTGTGATTCTATATTGGTTTCTGAATTCCTAGGTCGTAGCCTCTAAAATATTCCCTGTGAGATCGATATCCAGGACTCCACTAGAGTCATGTATTACTTGAGCGATACGTATACTTGCGTTGATAAAAGTAACTCTGCGATTATTGAAAATTTTATACACTTCTATATCAAATTCTTGTCATATTAAGCTTACGTAAGTGCGCGGAGTGGTTCAAGTTTTTTGCGCCGTTGCCAGGGATATAACATAATTAGAGTAACGGACAATTTAGGACTATTAGAAAATTTTTTAATAGAATTACAACTTATTATCATATTTAGTTAACTTTTTTCTGTGAACTGATTTTGATTGTATGCGTAAATTTGGACCTGAAAATATTATACACTACGATTTGGAATTAGAACGAACTATTAGGAAAATTAGAAAACTGAGAAAAGAACCTAGAAAGCCTGAGATAATGGAAAACAACGTAAACAACCAAAGAATATAAAATGAACATCAATCTAGACTTTTAAGATATTACACTAACCCTACATTAGATGAAATTCACTTAACTATCCAAAACCCTGATGTAGCTACTAATTCATTTGAGCTAAAACCTGTAATTATCCAAATGGTACAAAAAAATCAATTCGGCGGAACTTCTAACGAAGATCCTAATTTAAATCTTATCAGTTTTCTAGAACTTTGTGCTACTTTTAAATATGATAGTGTCTGATGATGCTGTCAGACTTAGACTTTTTCCTTTTTCACTAAGGGACAAGGCTAAGGCTTGGTTAAATTCGTTAGCCCCGGGATCTATTAGAACTTGGGGTGAACTTTCACAAAAATTCTTATCGAAATATTTTCCACCTTTTAAGACTGCTAAGCTTAGAAATGATATCACATCTTTCAGTCAGTATGAGGGAGAATCGATATACGAATCTTAGGAAAGATTTAATGATCTTCTTAGGAGATGTCCACATCATGCTTTACCAGATTGGTTAATTATTCAAACTTTTTATAATGGATTAGTAGGATCTCTTAGATCTACCATTGATGCTGCTGCTGGTGGATCACTAATGTCTAAACCTTTTGAAGAAGCTTATGCTTTAATCGAAGAAATGGCTACCAATAATTTTTAATGGGCTGTTGAAAGGGTAAATCCTAATAAAGTAGCCAGTATTCTTGATTCAGATGCTTTAACTATGATAGTTTCTCAAATTGCTGCTCTTTTAAAGAAAGTAGATCAATACGAAATGAATTGTTCTCAAACAACTCTAGTGTTAGAAGAAAATTCATTAGGAAAAATTTTAGATACTCGATCTTCATATGAAACTTTAAATTTGATAAATAATAGATAAAATAACCCTTATTCAAACTAATATAATCCAGGTTGGAAGAATCATTCAAACTTTAATTGGAATAACCAAGGTAATGCTAATCCTGTTAATTCTCAATGGGGGAACAATCCTGTAAACCCATTAGGAAATGTAAACAATCAGGGTAATTCCAATTATAGATCTTCTAATCCACCAAGTTTTTATAATAATTCACAATTTAAGGAGAATAAGCTGTCTATGGAAGAACTAGTTTTGAATATGGGAAATCAATTACAAAATCAAGGAGCTGCTATTAAAAACATAGAAAACCAATTGGGGAATATTGCTACTACACTTATCAATAAACCAGTTGGAACTTTACCAAACAATGTTGAAGTAAATCTTAAAGATCAAGGAAAAGAGCAAATCAAGGCTATTCAATTAAGAAGTGGAAAAGAGTTGGAAACAAGGGGCCAGAAAGAAACTGCAGTTAAAAAGGAAAAAGTGGAAAGTGAAGGAGAAAATGAAAGTTTAGATTTTGATTATCCTCTAAAACCTATGAAAATTACTGTTGAAAGACCACCACCACCATTTCCTCAAAGACTAAAGCAATAAGACAAGGGAAAGAGATTTGCTAAATTCTAATACTTTTTAGAAAAATTGTCAATAAATATTCCTTTTGTTGAAACTTTGGAACAAATGCCTGATTATGTCAAATTTATGAAGACTGTTGCACTCGTTGAAGAGTGTAGCACCATAATTCAGAAAAAGCTTCTTGAAAAGATTAAAGATCCTGGTAGTTTTACTATCCCGTGTGCTATTGGTGAAAAATTTTATGAATGAGCATTATGTGATTTGGGAGCTAGCATAAATCTGATGCCTCTATCAAATTTTAAAAGGTTAGGAATAGAAGACATTGCACCAACTTCTGTAACTCTACAGTTAGCTTATCGATCTATTACACATCTTAAAGGAGTTGTAGAAGATGTTCTGGCTAAGGTTGATAAATTTATCTTTTTTGTAGACTTTATCATTTTAGATATGGAAGAAGACAAGGAAATACCGATCATTTTAGGAAGACCATTCCTAGCTGCAGGAAGAGCCATGATAGATGTTCAAAAAGAAGAGTTGGCTATGAGAGTAAATGATCAGGAAGTGACCTTTAACATCTCAAAGTCAATGAAATATCATTTAATAGAAAAAGATGATAAATATTTTAGAATGGATACATGCTATTATTTGAGAAAAGTATATTTTAAAGAAAATTTTGAAGAACATGAAAATATGGAAAACGATAATTATGATGAAATTGATAACAAAGAAGTTGATTATATTTAGTAACAATTTTAAATGTTGGATTCAACAACACCAGAGAACGTAATCTTAATTCCATCTAGAGTAAAACCTCTTGAACTTGAATGTAAGACTCTTCCTAATCATTTAAAATATTCATTTTTAGGAGAGTTGTCAACATTACCAGTAATTATCTCCTCAGACTTAAATGAAATTCAAGAATAAAAATTAATGGATATATTAAAAAAGTACACAAAAGCTTTTGGTTGGACTCTGGCTGATATAAAGGGAATTAGCCCTTCGATTTGTATGCACAGATTTTTATTGAATGATGAACATAAACCAAGAATTGATCCACAAAGGCGACTGAACCCTATTATGAAAGAAGTAATTAAAAAAGATATTTTAAAATGGTTAGATGCTGGAATTATATATCATATTTCAAATAGTGCTTGGGTAAGCCCAATTCATTGTGTTCCTAAGAAAGGAGGAGTAACTGTTGATGTAAATGAGAATATTGAATTAATACCTATCAGGCAAGTTACTAAGTGACATCTTTGTATTGATTATAGAAAATTAAATGTTGCCACTAGAAAATATCATTTTTCTCTTCCTTTTCTAGACCAAATGTTGGATAGGCTTGCTGGACACAAGTACTACTGCTTTCTGGATGGATATATTGGTTATCCCCAAATTCCTATTACTCCTAAGGATCAAGATAAAACTACATTTACTAGTCCTTATGGAACTTTTGCTTTCTGAAGAATGTCTTTTGGATTATGTAATGCACCTGCAACATTCCAAAGATGTATGATGTCTATATTTATTAAGTTAATTGATGATGGAATATAAGTATTTATAGATGATTTCTCTATATTTGGAACATCATTTGACGTATGTTTAAATCATCATGAAAAAGTTTTGGAGCTATGCGAAAGAACTAATTTAGTTATAAATTAGGAGAAATGTCAATTTATGGTTGCAGGAGGAATTGTATTAGGGCATAAAATTTCGGAAAATGGCGTTGAAGTAGACCCTGCAAAAATTCAAGTTATAGCTAAACTACCACCTCCTACTACAGTGAGAGAGGTAAGAAGTTTTCTTGGACATGCTGGTTTTTACAGACGTTATATTAAAGATTTTTCAAAAATTATCAAACCTCTACGTCAACTTTTAGAAAAGGATAAGAAATTTGAATTTACTAAAGACTGCTTAAATGCCTTTGAGTTATTAAATGATAAACTAATCACACCACCTATAATAGTTTCACCTGACTGGAAGAAACCATTCGAATTAATGTGCGATGCTAGTGATTATGCTGTTGAAGCTGTTCTTGGAAAAAGATATGATAAGATTTTTAAAGTTATATACTACTCTATTAGAACTCTTAACGATGTTCAAATTAACTATACGATTACTGAAAAAGAGTTACTGGCTATTGTGTATGCTTTTGACAAATTCAGATCTTTTTTAATTGGGACTAAATGTATTATGCATACTGATCACTCTGCTATTAAATATCTGATGCAAAAGAAGGATACCAAACCAAGATTAATCAGATGGGTACTTTTAATGCAAGAATTCTATTTTGTGATAATTGATAGAAAGGGAAATGATAATCAAATTGATGATCATTTGTCAAGATTAGAATATCATGAATTATCTGACACCGAGAATGAAATTATAGACAGTTTCCCTAAAAAATAACTTTATAATATTAATGAGTGGAAAATAACTTGGTATGTTGATATATTTAATTATATTATAAGTGATATTTTGCCACCTATGCTAACACTACAGCAACAGAAAAAATTCATTCATGATGCAAAAGCATATTTTTGGGAAGAACCATATTTATATAAGCAATGTAAGGATCTTATTATTAGGATGTGTGTCTTATGAAGAAATTGAAAGGATTATTAAAAAATATCATGATTTTGAATTCGGAGGACATTTTGTGACTGACAAAAGTGTGCATAAAATTTTACAAGCTTGATTTTATTAGCCTACTCTCTTTAGAGATGTTTAAAACTATATCAAAACTTGTGATAGATGCCACCGAGTAGGTAATATATCTAGAAGAAATGAAATCCCTCTGAATTTCATGTTAGAAGTTGAGATCTTTGATTTTTGGGGATTAGATTTCATGGGACCGTTTATTCCTTCATTTGGGAACTTATATATATTGATTACAGTTTATTATGTATCAAAGTTGATTGAAGCACAAGCTTTAACTCATTGTGATGCTAAATGTGTTTCAAGATTCTTAATGAAAAATATTTTCACATGATACGGAATGCCAAGAGTGATTATCACTGATGGAGGATCTCATGTCAGGAATAAATATATTCAATGATTGGTAGAACAGTTTAATATTATTCATAGAATCTTTACTGCTTATCATCCTCAGACTAGTGGATTAGCTGAAGTTTCTAATCGAGAGATTAAATGAATTCTAGAAAAGACTGTAAACCCTAGTAGATTAGATTGGTCTACGAGACTGGATACTGCATTATGGGCATAGAGGATTGCTTGTAAAAATCCTATTGGAATGACTCCTTACAGACTCATTTTTGGAAAGAATTGCCACTTACCAGCAGAATTGGAGCATAAAGCATATTGGGAAATTAAAGAATTCAATTATAATTTGAAAAATGCTAGAGAAGAGATTGTTACAAATGGGTGCATTGGAAGAAGTAAGAAATGAATCTTATGATAACGATAGAAACTATAAGGAGAAATTGAAGTTAAGGCATGATCGAAAGATTAACCAGAATAACTTTGAACTGGGACAAGAAGTTTTGGTTTACAATACAAGGCTGAAGTTATTCCCTAGGAAATTGAAGTCTCATTGGTTAGGACCCTTTATTGTGACTCAAGTTTATACTTACGGGGCTGTTAAAATTGAAGATCCAAAGACTGGGAATAGATTTAAAGTAAATGGACATAGATTAAAATCATATTTTGAGGGTAAAAGACTAAACTTTAAAGAGGTTTTAATGCTCAATCAACCTGAATAACACCTGAATAGGTCGGGCTGACGGCGTTAAACCAAGCACTTTATGGAGGCAACCCATATTTATCTTTATATGTTGTGTATTTGTTTGAATTTATCATTAGTATGTGGTAGTATTAAATTCTACTACTCGTATTTACCCTTTGATCATCTTGGAATTTGGATCCATAGAGAAAATTTGGATCGAATTTGGACCACGGCGTTAATGAGTAAATTTTGCCTTGGGTGCCCAAGCGCTTTATGGAGGCAACCCATAGTTATCTTTATCTGTTTTATATTTGTTTGAATTTAGTATGTGGTAGTATTGAATTCTACTACTCGTATTTACCCTTTGATCTTCATGGAATTTGGATCCAAAGAGAAAATTTGGAACGAATTTGGACCACGTCGTTAATGTGTAAATTTTGCTTTGGGCACCGACGGCGAGCTCTGACGGTGGGTTTTCTCGAGAGCCTGGACAATTTAATTGCACAATCCCACCGATGGCACCATCGAGGCCTCCGACGGCGAGATCGGTGAGTGGACAGTTTCTAGAGTTCGAAATGGCGATTTTAGGTGGTTTTAGGAGGAATTTTTCCCCTCTAAACTTCCAATGACGGTTCCTAAACTATACATTTCCAAAAAAAACTAATGGAAATTCTTTTGAATTCATCCTTAATGGCTTCCAGTTCGATAGATTACCCTATATTTTGAGTGTTCAACCGAAGAAAGTTTGTTAGTGTTGAGGCACAGCAAATCTTCAACCAAGTGCTGACAAAGAGTAGATTAATCAAAGAAAGATGTTTTATGAGTCGAGGATCAAACAATCCTTCAAAAGAGATTGAAGAGATGATCTTGCGATGACTATGGGAAGTATTTTGCTGCACTACAGCCGCAGTAGTCATTCCTGTGGTGAAGGAGTTTCACGCTAATTTGCATGGTATCAACCAGGGAAGCGTCTATGTGCGAGGTAGGTGGATAAATATTACTCCTGCACAAATTAATGAATTATATATGATTGAGAATGTTCTTGTTTGACATTATTCCAACTTCGTCTCGACGAGAAATCTAATGAATGAAATCTACCAATATTTAAGGAACGAATCTTAAGAATGGGAATTAGAGAGAACGGGTATGTTAGTTTTTCTGCTATACTTTTAAATCCCGTGTCAAAACATTGGCACATTTTCATTTCTATAAATTTATTACCAATGAAGAGGATCGATAAAGTTACCAAAGAAAGTGTTATATTGAATTATTGTATTCAAATGGGATGGTTAATTGACATTGGATCGATAATTGTGAAGTCTGTTTTGGGCCTAATCGTTCAAGGATCAATTAATGGGCTTGGACATCCTTCTACAATTTTCTCACTGTGCAGCCTGTTCCAAGTTTCATACGAGATTTAGGAAAAGGTACTCCTACCTTGGAAGCCTTTAGACCCAACCAAATCGTTCCCAGCAAATGAAGAGGAGAACAAGATGTGCGTTATTATGGAGCAATCATCACAAAACTCAATTCCAATTCAACGTCTGGTTTCGGAAAAGATGCTGATGATCCTACACAATATTAAGAAACTGGAGAAAGAGGTACAAAATTTGATGAATTCAATTAAAAATATCTTTGATTTCTTTGATCACATTGATTGAAGGATGAAAGATCACTTTGATCACTCTAGACATTTCGAAGGAAGTTTGATACGCTTAATGAGAAAGATCGGATTGATAAAAGAAGGTTCTACAGAAGAATTCCCTTTCCGACCCTTCTATAATCTTTATGTTCATGTTCAATCAATGGGTGATATCATAGGAGAAACTAGCACTAAATCAGAGGAGTAGTAGATTTCCTTTACACTGTATGTTTCTTTATGTGTTTAGACTTGATTTGAACTTACTAGTTTGCTTGTTTTTTATGTTTGATTTTCTATCTCAGTATAGTTGAGATTAAAATAAAAATGCTTGTTTTCAACAAACACTGAATTGATGAATTAAGGTTAAAAAAATACCTAACTTATGTGTGTTGTGCAATGTGTATTATAACGCTTGGATTTTATATATAATTGTGATGTTTTGTGTTGTGAATGTTTATTTGTGTTAGTTCATCACATATTCACTAAAATTTATGTTTAATATGATCGAACGGATGTCGACGAGGCTTGAAATTGATCGAAATCACAAAAATCTGGAAATTGAACAAATTTTAAGAATCTCGCCGACGACGCACTCAAGGCCACCGATAGTGAGTTTTTCCGAGACTACTAATATTTAATTTTATTGAGCTCGCTGACAGCGTGAATGACCCCACCAACGGTGAGATCCCAAAAATTACCTTTTAACCGCAATTTTAACCAGTCAACCGCCACTATTCATCGTCTTCTTCCCTTATTTACCAAAAATTTTGACCTAGGTCTTGAGAGATCATGGATTTGGGGTGATTTTAACTCATTTTGACGCCAAATTTGATCATTAGGTAAGAGCTTCCCTCCTATGTAAAAATTTTTTATTCTCACCATGAATTTCTTCCACATTTAGGAATTCTGGAAAAATTAAAAATGTGGAAAAAATACTTGGAAGAAATTCATGGAAGTTAATTCAGAACTCTTAAAGTTACCTTTGGAAGCCATTTTATCATTTTTTTGAAGTTTAGTTTAGATTTTTGTAAATTTCATAGATCGAAAAATGGCTCCCCAACAAAAGAAGCGACCTGAGTTTGATGAGGCTTGATTTGTAAATACAAAAGCCCAGTCAAGGTACACTTCTATCTTCCAAGGAAAGAAATGTATACATGATAGAGTTTTTGATAATCCTGGAGGAGAAGTTGAACGAGTTATTAGAGAAAGGAGTTGGGAAAACTTTTACTACAATACAAACCAAGCTGCTATAGAAGTTGTAAAAGAGTTCAATACCAATCTGACTCAGCTTGAGGACGAGCCTATAAAAGTAAGAGGGTTATCTATTGATTTTAATGCTACCCTCATAAATTCCTTTTACGAACTTCATAATTTTTACTCTAGTGAGTATGACACATTTGGAACCATGGAAGGTCCGTTGAACAATGTAATTGACTTTCTCACTGATGGGAATGGGACATGAAAAATTAAACTGCGTGAATGGATAAATTTTCCTCTTTCCATGATGAATGCCACAACTAAAGCATGACATTATTTCATTTGTTCTACTCTACTGCCTACCTACCACCATAGTGAGGTGTTGAGAGATAGAGCGGTTTTGAATTTCTGTATTCAGAATAATAAAAGCATTAATGTGGGGAATATAATTTATAATAATATTTTGTCCACAATAAAGAGTGAATTAAGTGGAGGACTAGGACATCCTGGCCTCATTTATGCACTTTGCCAATTATCTAGAGTGGAAGCTAGAGATGATGAAGAATGAGTTTACCCTATGAAACCCATTAGAAAAGCCAATATAAAGAAATATGAATCCCATGAAGAATGGAGATCTGGTAGTAGGAGTAAAGCACCTTCTACTAGTAGAGATATACCCTATACTAGTTATGACCCTCCTGCCTCGAGCTCCCCTACCCTTTATGATTCGATGAATGAAATGACCCTGCAGTGGAAAAGTTTTGAAAAGTTAGATGAAAGACTTGAGAGAATAGATTAATGGATTGTAGGATTAGAGCGAAGACACGATAATGATAGTGAGTATGTTCAACGGCATTCTGATTTCAAGATTTCCTGTTACGATGCTAAAGCCAGTCACTATAAAGGTGAGCCTGATGTTACTTTTCTTGAATGCCCCCGATATACTTGTTATTAGCCCAATCCATCTGCTGACCAGGGAGATGAACGCAAAGTATGGGATTTCGATGTCTAATCTTAAATTTGATGATTGTGATTTATGTGTGTGTGTTTTGTTGTAGTATTTTTTTTAGTATGTTATTTGTAATTTCTGTACTGTATTATTTTCTGATATGTGTATTTTGTTTGTAGTTTATATTTCATTTCTGGATAAATTTTGATGTGTAGATTATAATTGTAGTTGTGAACTCTAAGATAAAATAGTAGACTGTTTGTTATTGTGTTGTGAAATGCAAATGATAATTAGTACTGTACTTTGTAGTGTAATCAATTATGGGTGTTAAATGTTTTAATTTATGTAATTATTTCAAAATTTCATTACCCTAGCAAATTCTCTAATCTATTATATGTGTAGAAAGGTTCCTAATATTACAGGCCATTTGTAGTTAAAAATTTTTTAGAAGAACCTGCAAAATTTCAGAAAGATGAAAATGCCTAAAGTGCAACGGTATGATTTATATTTAGAATTTTTCTTTCACCCTATATTATTACTATATATAGAAACTTTTAAGTTTTGGGGGGGAGAAAAATATTAACTATTTTTTGTTCTCAATTAAAATAATTTCAAAATTAATAAATATGATTTTTGTGATAAAATTTAATTCATTTAACTATATTTAGATTTTATTTAAATATTATGAAAGATTCAAAGAAATATTTTTTGTAATGAAAATTAATTTTGTAGATTTAGATATTTAGTATAAGAGGATAAGACTATAGTTAACTTTTTAAAGTAAAGAAAACTATAATTTGAAATATTAAGAATCTTAGAAATTTAGTTGAGAAATAAAAGATTGGGGCTCAATGATGTGAAGATTATGAATTACACATAAGGTAAAGGAATGTTTTAAGTTTCAAATTTAAGAAAAGAAGAGTGAAGTTTATTAACAGGCTATCCAGATATAGTAATCCTCACTTGAAAAAGAAAAAAGAAAGGATTGAAAAGCAATCCAAAAGAAAAGAAAAGAAAAAAAAAGTAAGTGAGGATAAGCTTGAGGAGATGCCTTATCAAAAATTGGCTTCACTTGGATTAACCTAAAGGGAAAACTAAATACATTTTTGAACTTATATTTATAGAGTAGCATTTTTTACTAGTAGTGTCCTAATGAATTTCTTATCATCTGAATATTATAAGTGAATTGATATTGCAATATATAGTCATTCTTGAAATGAATAGAAGACTAGAACTCTTAGACTTGATCACTAAATAGCCTTAAACTTACAGAGTTAACCTAATTACTTGAAAAACTTTCTAAGAAATCTTACTATTATATTTATTTAAATCAAAATTATAGTATTTCTGAGTTAAAAACTTACCACGATAAATGATGACTATTATGTAGTACTAAAAATTACATGAGGACAAGTAATAGTTAAGTTTGGGGAATTTTGATCAACTGAAAATTAGTTGAGAATTTCATGCCAATTTTATTTGATTTCGATGATATTGCACTTTAAAGAAAGATATTTTTGATGTTTTGTTGCAGGTATGTTGATTTATGGACATCGGAGCAAAAAGATGCAAAAAGGAGCGAATTTGGAGCAAAAAAGATCAAAATATGAATATTTGGCTTTGGGAGCCGATGGCGAGATCGACTGCGCTGACGACTGATTTTTCACGAGAGTTCAGAAAATATATTACAAAGAAGGTCACCGACAGTGAGCTCAACCCCGCCGACAGCGAGCCTTAATAGAGAAGGTCCAATACCTAGTATTTTAGAAGCCTGCCGACGGCGAGTATGTCGGTTCTCTCACGAGGTTCATCAAATGTAGATGATTTTTGAAGAGATACTTGGGCAACTCTTGGAAACTCTTCTATACCTTTAAAAGAAACAATTAGAGGCTGAAAAAACTGTGTTTACTGTGTTTGTTAGTGTTGGTGATGCCATTAGAGTTATACAGAGTTAGTTTAATTAGTGTTACTTGTGAGGAATTCTTTAAGAGATTGTAAGAGTAGAAGGAAAGTGAGGGATTTCTTCCTCCTTGCTGCTTCGAAGAAGAATTCTGTGTGCTGAAAGAAAGGAAGAGATTCAGAGGAACTTCAAGGAGTTTGCTTGGGGAGGAATTCGAGATAAGTTGTATTTACTAATTATAGTTTGTATAACTTTGCTTTTATATATGAAATCCAAGTTTTGTCGTATCTTCTCCAAGAGATCTGAGTAGTTTCTCTGTCTTTCTCCTTGTTTTGAGATTTTGTGAAATGGTGATTTGAATTAGTTGTGCCAAGAGAATGTTAAAGAAGTTGTGATAATCTTTCCACTTCAATCTTAATTTACTTTCAATCTAGCCAATTGATTTGTTAAAATATGTTTACTTTTACAACTAAAGTGAAGATTACATCCAAGATTCAGGGAGGTCAAAGTCCTTAAAAGTAGGGTGCAAATAAATAGAGAAATATTATTTATCAGGTGTAGAATTGGAGATTTTAGAGTGACGGACTAAAATCCTCAATTTGGTCCTATCGTTTAGGTGCTGAAGTGTAGATGTTAGCCCTCTGGCGAGGGGAATGTGGGAGCTCTGAAGTGAGAGCTGGTATCCTCCCAGCTTAGCAGCAGATTCAGTAACCAAGCATAAAATTAGTCAATGTTCTTTATGCTTGGACTAAAGGGAAAAGAATAGGAATTCTCCTATTTGGGACAACATAGTTTTAAACTAATTCTATTTATCCATTCACTTAAATTTATTAACAAGGAGAAGGATGCTTGCTTATATCTTGAACCTCACTTTATTAGTAAAAGTAGTTAATTGTTAGTAGAATTAGTTTATTAAAATTATATCTTATTTATGATTTTTTATTAGTGACAAATAGGCAATTTGAACTACAAGGTTGTGATTCTATATTGGTTTCTGAATTCCTTGTTCATAGCCTCTAAAATAATCCCCATGGGATAGATATCCAGGACTCCACTAGAGCCATGTGTTACTTGAGTGATACGTATACTTGTGTTGATAAGAGTAACTCTGCGATTATTGAAAATTTTATACGCTTCTATATCAAATTCTTATAATATTAAGCTTATGTAAAGTGCACGGAGTAGTTCACCATGGTAAGGGATTGATCTAAGCTTTGTTTCTTCTCCATTGGGTTGCCTAGGAGGTGTGTGATAAGCCATTAGGATGGCCCCCCACCTCACCTTATGGAGGAGGGTGAGTCATGCTTCAAAATGGAGGGAGAATGCCACTTCATCTTTCTCACCATGATGAGGTTTAACCATGGTTAATATGATGTGGCATGGGTTAAATTTATTTGTAATGGGTCACGTGGGTTGTTTCTAACCCATATTAGGTTACTCATGATGTCATAAAGGGGTTCGTAATTTTGAAAACCATATATTGTGCCATGTGTAATCTCATGCGTCCAAATTTTATTTTATGGCTTTTCAATTATATTTCCATTTTTAATTAATTATGTAATTAATCAAAAATGTTTGAAATTATATTATTAACTAATTATTTAATTAAAATAATTTTGGGATTAATTATTTTATTAATTTTATCATTTTTGGTCCAAAAGCAGGTTTTTTGACAACATTTGATACATGTTGACTTGGGTTGACCAATGTTGAGCCAAGTTGACCTAAGTTGATAAATTTAGGTCCAAGGGTGACCTATTTTGACTTTTTAAACCTTTTCATGGTTTGATTAGTCAAGGGTTTTTTCATTAAGATCTTGATTTAGTCATGTTAACTAATTTTAGGGTTTAAGTCAATTTGATTAAATTTTGGTCACTTTGATCAATGTCAAGTTGATCATGTTAATGTCTGTCTTTGAAGTTAATTTTGTGGTTGACCAATTTTTACCATTTTAGGTCAAGAGTTTACCAATATGGCTAGGGTTGTTGTCTTTGTGTCATGTATGGATTGTATTAATCAAATTTTAATTATTTATGTCAAAGAATGACCAATAATGTCAATGTAATAGTCTTTGGGTCATGGTTTGATCATTTAGAACAAAATTGACTTTTTGGTCAAAGGTGACCAATGCGGTGAATATGGTGGTCTTCAGGTATTGGGTTGATGATTTTGGTCTCGACTTTTGGGGTCAAAAGTTGACTTTTTTGGGTCAATGGAGTGGTCATTTGGTCATGGATTGACTATTTTGACCAAAGTTGACTTTTTGTCCAAAAGTTGACCTATTGGGTCAATGGGGTGGTCATTAGGTCAGAAATTGACAATTTTGGCCAAAGTTGATTTTTTGGTAAAAAGTTGACCTATTGGGTCAATGAATTATTAAATCAGGGTTTATCATTAGTGATTTAATCATTTTCAGTTAAAGAAGGATTTAAAAGGTTTTTCCCTAGTCATTAGGGTTTAGTGACTATCAGTGAGATTTAGGAAAACAATATTGGTATAATTCCTACCTCAAACTTACTTTGAAATGATTTTCACAAAAGTGAGGTCAACAAATTAGCTCCCAATATGTGTGGAATACTACACAAATATGTCACACAAATTGGCGTTGATCAAAATGGTCCGGATATCATAATATCCATTATCGCTTTATAAGTCATTTTAATGTCAAAGAAATTTTATTTTCAAGAGAAGGTTGATGTCATATCCCATTAAAGGAGGTCTTATACAGTTTCTTGAACATATCAGCTCATATATTAGTTTTGTGAAGGAACGCTATGCGACTTATATTTTTCTTAAAGAAAAAGTTAAAAGAATTTCATATTTTTGTATTAGGAAGGGTCTTATATCCAATAACTAGAGAGAGAGAAGATGCCATGTCATCTCTCAGAAATGTCAAATGTCTACATGTCGATTTTGAGAAGGAAAGCTATGCGACTTGTATCCTTTCTCAAAGGAATAGTTAAAGGAATGCCAAGTTTCCGTGTCAGGAAGGGACTTATATCTAATAACTAGAAAGAGAGAAGATGACATATCATCTCTCAGAAATATCAAATGTCGATAAGTCGATTTTGAGAAGGAAAGCTATGCGACTTATATCCTTTCTTAAAGGAAAAGTTAAGGGAATGCAATGTGAAAGAAAGAAGATGACATATCATCTCTCAGAAATGTCAAATGTCGATATGTCAATTTTGAGAAGGAATTCTATATATCCTTTCTCAAAGAAGAAGTTAGAGGAATGCCATGTTTCCGTGTCAGGAAGGGACTTATATCCAATAACTTAAGTTATGCCTGAAAGCACATAGAAAAGAGTATCCGCTGGGGAGTTGACCTTTACGGGTCAAAAAATAAATCCCATGTTAATTATCACAAGTTGTTCATCATGACACTTTTTATTTTCTTTAAGGAATTCATTTTGGCATTTATGGACCTGCTGATGCATTGTATAGAACAAAGGGTGTCTTTAAACATTTATTTCATTTTCAAAAGTATTGTACATTGCAAACCAAAGTCAACAGTACATATATGTACATATTTCAGATAGTACGCATGCTACAAACTATTGATATTTATCACATGTGAGAAGTTTCCATGTCATTCTTTTGTTGTCAACGTAACCTTGGATACTATTAGACCAACCACAAACATCTAAGACTCCAAGACATTATCTATCAACTATGAATCAGGTGTTTGGACAATTATGGGGTCATGGTAGTTCCAAAGCTTTCAATCCTTCAAGTTCTGGAATGACCTGATATCCGACAGGTCGTTTATCTAGATGCATTCTTCGTAAAGTGATCGAGATGTGATGTCTACTGACACTTGGTATGCAATATTTTGCCACATCAGTAGTGTTCCCTTGTAATAAAAGGACTGATCCTTGAGTCAATGGGATCTGGTACATCCCCTTAAATTCTCCTAGTCCGAGAATCTACATCTCTCTCGGAAAGAGGATAAAACACCTGTTCATTAAGGACAAAGTGCAAAATGTTCTTTCAAAATTGTGACTGTCGATATGAGGAGGGATACAGTCTCCCTCATCATAAAGATTGATAATACAACTGTCTGGGATGTAGTTTGCTGGCATTATCCTCCAGGTGACAAGTCATTTAATGATATGAATGATTACAGCGGGCAAATGGTCCACTTGCTTGTATTTAGAATCCCTGGAGGGTTTCCTTCTTTATCCTTTCATAGTTATAACAACAACCATATTGGATTGTCAACCGCCCTTTGCCACGTATCCATTTACTTGGCTCAGAATAGGTTCTTTTCTTAAGGCGTTCAACTGGGCACAAATCTCGAGCTTCCATCACATGCTCAATGATAGAGGCTTGTTCATCTTCATTGAATACCTTAGTGAAATACTTAATGCCCTCAAGAATGTTGATAGTTTGTCCATTGATATGCTTAAATTGCTCAAAAGAGTGTTGTCTGATATTTCAAATTTGTCATAAATCTACTTCAGAAATATCTCTTCTATCAGTCTGCCATTCCAACACTGTCAAGTCCAAACTCGGTATGTATTGGGTCGGGATAAATGTAGTCCTTTCAATTGGATCTTCTTCCTTGGGCTCCAAACTTTGTACCACTAAAATAGGATAAGTTTCATTGGGTGGGCTTTTAAGGATGGAAAATTTAAATTTAACCATATCATGTTCCATTTGTCTTTTTCTTTGCAATTGCCTTTCTTGTTATTTTAATCACTTGTTGTGATTTCTTCTCTAAGAACGAGTAAGTCCTGACGTTAGTTTGTTGATACCAGCAACAGATGCTTTCGCAATTCTCTGGGTTGCAGCCATTACTACTGATTTCCATTTTTTGGTACTGAATTTCCATTTATGAATGACTGGACTTTGTTCGTCCATGATGTCATATTGTTCTTGAGCTTTGAACTCTATTAGAGGTGTTTTGTCTACAACTTTGTCCTGATTAACAAGATATAACAGTGATCCTCGATATATCATTTCAAGTTGTAACAGATCAAGGTCGAAATGAATTCTTGCTCCCTGGTCAATGTGTCGACGGTCCAATGCCAAAGTTACATTATTTTGAAAAGTGAAAAAATTTTATTGTTAGACATTTTCTTGTAAGTGACAGGGTAATATAGCATGTCAGACTAAATTTTATTTTCAAAAATATTTTTGTTGATAGATAAAAAAAATTCATTTTGAAGGATTATGCTTATAAGTATCTACTTAATAAGCACAGAAGAGATTTTAAGAGACAAAATAAAATTTTCATAAACAAGGCAAACTATTTTTATTAATTTCCCTGTTCATAAACAAGTCATCGTTCCTATTGTTCTTGTTGCATAATATTTTTTCAAGAAACACCCATTGATTGGGAGCAAGATTCTTTCTCCTTGGAAATCTACCAATTGATAAGATCCTCTGGAATGTTTTTTCAATCATATATGGGCCCTCCCATTTTGGTTCAAATTTTCCACCTATTTTTTGATGAGTGAGATAGGTCTTCGAAGAACTAAAACTAGTTCACCGATTTGAAAGGTTCTAGGATGAACCAATTTGTCGTGGGCTCGTATCATTTTTTCTTGATAGAGTTCCAGATTTTTCTGAGCTTGGAGATGTTTTCCTTCTAAACTTTCAAGTTCTTCAAGTCGTAATTTGGCATTTTCTTCCTCGGTTATTTTATTTGCAACATCAACTTTGAGAGAAAGAATTAGCACTTGAAGTGGTAAAATAGCCTCAGAAACGTATACCAGAGCAAACATTGTTGACCGTTTTATTGAAAGTTTCAGCTAGACCATTGGCTTTAGGATAATAGATTGTGGAATGCCTCTAGTCTATCTCATGTCATTGAATAAAATTATTCATTTTTGTATTTTTAAAGGGTAATCCATTGTCTGATATGACTCTTCGAGATATTCCAAATCAATAGACAATATGAGTCTTGAAGAAATGGAGAACTTGTTCTGCTTTGACTTCTCTGAGTTGTATTGCTTCCGCCCATTTGGAAAAGTAATCAGTGGCTGCCATAGTAAATCAATGGCATTTAGACGATGGAGGGTTTATAAGACCCACTATGTCAGTGCCCCAACACTCAAATGGCCAAGATGCAACAGTTGGATGTAGTACATTTAGTGGTTGATGTAAGACCACTCCATGTATTTGACATTGATGACACCTTTTTGCGACATCAAGACAATTAGTCATCATTGTTGGCCAATAATATCTCATTAGATTTATTTTCATTTTCATTCTAGGTCGGATTGGTGTGCACTACATAGGCCTGAATGAACTTTTTTAACAATCTCTTGAGCTTTAGTTTGGTTTAAGCATCTTAACCACATTTTGTCAAAAGATCGTTTGTAAAGGATATTATTCACTAGAGTATAGGATGATGCTCTTTGTTTAATTTGAGTCACAATAGAGTTATTTTTGGGTTATCTTCTAGATTGTAGATATTGAATAATTGGTTATCGCCAATCATCCTTTTCTTCATCAATTATTGTCATTGTCATGCTTTTAGTGATGTTGTAAAAATTATCCGTGTCGATTTGACAAAGAACTTATTGTCCTTTTACAAAAATTAGTATGTCGTCTTCTTTTTGATAAGCAAATTCTTTTGCCAGTTTTGCCAAAGTGTCTGCTAAATAATTGTCTTTTCTCGGGATTAAGAAAAAATGTCACGTTAGGAATTTGTTGAAGGAGTTTCAGAGTGTAACAGGAATATTGTTCAAGTTGGGGTTTTAATGTTTTATATTTGCCCACAATTTGTATAATTACTAGTTGTGAATCTCCGTAGACATTGATATTCTTGATTTTCGTTAAAATTTTTAATTCAAGACTGGTTATGAGTGCTTCATATTCAGCTTCATTATTTGTGCATGGCTCAGTCAAATGGTACGAAAATAGCATCATCGGTTTGTCCGGAGTAATGAAAATTAATCCTACTCCAGCTTTGCCTGGTAAAATTATTTGTTTTCGAGCACATGATTCTCCATCAAAATATAAATCCATCATCGATTTCTTAAACTTTTTACTTTGATTATTTCTTCATCAGGTAAATAATCATTGAGAGTTGATCCAGTTGGAATTGAGTGTGCTGCTAAGAAATCTGCCAAGATTTGTCCTTTGACAACACGTAATGGTAAAAATTTTATGTCAAACTGAAGCAATACCATTGCCCATCTTGCTAATTTTCAAAAAAGTTTCGGTTGTTTCATCAATCATTGTAATGGGTTAACTTTTGAAATAGGAGTTACTTTATGAGAAATCATATAATGCCTCAGCTCTTGAACTGCAAAATTAAGGCTAAGCAATGCTTCTTAATTAATGAATATTTTATTTCTGTCGAAACCAGACAGCGGCTCAAATAATATAATGCATTTTCTTTTCCCTCATCATTCACTTGTGCTTGTAACGCTCCAAGAGAATTATCTAATACCGCGGTGTAAAAGATTAGAGGTCTTCCTAATACAGGGGTTGCTAAAACAGGAGGTGTTGTTAAGTATTGTTTGATATTTTCAAAAGCATGTTGGCATTACTCATCCCACACAAATTTGGTATGTTTTCTAGTTAGGGTAGTGAGAGGTTGACACCTACCTCACATATTGGAAATAAAACATCGTATATATGCTAATTTTCCTTGAAATGATCTCAATTGGGTTAGATTTTTAGGAGGAGGCATGTTTAGAATAGCTCCAATTTTGAGTGGATCAATTTCAATTCCACGATGTCGAACAACAAATCCTAAAAATTTACCTAAAGTAACACCAAAAATGCATTTGAAAGGATTCATTTTAAGGTTATAATGTCTTAATCATTTGAAGACAATTCTCAAATCGTATAAATGATCATCTTTTTGTTTACTATTGACAACTAAATCGTCCACATAGCATTGGACTTGATTGTGTATTAATTCATCAAAAATTCGTGTCATGGCTCTCTGATAGGTTGCATTGGCATTTTTTAATCCAAATGGCATAACTTTGTAGCAATATATCCCTATGGGTGTTCTGAAGGAGGTATTTGCTTCATCTTTAAAAAAAAATTTATTTGATTATATTCTAAAAATCCATCCATAAACAAAAATATTGCTTGTTTGGATGCTAAACCATTAATTTTGGTATTAGTAAGGGGAATTCATCTTTTGGACATGCCTTGTTCAAGTCCCTAAAGTCTATACAGACTCTGATCTGTGCCATTTTTCTTTTTCACTAGTACCACATTGGCCAGCCATGTCAGGTAATTTTCTTCTCGTATGAAGCCATCCTCAATTAATTTCTTAACTTTGGCAATGACTTGTGGTTCTATTTTAACGCACATCCTTCTTGGAGCTTGCTTAACAGGGATTGTTACTTGATTTATCCCAAGTTTGTGGACAGCGACTTCCGGAGCTAACCCAGGCATTTCATCATAAGTCCAGACAAAACAATCCTTATATTCTGTCAACAGTTGAATTATTTCTTTTGGTTTTATGTTGTTAATAAATGAACAAATGAAATTTGGTTTCGAGTATTGATCAGTTCCTAAATTTATTTCTTTTAATTCATCAACTGTTGATTTAGTTTCCTCTTCTAATTCTAGAGGAGCATCTTCAACTTATAGATCAGATGTTTGCTCAGTATCAAACTCTTTGGTGATGACTAGGAAAAATTTTGTATCATTTAGAGGTTCTAGAGTACCGAATCCAATACATTCCTTAGAGTTGGGGTCTCATTTATTATTATCCCACATTTTTTCAATAAAATGTGGGTATTTTAAAGACCATTGTTTGAACATAAAACTATTTTGAATAAAGTTTTGTGCCCAAGGGAAATACAACTCAAAAGGAATTTTCATTGGTTTTGGAAGATTTTCATCTTCTAATTTTACATCATTTTCAATACTAGAAGAAGCAGAGCCAAGTCTAAACTTAATTGACATTTTTTCATCACTATATACTTCTGTGACTACTAAATTCTCAACATTGGCAGTAGAGATTGGAGTTAGAGTCGTAGAGTGTATATACTGATTAATTTCTCGTACATAAACTTAAATTATTTTTTGTTGTCTTCTTCTTCAAGAGGTATTTTGAAATGAGGCTTTTTTAGAACCACAGATGTTGTTTCTTCTTTCATATCTTCTTCAGAGTCCAGGTGAATTTTGAACTTAAATGGTTTCTTCATTATGATTGTTGGATTTTCTTTCCCTCGTCCTCATCCTCGGCCTTGGCCTCGGGTATGAGTTTGATGAGAATCAACACCCTTCACCTTTATTGAAGAATAACCTTTTTCATTTATTTTATTTTCTTTTTCTTTTTCTTTTAAATTCACCATTGTCTCTCTGTAGAATATCTTTTTGTTTATAGGAGCATAGTATTCCACATCTTCATGTCTACCAATTTCATGGATTGAAAAGGGTTGCAGATCCCCTATAATACAACATTCTTGTCCTTTTTGTAAATATTTTATGCATTGATGCAGTGAAGAGGGAAGCATTTTATGCTCGTGAAGCCATGGTCTACCAAGTAAGGCATTAAAAGAAGTATCAGAGTAAATGCTATGGAATTTTACCCTTGTCATCAAGTAATCTATCATTAAGAGCTACATTATTGATCCTAGAGCTCATTCTCCTTGTTGATTAAATCCTCGCAACATCATTGTATCTCTTGATAATTGGGATGCATCAATGTCCAAATATGCAAGAGTTCTCAAATTCATTATGTTAATTGAGGCACCTGGGTCAATAAGCACCCTTGAAAGTGTCATGTCATTTATGTTCACTGTAATGTACAATGGACGATTATGTGCGGTCCTTCCAAGTAACAAGTCATTGTTAGAAAAGGTAATCTTTGTAGATTCCTCTAATCGACAAACTTTACTTTGAGTGTTGCTAGCAAGTTGAGCTAAGAAAATGTGTGGATCTAAAAGAGCTTTTATCAATTACTCTCTCATTTCTTTGGAGAGGATAAGAGCATCATAAATACTCAATTTTGCTGGTAATTTTCTCAAGTGAGCTAATGCATTATAGTCCACCTTGTTGTGAAGATTCTCTTCACTTCTTTCAGGGAGTTGTGGAGGAACGATCTTTTCCGGAGTAACTAATTGTTTTTCTTTCTCATGGGAAGTCATTCTGGAGGGTAGAACCTTTCCACTTAGAAAATTAATTTCAACTATTTCTTCAAGTTTATATTTTGACTCTTTAATCTCTGAATTTGAAGATTCCACTTCTATGGAAATTAGGTTTCCTTGTAGTTGGAGTGTGACAATATCACTTTCGTCTTTATCATTGTTAGAAATGTTATTAATGTTATTGTCATTTTGATTATCATTAGATTGATCATGTACGATTTGAGTATTGTCTTCAGAATTTGAATGATCATTTTCAGAGGTATCACCCAAAATAAACAAAATGTAAGCAGAACTAGAAGTTTTATTATTCATAGTAGTGGTAAACAAAAGGTCATACAAAGTCAACAGCCTGAAGGATTTTCTCCCTTCATCCGAGACAACTATCCTAGTAGGACATGGAGAAACATAAGAGCTAGGAGATACAAAAGGAACTATAGTCCCTATATCTAGATGACCTATAATCCTTTTTGGTTCCTTATTCTTCTTTCTCTTTTCTTTCTTGGAAGATTTTGTAACTTGAAAGTCCATAAGGATCTCCTCAGAAGATTTTCCTTGAACAGTGTTGTCTTTGTTCTTATTGTCAGGAATAAGCATATCATCCGAGATCATATTGATCAAACCTTTTTCAAGTTCCTTCAAATATTCTTTCGGTATTAATATATTTCCTTGTTTAAAATTATGCTCTAACCAGTCTTTAAAGACAAAACATTCTTCACTCCTGTGTCCAAGCATTCTGTGATAAGGACAACAATTGGGATTGTCCTTCATGTGAACTTCTACTGGCCTTTTAGCCTCGGTAAATTTGAATTCTGGTATCTTTAGTAGGCTATGAAATATTTTGCTAATGGCCTCCGTCTTAAATGGATATTCTTTGTTCATTCTTTCAGCTATTTTCCTTTTGTCTGCCGGTACTAGGATTGGTGTTGAAGTTGTATTTAAGAAAAAGTCTGTGGTGATGACTGATTTTGTCGTTGTTTCTTTTGTTCAGGTTGAACTTGCATCACTAGTTTACCCTTCTCAACAGCGTTTCCCAGCATCTTTTAAAATGTCTTGAATGTTTTTATCTTTTCGGTCTTTTCCGTTGCACTCATCTGCTTAGCTTCTTCTTGAAGATTGACAACTTTACTGAGTAAATTTTCAAATATTTTTATTGTGAATTTTTTGAGCATAAATACTATGGGACCATGTATATTTTTAAGCAAGATTTCAACGAAATGTTGCTCTTCGAGTTACGGTTCACATTTCATGCTGAGATTTATCCAGCATAAAATGTAATCCACTAAACTCTCTCGTGGATTTTTCTTTTTTACTACCAAATCACCAACTGTCATATGGTGTTGTGGTCCAGTGAACCGTTGAATGAAAAGACTTTCAAGTTCCACAAAAGTCTTAACAGATCCGTTAGGAAGTTCTGCATACCAATCAAAGGCAACTCCTATTAGACTATTCACAAATTGATGGAAAATAAGAGCGTCACTTCCTCCTGCATTACAGCAACTCACTATAAAGTGTGCAAGATGATCCTGAGGATTACCAGTCTCGTCAAACTTTTTGAAGAGAGGAGCAACAAAACCTTTAGGATATTGAACATAATCAAATTCCTTTGGATAGGGTGTACCCTTTGGAATTAATGATCCGGCTTTTACTTGAGCAATTACTTTTTTTATCTTTTGTTCTACCAATTGTGTAATTTCTTTTTCTTGAAGGAGGAGTCCCTTTTATTTTGATTGCTTTCTTCAATTTCTATAAGCTCTCTTTTTTCCTCCTTAATGTGTATTGCCTCTGGTTTATTGATTTCAACAGCATGCACTGGATTTGTTGGTGGATTTTGTATAGCTCCCATTAATTCTTCCATTTTTTGTTCAACACGATGGATTTGTTCATCCCTTTCTTGGATAATCGCTCAAAATTCTTATATCGTGTCTTGTTGACTTAATTTTCATGCTAAAGAGGTAGATCATATTTCTACCATATTTATCTCGGCAACTTCCTCAATTGAACTATTCGAAGAATTTTCCCTTTTTCGTATTGAGAATTGCTTGATGTCATTTTTCAATTTCGTCAATCTTTCTTCAAATAATTTCATAGGATTCTTTTCACAACTTCGTTACCGAGAATTGTCTATAGGGGTACTCATGGTGTATCCGAGATTCCTCTCGACGATTCTCGTCTCCATACATTATTTCTAAGTATACGGCTAGATATCATAGGAAGTGTATCATTGTTTTGTGAATAAGAAGAGTATCCTCATTTTAGCATTTGAACCAAAGCAGTCATTTTAGTAGATGTTTCTTCTTTTTTTGACATTTATTTATTATTCTTAGTTCTATCTCTTGTGACGACCACGTCTTTTATCCTTGGGCCCAGAGAAAATTTCACTGGTACTCGAGTACAATGTCTGTCCAATGGGAATTATTGATCCCCTTTTAAGTAAGTAGGATCTTCAATTGAAAAAATATTTCTTTTCATTGTAGTGGAGACCGTACATCCCACTTTGTCTAACAACTGGGAAATTGAACACCTATCTTTTCCTGCTAGTCGTTTAAACACAAAGTATACAACATGAATTGACGGATAATTTCTCTATCGGAATGAATTTTCCTCATATTACATTAACCCAATAGGACAACTTTTGACAAAAACATCAAGTTTGGTTAAAATTGTCATTTTCTTACACAATGACCAACCCATTAACACGATAGGTTAACTTTTGACCAAAAAGTCAACTTTGGCCAAAATGGTCAATCCTTGACCCAATGACAAACCCACAGACCCAATAGGTCAACATTTGACAAAAATAGTCAATTTTTGACATAATGACAATAAGTCAATCTCTGACCAAAAAGTCAACCTTTGTCAAAATGGTCAATCCTTGACCTAATGACTAACGCATTGACCCAATAGGTCAACTTTTGAACAAAAAGTGAACTTTAGTCAAAATAGTCAGCCCTTGACACAATGACCAACCCATTGACAACAATATGTCAACTTTTGACCAGAAAATCAATTTTGATCATTATAGTCAATTTTTGACCAAATGACCACCCCATTGACCCAATACGTTAACTTTTGACCAAAAGTCAACTTTGGTCAAAATGGAGAATTTTTGACCCAATAACCAACCCAGTGATCAATAGGTTAATTTTTAACCAAAAATTTAACTTTGGTTAAAATGGTCAATCCTTGACACAATGACCGACCCATTTACCCAATAGGTCAATTTTTCACCAAAAAGTCAACTTTGATCAAAATGGTCAATCGTTGACCTAATGACCAACCAATTGACCAAGTAGGTCAGCTTTTGACTGAATAGCTAACTATAGACAAAATGGTCAATCATTGACCCAATGACCTACCCATTGACCCAATAGGTCAATGTTTTATCAAAAAGTCAACTTTGGTAAAAATGGTCAATGCTTGACCAAATAACCAACTCATTGACCCAATAGGTCAACTTGACCAAAATGTTAATTTTGGTCAAAATAGTCAATTTTTAACCTAATGACCACCCCTTTGACCCAGTGGGTCAACTTTTGACCAAAATGTGAATTTTGGTCAAAATGGTCATTTTTTGACATAATAACATATCCATTGATCCAATTGGTCAACTTTTTATAAAAAAAGTAGATTTTGGTCAAAAGAGTAAATTTTTAACCTAACAACCTCCCCATTGACCCAATAAGTCAACTTTTTACCAAAAAGTGAACTTTAGTTAAAATGATCAAGTTCTGACCCAATAACCAACTCACTGACCCAATAGGTCAATTTTTGACCAAAAAGACAACCTTGGTCAAAATGGTCAATCTTTGACCTAATGACCAACTCATTATGTTAATGGTCATCTTTTAACAAAAAAATCAATTTTTCTTAAAATAGTCAATTTTTGACCTAATGAGCACCCCAATGACCAAATAGATAAACTTTTGACAAAAAAGTTAGCTTTGGTCAACATGGTTAATTTCTGACCCAATGAGGTTATTTTCTGACCCAATGACCAAAAAGTCAACTTTGGTCAAAAGGGTCAATACTTAACCCAATAACCAACTCGTTAAACCAATATGTCAACTTTTAACCAAAAAGTTAAATTTGGTAAAAATGGTCAATCCTTGACTCAATGACCAACTCATTGACCCAATAGGTCAACTTTTGACCAAAAAGTAAATTTTTGTCAAAAAATAGTTAATGTTTTACCTAATGACCACTCCTTTTACCCAATAGGTCAACTTTTGACAAAAAGTTAAGTTTGGTCAAAATGGTCAATTTCTTACCCAATGACCAACCCATTGACCCAATAGGTCAACTTCTTACAAAAAGTCAACTTTGGTCAAAATGGTTAATTCTTGACATAATGATCACCTAATTTACCCAATAAGTCAATCTTTGACCCAAAAGTAAACTTCGGTCGAAATGATCAATATTTGACCCAATGACCAATCCATTGACCCAATAGGTCAACTTTTAACTAAAAAGTCAACTTTGGTCAAAATGTTCAATCCTAGACCATTGACCAACCCATTGACCCAATAGGTCAACTTTTGACCAAAAAGTTAATTTTGGTGAAAATTATCAATTTTTGACCTAATGACCACCCCATAAACCCAATAGGAAAATTTTAGAATAAATAATCTTGTTTGGTTAAACTAGTCAATTTCTGACCCAATGACAAACCCATTGAACCAATAAGTCAACTTTTGATCAAAAAGACAACTTTGGTCAAAATAGTCAATCCATGATCCAATGACCAACACATAGACCCAATGGTCAACCTTTAACCAAAATAATCAATTTTTGACATAACGACCAGTTATTGACCAGATACGTCAATCTCTGACCAAAAAGTCAACTTTGGTCAAAATGGTCAATCCTTGACCCCAATGACCAACCGATTGACCCAATAGGTTAACTTTTGACCAAAAAGTGAACCTTATTCAAAATAGTCAATCCTTGACACAATGACCAAGCAATTACCCAATAGGCCAACTTTTGACCAAAAAGTAAATTTTGGTCAATATAGTCAATTTTTGAAATAATGACCACCTCATTGACCCAACAGGTCAACTTTTGAGCAAAAAGTCAACTTTAGTCAAAATGGTCAATTTCTAACCCAATAATCACCTCGTTGACCCATTGGGACAACTTTTGTCAAAATAGTCAATTTTTGATCTATTGACCACTTATTGACCTAATAAGTAATCTCTAACCCAAAGTTAACTTTGGTCACATTTGTCAATCATTGACCCAATGACAAACCCATTGACCAAATAGATCAACTATTCGCCAAAAAGTTAATTTTAGTCAAAATGATCAATCTGTGACTCAATTACCCAATAGGTCAACTTTTGACCAAAAAGCAATTTGGTCAAAATAGTCAATTATTGACCTAACGAGCACCCAATCGACCCAATTGGTCAACTTTTGACCAAAAAGTCAACTTTGATTAAAATGGTCAATTTCAAACCCAATGACCACCCCATTGACCCAACGGGTCAACTTTTGACTAAAAAGTTCACTTTGGTTAATATGGTCAATTCTTGACCCAATGACAAACCAATTGACCCAATAGGTCAACTTTTAACCAAAAAGTCAATTTTGGCCAAAATAGTAAATTTTTTACCTAATGACCAATTATTGACCCAATAAGTCAATCTCTTACCAAAAAGTGAACTTTGGTCAAAATGTTCAATCTTTGACCCAATGACTAACCCATTGACCCAATTGGTCAACTTCTGACCAAAAAGTCAACTTTGATCAAAATGGTTAATCCCTAACCCAAAAGATCAACTTTTGACCAAAAAGCAATTTTGGTCAAAATAGTCAATTTTTGACCTAATGACCACTTAGTTGACACTTTTGACAAAAAATTTAATTTTGATCAAAATAATCAATTTTTGACCGATTGACCAATTATTGACCGAGTAAGTCAATCTTTGACCAAAAAGTCAACTTTGGTCGAAATGGTCGATCTTTCAATGACCAACCCGGTGACCCAATAGGTCAACTTTTGACCAAAAAGTCAACTTTGGTCAAAATGATCAATTATTGACCCAATGACCAACTCATTGACCCAACAAGTAAACTTTTGAACAAAAAGTCAATTTTGGTCAAAATAGTCAATTTTTGAACTAATGACCAGTTATTGCCCCAAAAAGTCAATCTCTGACCAAAAAGTTAAATTTGGTCATAATTATCAATCCTTGACCCAATGACAAACCCATTGACCCAAAAGGTCAAATTTTGACCAAAAAGTTAATATTGGTCGAAATGGTAAATCCTTGAACCAATGACCAACCCACAGACCCAATAGATCGACTTTTAACAAAAATAGTCAATTTTTGACATAATGACCATTTATTGACCCAATAAGTTAATCTCTTATAAAAAAGTCAACTTTGGTCATACTAGTCAATCCTTAACCCAATATCAACCCATTGACCTAATTGGTCAACTTTTGACCAAAAAATCAACTTTGGTCAAAATGGTCAATCCTTGATTAAATAACCGACACATTGACCCAATATGTCAACGTTTGACCAAAGAATCAATTTTGGTCAAAATAGTCAACTTTTGACCTAATGACCACCCCATTGGCCCAATAAGTCAACTTTTGACCAAAATGTCAACCTTGCTCAAAATTGTCAATTTCTCACCCAATAACCTCCCCGTTAACACAAAGTGTCAACTTTTGAACAAAAATTTAATTTTAGTAAAAAAAGTCATTTTTTGACCTAATAACCAATTATGGACCCAATAAATAAACTTTTGGCCAAAAATTCAATTTTGGTCAAAATAGTCAATTTTTTACCAATGATCAATTATTGACCCAATAAGTCAATCTCTGACCAAAAGTTAACTTTGGTCAAAATGATCAATCCTTGACCCAAACACCAACCCATTGACCCAACAGGTCAACTTTTAACTAAAAAGTCAAATTTGATCAAAATGGTCAGTTTTTGACCCAATCACTAACACATTGACTCAATAGATAAACTTTTGACAAAAAAGTTAATTTTGGTCAAAATTGTCAATTCTTGACCTAATGAAAACCCCATTAACCCAATAGGTCAACTTTGATCCAAAAGTCATGTTTGGTCAAAATGGTCAATTTCTAACCCAATGACCAACCCATAGACCCAAATGGCTCAATTTTGACCAAAAATTTAATTTTTGTCAAAATAGTCAATTTTTGATCTAATCACCACCAAAATTATGCAATATGTCAACTTTTGATCAAAAAGTTGACTTTGGTCAAAATGGTCAATTTCTGACCAAATGGCAAACCCATTGACCCAATAGGTCAACTTTTGATCAAAAAGTCGAATTTGGTCAAAAAGACCAATCGTTGACCCAATGACCAACCCATTGACCCAATAGGTCAACTTTTGACGAAAAAGTCAATTTTGGTCAAAATAGTCAATTTTTGACCTAATGACAAATTATTGACCCAATAAGTCAATCTTTGATCCAAAAGTCAACTTTGATCAAAATGGTCAATCATTGACCCATTGACCAAATAGGTCAACTTTTGGCCAAAAAGTTTATTTTGATCGAAATTATCAATTTTTGACCTAATTACGACCCCATTAACCCAAATGACAACTTTTGATCAAAACATCATGTTTAGTTAAAATGGTCAATTTCTGACCCAATTACCAACCCATTAACACGATAGGTCAAATTTTATCCAAAAAGTTAATTTTGGTCAAGATGGTCAATTTTTGACCCAGGGACCAACCCATTGATCCAATATGTCAACTTTTGACCAAAAAGTCATACTTTGTCAAAATAGTCAATTTTGACCAAATGACCAATTATTGACACAACATGTCAATCTATTACCAAAAAGTAAACTTCAGTCAAAATGTTAATCTTTGACACAATGATCAACCCATTAATCCAATAGGTCAACTTTGGACTAAAAAGTCAACATTGGTCAAAAAGGTCAATTTTTGACCCACTAACCAACTAATTAATCCAGTATGTCAACTTTTGACCAAAAAGTAAACTTTTGTCAAATTGGTAAATTCTTGACCTATTGACCAACTGATTGACCCAATAGGTCAACTTTTGACCAAAAGTCAATTTTGGTCAAAATAGTCAATTTTCTATCTACTGGCCAATTATTGACCCAATAAGTCAATCTACTACCAAAAGTCAACTTTGGTCAAAATGGTCAATCCTTGACCCAATGACCAACCCGTTGACCCAACTGGTCAACTTCGGACCAAAAATTCAACTTTGGTTAAAATGGTCAATCCTTGACCCAATGACCAACTCATTGACCTAATTGGTCAACTTTTAACAAAATAGTTAACTTTGGTCAAAATGGACAATTTCTGACATATTGACCACCCAATTGACCTAATGGGCCAATTTTTGGCAAAAAATTCAATTTTAGTCAAAATAATCAATTTCTGACCCAATGACCAACCCATTGACCCAATGACCAACCCATTGACCTAATAGGTCAACTTTGACCAAAGAGTGAATTTTTGTCAAAATTGTCAATTTTTGACCTAATGATCAATTACTGACCTAATATGTCAATCTCTTACCAAAAATTCAACTTACGTCAAAATGGTTAATCTTTGACGCAATGATCAACCCATTGACCCAAAAGGTCAACTTTTGACCAAAAAGTCAACATTGGTAAAAAAAGTTAATTTCTAACCCACTGACCAACCAATTGATCCAGTATGTCAACTTTTGACCAAAAAGTCAACTTTGGTCAAATTGGTAAATCCTTGACCTAATGATCAACCCATTGACCCAATAGGTCAACTTCTGACCAAAAAGTTAATCTTGGTCGAAATAGTCAATTTATGATCTACTGGCCAATTATTGACCCAATAAGTTAATCTCTTGACAAAAAGTCAATCCTTGACCCAATGACCAACTCATTGACCCAATTGGTAAACTTTTAACCAAAAAATTAACTTTGGTCAAAATGGTCAATCCTTGACACCAATAACCAACTCATTGACCTAATATGTCAACTTTTGACCAAAAAGTGAACTTTGGTCAAAATGGTCAATTTTTGACAAAATGACCACCCAATTAACCCAATGGGTCAACTTTTGACAGAAAATTCAATTTTGGTCAAAATAATCAATTTCTGACCCAATGACCACCTCGTTAACCAAATGGGTCAACTTTTGATTAAAAAAGCAATTTTGGTTAAGATAGACAATTTTTGACCGAATGACCACCCAAACCCAATTGGTCAACCTTCGTCAAAATGGTCAATTTCTTACCCAATTGACCAACTCATTAACCCAATAGGTCAACTTTTGACCAAAAATTCAACTTTTGTTGAAATGGTCGTTTCTTGACCCAATAAATAACCCATTGACCCAATAGGTCAACTTTGGACGAAAAAATCAATTTTCGTCGAAATAGTTAATTTTTAACCTAATGACAAATTATTGACCCTGTAAGTTATTCTTTGATCAAAAAGTCAACTTTGGCCAAAATAGTCAATCATTAACCCAATGACCAACCCATTGACCAAATAGGTCAACTTTTGACCAAAAGGTTAATATTGATCGAAATTTTCAATTTTTGACCTAATGACCACCCATTAACCCAATAAGACAACTTTTGACCAAAACATCAAGTTTGGTTAAAATGGTCAATTTCTGACCCAATGACCAACCCATTAACATGATAGGTAAACTTTTATCCAAAAAGTCAACTTTGGTTAAAATGGTCAATCCTTAACCCAAAGACCAACTCATTAACCCAATATGTCAACTCTTGACCAAAAAGTCAAATTTGGTTAAAATAGTCAATTTTTGACCTAATTACCAATTGTAGACCCAAGAGGTTAACTTTTAACCAAAGAGTCAACTTTGGTCAAAATGATCAATTCTTGACCAAAAAACCAACTTATTAACCCAATAGGTCAACTTTTGAACAAAAAGTCAATTTTTGAGCTAATGACCAATTATTGACCCAAAAAGTCAATCACTGACCAAAAAGTCAAATTTGGTCATAACGGTCATTTCTTGACCCAATGACAAACCCATTGACCCAATAGGTTAACTTCTGACCAAAAAGTTAACTTTGGTCAAAATTGTAACTCCTTGACCTAATGACCAACCTATTGGCCCAATAGATCGACTTTTGACCAAAGAGTCAATTTTGGTCAAAATAGTTAATTTTTGACCTAGCGTCCAACATTGACCCAATATGTCAACTTTAGACCAAAAAGTCAACTTTGGTTAAAAAGTTCAATCCTTGACCCAATGACCAACCCATTGACCCAATATGTCAACTTTTGAACAAAAAACTAACTTTGGTCAAAATGGTCAATCGTTGACCCAAGACCCAAAAGAACAACTTTTGACCAAAAAGAAAATTTTGGTCAAAATTATCAATTTTTTACCTAATGACCTCCTCATTTACTCAATAGGTCAACTTTTGACCAAAAAGTTAAATTTGGTCAAAATATTTAAATTCTGACTCAATGTACAACCTATTGACTCAATGGGTCAACTATTGAGCAAACATTCAATTTTGCTAAAAAATAGTGAATTTTTGGCCTAATGATAAATTATTGACCCAATAAGTCAATCTCTGACCAAAAAGTCAACTTTGGTCTAAATGGTCAATCTTTGATCCAATGACCAGCCCATTGACCCAATAGGTCAACTTTTGACCAAAAAGTCATTTCTGGTCAAAATAGTCAATTTTGACCAAATGACCAATTATTGACTAAAAAGTCAATATCTGACCAAAAAGTCAACTTTGGTCAAAATTGTCAATCATTGAGCCAACGACTAACCCAATGACCAAATAGGTCTTCTTTGACTAAAAAGACAATTTTGGTCAAAATCGTCAATTTTTGACCAAATGAACACCCCATTAACCCAATAAGTCAACTTTTTAACAAAAAGTCAACTTTAGTCAAAATGGTTAATTTCTCACACAATGACCAAAAAGTCAACTTTGGTCAAAGTGGTTAATTCTTGACCCAATAACGAACACATTGACCCAATAGGTTAACTTTTGACCAAAAAGTCAAATTTGGTCAAAATGGTTAATCCTTGACCTAATGACCAACCCATTAACCCAATAGGTCAACTTTTGACAAAAAAGTCAAGTTTTGTTAAAATGATGAATTTCTGATCCAATGACAAACTCATTGACCCGATAAGTCAACTTTTGACAAAAAGTCTACTTTTGTCAAAATGGTCAATTTCTGACATAATGACCACCCAATTGACCCAATGGGTCAACTTTTGAACAAAAATTCAATTTCGGTCAAAATAATCAATTTTTGACTGAATGACCAATTATTGACCAATAAGTCAATCTCTGACCAAAAAGCCAAGTTTGGTTGAAATGGTCAATCTTTGACCCAATGAATAACTCATTGACCCAATAAATCAACTTTTGACCAAAAATACAACTTTGGTCAAAGTGGTCAATCGTTGACCAAATGACCTACCCACTGACGAAATAGCTCCACTTTTGACCGAAAAGTTAATTTTGAACAAAATTATCAATTTTTGACCTAATGACCAACCCATTAACCCAATAGGACAACTTTTGACAAAAACATCAAGTTTGGTTAAAATGGTCAATTTCTGACCCAATGACTAACCCATTAACACGATAGGTCAACTTTTGACTAAAAAGTCAACTTTGATCAAAATAGTCAATCCTTGACCCAATGACAAACCTACAGACCCAATTGGTCAACTTTTGACTAAAATAGTTAATTTTTGACATAATGACCAATTATTGACCCAATAAGTCAATCTCTGACCAAAAGTCAAATTTGGTCAAAATGGTCAATCCTTGACCCATTGACTCAATAGGTTAACTTTTGACCAAAAAGTGAACTTTATTCAAAATAGTCAATCCTTAACACAATGACCAAGCAATTGACATCAATAGGTCAACTTTTGATCAAAAAGTCAATTTTTAACAAAATGACCGCCCCATTGACCCAATACGTAAACATTTGACCAAAAGTCAACATTGGTCAAAATGGACAATTAATGACCCAATGACCAACCCATTGATCCAAAAGGTTAATTTTTGATCAAAAATTTAACTTTGGTCAAAATGGTCAATGCTTGACCCAATGACCGACGCATTTACCCAGTAGGTCAACTTTTGACCAAAATGTAAACTTTGATGAAAATGGTCAATCCTTGATCCAATGACCAACCAATTGACCCAGTAGGTCAACTTTTGATCGAAAAGTCAACTTTAGTCAAAATGGTCAATCATTGACCCAATGACGTACCCATTGACCCAATAGGTCAACGTTTCACCAAAAAGTTAACTTTTATCAAAATGGTCAATCCTTGACCTACTAACCAACCCATTGACCCAATAGGTCAACTTTTGACCAAAAAGTCAATTTTGGTCAAAATAGTCAATTTTTGACCTAATGACCACCCCATTGACCCAGTGGGTCAACATTTGACCAAAATGTGAATTTTGGTCAAAATGGTCAATCCTTGACACAATGACATATACATTACCCCAATTGGTCAATTTTTAACAAAAAAGTAAATTTTGGTCGAAATAGTCAATTGTTAACCTAACAACCTCCCCATTGACCCAACAAGTCAACTTTAGTTAAAATGATCAAGTTCTGACCCAATAACCAACTCATTGACCCAATAGGTCAATTTATTACCAAAAAGACAACTTTGGTCAAAAGTTCAATCTTTGACCTAATGACCAACCCATTGAGTTAATGGTCAACTTTTGACCAAAAAGTCAATTTTGGTCAAATTAGTCAATTTTTGACCTAATGAGCACTCCAATGACCAAATAGATGAACTTTTGACAAAAAAGTCAGCTTTGGTCAACATGGTTAATTTCTGACCCAATGACCAAAAAGTCAATGTCTGACCAAAAAGTCAACATTGGTAAAAAAGGTCGATCCTTGACCTAATGAACCAATAAGTCAACTTTTGAACAAAAACTCAACTTTGGTGAAAATGGTCAATCCTTGACCCAATGACTAACCCACAGACCAAATATGTCAACTTTTGACCAAAATATCAATTCAGGTCAATATAGTCAATTTTTTACCTAATGACCCAATTGGTCAACTTTTAAGCAAAAAGTTAACTTTGTCAAAATGGTCAATCTCGGACCCAATGACCACCCCGTTGACCTAATGAGTCAATTTTTGACCGAAAAACCAATTATGGACCTAGTAAGTCAATCTTTGACCAAAAAATCAACTTTGGACAAAAAGGTCAATCCTTGACCCAATAACAAACTCATCAACCCAATGATCAACTTTTGACCAGAAAAACAACTTTGGTCAAAATGGACAATTTTTAACCCAATAACAAACCCATTGACCGAATAGATCAACTTTTGACCAAAATATTAATTTTGGTCAAAATAATCAATTTTTAACATAATGACCCAATACGCAACTTTTGACCAAAAAGTCAACTTTGGTCAAAATGGTCAATCAATGATCCAATGACAAACTCATTGACCCAATAGGTCAAGTTTTAACCAAGAATGTCAACTTTGGTCAAGATGGTCAATCCTTTTCCCAATGAACCAATAGGTCAATTCTTGATCATAAAGTCAATTTTGGTCAAAATAGTTAATTTTTAACTTAATGTCCACCCTATGGACCTAATTGGTCAACTTTGACTAAAGTGTCAACTTTGGTTAAAATGGTCAATTTCTGACCAAATGACCAACCCATGGACGCAAGAATTCAGCTTTTATACAAAAACTCAACTTTGGTCAAAATTGTCAATTTTTGACCTAATGACCACCTCATTGACCCAATAGGTCAACGTTTGACCAAAAAGTTAAATTTGGCCAAATTGGTCAATTTCTAACACAATGACCACACCATTGACTCAATGGGTCAACTTTTGACCAAAAATTCAATTTTGGTCAAAAAAATCAATTTTGACCTAATGACAAATTATTGACCCAATAAGTCAATCTCTGACCAAAGTCAACTTTGGTCAAAATGGTTAATCCTTGATCCAATGACCAACCCATTGACCCAATAGGTCAACTTTTGACCAAAAGGTTAATTTTTGTTAAAATAGTGAATCTTTGACCTATTGACCAATTATTGACCCAATAAGTCAAACTCTAACCAAAAAGTCGAATTTGGTCAAAATGGTCAATCATTTACCCAATGACCAACCCATTGACTAAATAGGTCAACTTTTAACCAAAAAGATAATTTTGGTCAAAATAGTCAATTTTTGACCAAATGAACACCCCATTGACCCAATAAGTAAACTTTTGACCAAAAAGTCAACTTTGGTCAAAATGGTTAATTCTCACCCAATGACCAAAAAGTCAGCTTTGGTCAAAATGGTCAATTCTTGACCCAATAACCAACACATTGACCCTATAGGTCAACTTTAGACCAAAAAGTCAAATTTGGTCAAAATGGTCAAGCCTTGACCTAATGACCAACCCATTGACCCAATAGTTCAACTTTTGACCAAAAAGTCAATTTTGGTCAAAATAGTCAATTTTGGTCAAAATAGTCAGTTTTTTCTCTAATGACCACCCATTTGACTAAAGAGGTCAACTTTTGACAAAAAAATCAAGTTTGGTCCAAAATAGTGAATTTTTGATGCAATGACCAACCCATTGACCTAATAGGTCAACTTTTGACAAAAAGTCAAGTTTTGTCAAAATGGTCAATTTCTGACATAATGATCACCCAATTGACCCAATGGGTCAACTTTTGAGCAAAAATCTAATTTCGGTCAAAATAATCAATTTTTGACCGAGTGACCAATTATTACCCCAATAAGTCAATCTTTGACCAAAAGCCAACTTTAGTCGAATTGGTCATTCTTTGACTCAATGAATAACTAACTCATAGACCCAATAGGTCAACTTTTGACCAAAATGTCAAATTTTGTCAAAATGGTCAATTCTTGACCCAATGACCAACCCATTGACCAAACAGGTCAACTTTTGACCAAATAAGTCAACTTTTAACTAAAAAGTTAATTTTGATCAATATTACCAATTTTTGACCTAATGACCACCCCATTAACCCAATAGGACAACTTTTACCCAAAACATCAAGTTTGGTTAAAATGGTCAATTTCTGACCCAATGACAGACCCATTAACACGATAGATCAACTTTTGTTCAAAGAGTCAACTTTGGTCAAAATGGTCAATCCTTGACCCAATGACAAACTCAAAGACCCAATAGGTCAAATTTTGACGAAAATAGTCAATTTTTGACATAATGACCAATTATTGACCCAATAAGTTAATCTCTTTCCAAAATGTCAACTTTGGTCAAAATGGTTAATCTTTGACCCAATGACTAACCCATTGACTGAATAGTTCGACTTTTGACAAAAAATTCAACTTTTGTCAACATGGTCAATCCTTGACCAAATGACCAACACATTTACCCAATAGGTCAACTTTTGACCAAAAAGTTAATGGTCAAAACTGTCAATCCTTGAACCAATGACCAACCAAATGACGCAATAGGTCAACTTTTAACCAAAAAGTCATTTTTCGTTAAAATGGTCAACTTCTGACCCAATGACTAACTCATTGACGTAATGGTCAACTTTTGACAAAATAGTTAACTTTGGTCAAAATGATCAATCCTTGACCCTAATGACCAACGCATTGACCTAATAGGTCAGCTTTTGACCAAAAAGTCAATTTTGGTAAAAATAGTCAATTTTTGACCTAATGACTAATTAATGACCCAATAAGTTAATCTCTTACTAAGAAGTTAACATTGGTCAAAATGGTTAATCTTTGACGCAATGACCAACCTATTGACCCAATAGGTCGACTTTTGACCAAAAATTCAGCAATGGTCAAAAAGTTCAATTTCTGACCCACAGACCAACCAATTGATCCAATATGTCAACTTTTGGCCAAAAAGTCTACTTTGGTCAAATTGATCAATTTTAAATCTACTGACCAATTAATGACCCCAAAAGTCAACTTTGGTCAAAATGTTCAATCCTGGACCCAATGACCAACCCAATGACCTAATTGGTCAACTTTTGACAAAAAAATTAACTTTGGTCAAATTGGTCAATCCTTGACCCAATGACCGACCCATTTATCAAATATGTCAACTTTTAACCAAAAAGTCAACTTTGATCAAAATGGTCAATTTCTGACACAATGACCACCCAATTGACCCAAAGGGTTAACTTTTGGCTAAAAATTCAACTTTGGTTAAAATAATCAATTTCTGACCCAATGACCACCTCGTTAACCAAATGGGTCATCTTTTAACTAAAAAAAGAAATTTTGGTCAAAATAGTCATGTTTTGACCTAATCACCACCTAATATACAATAAATCAACTTTTGACCAAAAAGTTAACTTTGGTCAAAATGGTCAATTTCTAACCCAATGACCAACTAGTTGACCCAATTGGTCAACTTTTGACCAAAAAGTCAACTTTGGTCAAAATGGTCATTTCTTAACCCAATGACCAACCCATTGACCCAATAGGTCAACTTTTGACAAAAAATTCAATTTTGGTCAAAATAGTCAATTTTTGATCTAATGAACACCTCATTGACCCAATAAGTCAACTTTTGAACAAAAAGTTAACTTTGGTCAAAATGATTAATTTCTCACCCAATGACTAAAAAGTAAACTTTGGTCAAAATGGTCAATTATTGACCCAATAACTAACACATTGACAAAATAGGTTAACTTCTGACAAAAAATTCAAATTTGGTCAAAATGGTCAATCCTTGACCTAATGAACAACTCACTGACCCAATAGGTTAACTTTTGACCAAAAAGTTAATTTTGGTCAAAATAGTCAATTTTTTCTTTAATATCCACCCCACTTACCCGATAGGTCAACATTTGACAAAAACGTAAAGTTTGGTCAAAATGGTGAATTTCTGATCCAATGACTAACTCATTGACCCAATAAGTCAACTTTCGATAAAAAGTCAACTTTTGTCAAAATGATCAATTTCTGACATAATGACCACCAAATTGACCCAATGGATCAAACTTTGAACAAAAATTAAATTTTGGTCAAAATAATCAATTTTTGACTGAATGACCAATTATTGACCCAATAAGCCAATCTCTGACCAAAAAACCAACTTTTGTTGAAATGGTCAATCTTTGACCAATTGAATAACTCATTGACCCAATAGATCAACTTTTGACCAAAAAGTCAACTTAGGTCAAAATGGTCGATCCTTAAACAAATGACCAACCCTTAACCAAACAGGTCAACTTTGACCAAAAAGTCAATTTTGATTGAAATTATCAATTTTTGACCTAATGACCACCCCAATAACCAAACAGGTCAACCATTGAACAAATATGTCAACTTTTGACAAAAAAGTCAACTTTGGCCAAAATGGTCAATTCTTGACCCATTGACCCATTAGGTCAATTTTTGACCAAAAATTTAATCTTGGTCAAAAAAAGTCAATTTTTGACCTAATGACTAATTATTGACTGAATAAGTCAATCTATGATGAAAAAGTCAACTTTAGTCAAAATAGTCAATCCTTGACCCAATGACCAACCCATTGACCCAATTGCTCAACTTTTGACCAAAAAATTAACTTTGATCAAAATGGTCAATCCTTGAGACAATGCGAACCCATTGACCCAATATGTCAACTTTTGACCAAAAAGTCAATTTTGGTCAAAATAGTCAATTTTTGACCTAATGACCAACTTTTAACCCAATACGTCAACTTTTGACCAAAAAGTCAACTTTACTCAAAATTGACAATTCTTGACGCAATGACCAACTGATTTACCCAATATGTCGACTTTTGAACAAAAAGCCAATTTTGGTCAAAATAGTAAATTTTTGACCTAATGACCAATTATTGACCCAATAAGTCAATCTCTGACCAAAAAGTCAAATTTGGTCATAATGGACAATCCTTGACTCAATGACAAACCCATTGACCCAAAAAGTCAACTTTTAACCAAGAAGTCAATTTTGGTCTCAAAATAGTCAATTTTTTCTCTAATGACCACCCATTTGATCCAATAGGTCAACTTTCGACAAAAAAATCAAGTTTGGTTAAAATAGTGAATTTTTGATCCAATGACCAACCCATTGACCCAATAGGTCAACTTTTGACAAAAAGCAAAGTTTTGTCAAAATGGTCAATTTCTGACATAATGACCACCCAATTGACCTAATGCGTCAACTTTTGAGCAAAAATCCAATTTCGGTCAAAATAATCAATTTTTTTCTAAATGACCAATTATTACCCCAATAAGTCAATTTTTGACCGAAAAGCCAACTTTGGTCGAATTGGTCAATCTTTGACTCAATGAATAACCCAAGGACCCACTAGGTCAACTTTTGACCAAAATGTCAACTTTTGTCAAAATGGTCAATCCTTAACCCAAGACCAACCCATTGACCAAATAGGTTAACTTTTGACCAAATAGGTCAACTTTTGACCAAATAGGTCAACTTTTGACCAAATAGGTCAACTTTTGACCAAATAGGTCAACTTTTGACCAAAAAGTTAATTTTGATCAATATTATCAATTTTTAACCTAATGACCACCCCCATTAACCGAATAGAACAACTTTTGACCAAACCATCAAGTTTGGTTAAAATGGTCAATTTCTGACCCAATGACAGACCCATTAACACGATAGGTCAACTTTGTCCAAAGATTCAACTTTAGTCAAAATGGTCAATCCTTGACCCAATGACAAACCCTTAGACCGAATAGGTCAAATTTTGACGAAAATAGTAAATTTTTAACATAATGACCAATTATTGACCAGATAAGTCAATCTCTTTCCAAAATGTGACCCAATGACCAACCCATTGACCGAATAGTTTGACTTTTGACCAAAAATTCAACATTGGTCAACATGGTCAATCCTTGACCAACTGACCAATCATTTACCAAATAGGTCAACTTTTGACCAAAAAGTTAACTTTGGTCAAAATTGTCAATCCTTGACCCAATGACCAACCAATTGACCCAATAGGTCAACTTTTGACAAAAAGGTCAACTTTCGTTAAAATGATCAATTTTTAACCTAATGACCAAACCATTGAAGCAATGGTCAAATTTTGACCAAATAGTCAACTTTGGTCAAAATGATCAATCCTTGACCCTAATGACCAACGCATTGACCCTATAGGTCAGCTTTTGACCAAAAAGTCAATTTTGGTCAAAATAGTTAATTTTTGACTTAATGACCAATTAATGACCGAATAAGTTAATCTCTTACTAAGAAGTCAACTTTGGTCAAAATGGTTAATCTTTGACGCAATGACCAACCAATTGACCCAATAGGTCGACTTTTAACCAAAACGTCAGCATTGGTCAAAAAGTTCAATTTCTAACCCATCGACCAACCAATTGAACCAATATGTCAACTTTTGACCAAAAAGTCTATTTTAGTCAAATTGGTCAATCCGTGACCCAATGACCAACTAATTGACCCAATAGGTCAACTTTTGACCAAAAAGTCAATTTTGATAAAAATTGTCAATTTTTAATCTACTGACCAATTATTGACCAAATAAGTAAATCTCCTACCAAAAAGTCAACTTAGGTCAAAATGTTCAATCCTTGACCCAATCACCAACCCATCGACCTAATTGGTCAATTTTAGACCAAAAAATCAACTTTGGTCAAATTGGTCAATCTTTAACCCAATGACTGACCCGTTGACCCAATATGTCAACTTTTAACCAAAAAGTTAACTTTGATCAAAATGGTCAATTTCTGACACAATGACCACCCAATTGACCCAATGGGTAAAATTTTGGCTAAAAATTCAACTTTGGTTAAAATAATCAATTTCTGACTCAATGACCACCTCGTTAACCAAATGGGTCATCTTTTGACTAAAAAAGCAATTTTGGTCAAAATAGTGATGTTTTGACCTAATCACCACCCAATATACCCAATAAATCAACTTTTGACCAAAAAGTTAACTTTGGTCAAAATGGTCAATTTCTAACCCAATGACCAACCAATTGACCCAATAGGTCAACTTTTGACCAAAAAGTTAACTTTGGTCAAAATGGTCATTTCTTAACCCAATGACCAATTCGTTGACCCAACATGTCAACTTTTGACCAAAAATTTATTTTTTGTCAAAATAGTCAAAATTTGACCTAATGAACACCTCATTGACCCAATAAGTCAACTTTTGACCAAAAAGTTAACTTTGGTCAAAATGGCTAATTTCTCACCCAATGACCAAATAGTCAACTTTAGTCAAAATGGTCAATTGTTAACCCAATAACCAGCACATTGACCCAATATGTCAACTTTTGACCAAAAAGTCAAATTTGGTCAAAATGGTCAATCCTTGACCTAATGACCAACTCACTGACCCAACAGGTTAACTTTTGACCAAAAAGTTAATTTTGGTCAAAATAGTCAATTTTTTCTTTAATAACCACCCCATTGACCCGATTGTTCAACAATTGACAAAAAAGTAAAGTTTGGTCATAGTGGTTAATTTCTGATCCAATGACCAACCCATAGACCCAAAAGGTGAACTTTCGATAAAAGCTCAACAATTGTCAAAATGTTTAATTTCTGACATAATGACCACCCATTTGACCCAATGGATCAAACTTTGAACAAAATTAATTTTTTGTAAAAATAATTAATTTTTGACCGAATGACCAATTATTGACCCAATAAGTCAATCTCTGACAAAAAAGCCAACTTTTGTCGAAATGGTCAATCTTTGACCAATTGAATAACTCATTAACCAAATAGATCAACTTTTGACCAAAAAGTTAACTTTGGTCAAAATGGTCGATCCTTGACCCAATGACCAACCCATTAACCAAACATGTCAACTTTGACCAAAAAGTTAATTTTGATTAAAATTGTCAATTTTTGACCTAATGACCAACCCAATAACCGAACAGGTCAACCATTGACCAAATAGGTCAACTTTTGACCAAAAAGTTAACTTTAGCCAAAATGGACAATTCTTAACCCAGTGACCCATTTGGTCAACTTTTGACAAAAAATTTAATCTTGGTCAAAATAGTCAATTTTTGACCTAATGACCAATTATTAACCCAATAAGTCAATCTCTGATGAAAAAGTCAACTTTAGTCAAAATAATCAATCCTTGACCCAATGACCAACCCATTGACACAACTGCTCAACATTTAACCAAAAATCAACTTTAGTCAAAATGGACAATCCTTGACCCAATGCGAACCCATTGACCCAATATGTCAACTTTTGACCAAAAAGTCAATTTTGGTCAAAATAGTCAATTTTTGACCAAATGACCAACTTTTAACCCAATAGGTCAACTTTTGACCAAAAAGTCAACTTTTCTAAAATTTGTCAATTCTTGACCCAATAACCAACTCATTTACCCAATATGTCAACTTTTGAACAAAAAGTAAATTTTGGTCAAAATAATTCATTTTTGACCTAATGACCAATTATTGACCCGATAAGTCAATCTCTTACCAAAAAGTCAAATTTGGTCATAATGGTCAATCCTTGACCCATTGACAAACCCATTGACCCAAAAAGTCAACTTTTGACCAAAAAGTTAACTTTGGTCAAAATGGTAAATCGTTGACCCAATGACCAAGACACTGACTCAATAAATCGATTTTTGACCAAAAATCAATTTTGATCAAAATAACCAATTTTTTGACCGAATAACCAATATTGACCCAATAGGTCAACCTTTGAGGAAAAAATTAACTTTGGTAAAAAAGGTCAATCCTTGACCCAATGACCAACCTATTGACCCAATAGGTCAACTTGTGACCAAAAAGTCAACTTTGGTCGAAATTGTCAATCCTTGACCCAATGACCAACTCATTGACCCGAAAGGACAACTTTTCACCAAAGATTCAATTTTGGTCAAAATTGCCAGTATTTGACCTAATTACCACCCAATTAACTTAATTGGACAAATTTTGACAAAAATTCAATTTTGATCAGAATAGTCAATTTTTGACCTAAATAAGTCAATCTCTGACCAAAAAGTCAACTTTAGTCAAAATGGTTAATCCTTGACCCAATGACCAACCCATTAACCCAATTGGTCAACCATTAACTAAAAGGTCAATTTTTTACCAAAATGACCAATTATTGACCTAATAAGTCTATCTGTGATCAAAAAGTCAACTTTGGTCAAAATGGTCAATCATTGATCCAACGACCCACCCATTGACCAAATAGGTCAACATTTAACAAAAAAGATAATTTTCATCAAATTAGTCAATTTTTAACCTAATGACCACCTCATTGACCCATTAAGCAAACTTTTGACCAAAAAATCAACTTTGGACAAAATGGTTAATTTCTCACCTAAAGACTAAAAAGTTAACTTTGGTAAAAATGGTCATTCTTTACCCAATAACCAACACATTGACCCAATAGGTAAACTTTTGACCAAAAAGTCATGTTTGGTCAAAATGGTCAAGCCTTGACCTAATGACCAACCAATTGACCCAATAGATCAACTTTTGACCAAAAATTCTATTTTGGTCAAAATAGTCAAATTTTTCTCTAATGACCACCCATTTGACCTAGTAGGTCAACTTTCGACTAAAAAGTCAAGTTTGGTTAAAATGGTGAATTTCTGATTCAATGACAAACACATTGACCCAATAGGTCAACTTTTCATAAAATGTCAACTTTTGTCAAAATGGTCAATTTTTGACATAATGACCACCCAAATGACCCAATGAGTCAACTTTTGAGAAAAAATTAAATTTCGGTCAAAATAATTAATTTTTGACCGAATGACAAATTGGTTTCCTAATAAGTCAAACTCTGACCAAATAGCCAACTGTGGTCGAAATGGTCAATCTTTGACCCAATGAATAACTCATTGACCCAATAAGTTAACTTTTAACCAAAAAGTCAACTTTAGTCACAATGGTCAATCCTTGACCCAATGACCAACCCATTGACCAAATGGGTTAACTTTTGACTAAAAAGTTAATTTTGATCAAAATGGACAATTTTTGACCTATTGACCACCCCATTAACCCAATAGGCAACTTTTGACCTGAACATCAGGTTTGTTAAAATGGTCAATTTCTGACCCAATGACCAACCCATTAACACGATAGGCCAACTTTTGTTCCAGAAGTCAACTTTGGTCAAAATGGTTAAACTTTCACTGAATGACCAACACATTGACCCAATAGTTCTACTTTTGACCTAAAACTCAACTTTAGTCAAAATAGTCAATCATTAACCCAATGAGCAACCCATTGACCCAATGACCAACTCATTGACCCAATTGGCCAACTTTTGACCAAAATGTCAAATTTGGTCAAAATGGTCAATTTTTAAACAAATGATCACCCATTGACCCAATAGGTCAACTTTTGACAAAAAATTCAACTTTGGTTAAAATGGTCAATTTCTGACCCAATGACAAACCCATTGACCTAATGGTCATCAAAAGAAAAAGTCAACTTTTGTCAAAATGATTAATCCTTGACCCAATGCCCAACCCATTGGCCCAATAGGTCAACATTTGAACAAAAAGTCAATTTTGGTCAAAATAGTTAACTTTTGGCTTAATGACCAATTATTGACCTAATATGTCAATCTCTTACCAAAAAGTCAACTTTGGTCAAAATCGTTAACCTTGGATGTAATGAGCAGCCCATTGACCTAATAGGTCGACTTCTGACAAAAAAAGTCAACATTGGTCAAAAAGGCCAATTTCATACCCACTGACCAACGAATTCATCCAATATGTCAACTTTTAACCAAAAAGTCAACTTTGGTCAAATTGGTCAATCATTGACCCAAAGACCAACCTATTGACCCAATAAGTTAACTTTTGACCAAAAAGTCAATTTTGTTCGAAATAGTCAATTTTTGACCTACTGACCGATTATTGACCCAATAAGTCAACTTCTTACCAAAAAGTGAACTTTGGTTAAAATGGTCAATCCTTGACCAAATGACCAACCCATTGACCAAATTGGTCAACTTTTGACCAAAAAATCAACTTTGGTCAATATGGTCAATCCTTGACCCAATGACCAAACTATTGATATGTCAACTTTTGACCAAAAAGTCAACTTTGGTCAAAATGATCAATTTCTGACACAATGACCACCCAATTGACCGAATGGGTAAACCTTTTACCAAAATTTCAATTTTGGTCAAAGGAATCAATTTCACACTCAATAACCACCTCGTCAACCAATTGGGTGAACTTTTGACTAAAAAAGCAAATTTAGTCAAAATAGTCAATTTTTGACCTAATGACCACCCAATTGACCCAATAATTCAACTTTTGTCCAAAAACTTAACTTTGGTCAAAATGGTCAATTTCAAACCCAATGACCAACCCATTGACCTAATAGGTCAACTTTTGACCAAAAAGACAACTTGGTCAAAATGGTCAATTGTTAACCCAATGACCAACTCATTGACCCAATAGGTCAACTTTTGATTAAAAATTCAATTTTAGTCAAAATAGTCAATTTTTGACCTAATGAACAATTATTGACCCAATAGGTTAAATTTTGACAAAAAATTCAACTTTGGTCAAAATGGTCAATTCTTGACCCAAAGACCAACTCATCGACCCAATAGGTCAAATTTTGAACAAAAAGTCAATTTTGGTCAAAATAGTCAATTTTTGACCTATTGACAAATTATTGACCCAATAAGTCAATCTCTGACCACAAAGACAAATTTGGTCATAATGGTCAAACCTTGACCCAATGAAAAATCCATTGCCTAATAGGCCAACTTTTGAGTAAAAGATCAACTTTGGTCAAAATGGTAAATCCTTAACCCAATGACCAACCCACTGACCTAATAGATCGAATTTTGACCAAAAAGTCAATTTTTGTCAAAATAGTTATTTTTTGAACTAATAATTAATATTAACCCAATAAGTCAACCTTTGACCAAAAAGTCAACTTTGGTCAAATAGGTCAATCCTTCACCCAATGACCAACCAATTGACCCAAATGGAGGACTTTTACCATAAGGTCAATTTTGGTCAAAATTGTCAATTTTTGACTTAATCACCACCTCATTAACCCATTAGGTCAACTTTTGACCAAAAAGTTAAATTTGTTCAAAATAGTCAATTTCTGAAACAATGACCACCCCCTTGACTAATTGGGTCAACTTTTGACTCAAAATTCAATTTTGGTCAAAATATTCAATTTTTGACTTAATGACAAATTATTGATCCAATAAGTCAATCTCTGACAAAAAAGTAAACTTTGGTCAAAATAGTCAATCTTTGACCCGATGACCAACCCATTGACCCAATAGATTAACTTTTGACCAAAAAGTCAATTTTAGTCAAAATAGTCAATTTTTAACCTAATGACAAATTATTGACCCAATAAGTCAATCTCTCACCCAAAGGTCAACATTGGTAAAAATGGTCAATCATTGACCAAGTGACCATCCCATTGACCAAATATGTCAACTTTTGACCAAAAAGATAATTTTGGTCAAAATGGTCTATTTTTGACCTGATGAACACCCCATTGACCCAATAAATCAGCTTTTGACCAAAAAGTCAAATTTGGTAAAAATGGTTAACTTCTCACCCAATGACCAAAAAGTCAAATTTTGTCAAAATGGTCAATTCTTGACCCAATAACCAACACATTGACCCAATAGGTCAACTTTTGACCAAAAAGTTAAATTTGGTCAAAATGGTCAATCCTTGACCTATTGACCAACCCAATGACAAAATATGTCAACTTTTGACCAAAAAGTTAATTTTGGTCAAAATAGTCAATTTTTTCTCTAATGACCACCTCATTGACCCAATAGGTCAAGATTTGACAAAAAAGTCAAGTTTGACCAAAATGGTAAATTTCTGATCCAATGACAAACCCATTGACCCAATAGGTCAACTTTCGATAAAAAGTCAACTTTTGTCAAAATTGTAAATTTTTGACATAATGACCACCCAATTGATCTAAATGGGTCAACTTTTGAACAAAAATTCAATTTCAGTCAAAATAATCAATTTTTAACCGAATGATCAATTATTGACCTAATAAGTCAGCCTTTGACCAAAAAACCAACTTTATTCGAAATGGTCAATCTTTGTCCCAATGAATAACTCATTGACCCAATATGTGAACATTTGACCAAAAAGACAACTTTGGTTAAAATGGTCAATCATTGACCCAATGACCAACCCATTGACCAAATAGGTCAACTTTTGACCAAAAAGTTAATTTTGATCAAAATTGTTAATTTTTGACCTAATGACCACCCCATTAACCCAATAGGACAACTTTTGACCAAAACATCAAGTTTGGTTAAAATGGTCAATTTCTGACCCAATGACCAACCCATTAACACGATAGGTCAACTTTTACCCAAAAAGTCAACTTTGGTCAAAATGATTAATCTTTGACCCAATGACCAACCCATTGACCCAATAGTTTGACTTTTGACCAAAAACTCAACTTTTGTAAAAATGATTAATCATTGACCCAATGACCAACCCATGAGCCAATTGGTCAACTTTTTACCAGAATGTCAATTTTGGTCAAAATGGTCAGATATTAACCTAATGACCACCCATTGACCCAATAGGTAAACTTTTGACCAAAAAGTTAACTTTAGTTAAAAATGGTTAATTTCTGACCCAATGAGCAACCCATTGACCCATTGGTCAAATTTTGACCAAAAAGTCAACTTTGGTCAAAATGATCAATCCTTGACCCAATGACCAACCTATTTACCCAATATGTCAACATTTGACCAAAAAGTCAATTTTTGTCAAAATAGTCAATTTTTAACCTGATAACTAATTATTAACCCAATAAATCAATCACTTAACAAAAAGTTAACTTGGTCAAAATGGTTAACCTTTGATGTAATGACCAACCCATTGACCCAATAGGTCATTTTTTGACCAAATAGTCAACATTGGTCAAAAAGGTCAATTTAAGACCCACTAACCAACCAATTGATCCAATATGTCAACTTTTAATCAAAAAGTCAACTTTGGTCAAATTGCTCAATCCTTGACCCAATGACCACCCGATTGAGCCAATAGGTCAACTTTTGACCAAAAAGCCAATTTGGTCAAAATAGTCAATTTTTGACCTAATGATCAATTATTGACCTAATAAGTCAATCTCCTAACAAAAAGTAAACTTTAGTTAAAATCATCAACCCTTGACCTAATGACTAACCATTGACCCAATTGGTCAAATTTTGACAAAAAAATCAACTTTGGTCAAAATGGTCAATCCTTGACCCAATGAATAAACCATTGACCCAATATGTCAACTTTTAACCAAAATGTCAACTTTGGTCAAAATGGTTAAATTCTGACACAATGACCACGCAATTGATCGAAGGGGTCAACTTTTGACCAAAAATTCATTTTTGGTCAAAATAATTAGTTTTTGACTGAATGACCACTCAATTGACCCAATAAGTCAACTTTTGAAAAAAAAAAGTTAACTTTGGTCAACATGCTTAATTTCAGACCCAATGTCTAACCTATTGACCCAATAGGCCATCTTTTGACCAAAAAGTCAACTTCGGTCAAAATGGTCTATTCTAAACCTAATGACCAACCCTTGAACCCAATAAGTCAACTTTTGAGCAAAAAGTCAATTTTGGTGAAAATAGTCAATTTTGGTCAAAATAGTAAATTTTTGCCCTATTGACCAATTATTGACCAAATAAGTCAATCTCTGACCGCAAAGTCAAATTTGGTCATAATGGTCAAACCATGACCCAATGACAAATCCATTGACCCAATAGGTCAACTTTTGACTAAAAAGTCAACATTGGTCAAAATGGTAAATCCTTAACCCAATGACCAACCCACTAACCCAATAGATCGAATTGTGACCAAAAAGTCAATTTTGGTCAAAATAGTTACTTTTTGACCTAATAATCAATATTGACCAAATAGGTCAACTTTTGACCAAAAAGTCAACTTTAGTCATATAGGTCAATCCTTGACCCAATGACCAACCAATTGACCCAAAAGGAGGAATTTTACCAAAAAGTTAATTTTGGTCAAAATTGTCAATTTTTGACTTAATCACCACCTCATTGACCCATTAGGTCAAATTTTGACCAAAAAGTTAAATTTGGTCAAAATAGTCAATTTCTGACACAATGACCACCTCCTTGACTCAATGGGCCAACTTTTGACGAAAAATTCAATTTTGGTCAAACTAGTCAATTTTTGACCTAATGACAAATTATTGACCCAATAAGTCAATCTCTGACTAAAAAGTCAACTTTGGTCAAAATGGTTAATCTTTGACCAATTGAGCAACCCATTGACCCAATAGATTAACTTTTGACCAAAAAGTCAATTTTGGTCAAAATAGTCAATCTTTGACCTAATGACCAATTATTGACCCAATAAGTCGATCTCTGACCAAAAGGTCAACATTGGTCAAAATGGTCAATCATTGACCCAACGACCATCCCATTGACCAAATATGTCAACTTTTGACCAAAAAGATAATTTTGGTCAAAATAGTCAATTTTTTACTTGATGAACACCCCATTGACCCAATAAATCAACTTTTCACCAAAAAGTCAACTTTGGTAAAAATGGTTAATTTCTCACCCAATGATAAAAAAGTCAACTTTTGTCAAAATGGTCAATTCTTGACCCAGTAACCAACACATTAACCAAATAGGTCAACTTTTGACCAAAAAGTCAAATTTGGTTAAAATGGTCAATCCTTGACCTAATGACCAATCCATTTACAAAATAGGTCAACTTTTAACCAAAAAGTTAATTTTGGTCAAAATAGTCAATTTTTTCTCTAATGACCACCCCATTGACCCAATAGGTCAACATTTGACAAAAAAGTCAAGTTTGGTTAAAATGGTGAATTTCTAATCCAATGACCAACCCATTGAACCAATAGGTTAACTTTCGATAAAAAGTCAACTTTTGTCAAAATAGTAAATTTTTGACATAATGACCACCCAATTGACCTAAATGGGTCAACTTTTGAACAAAAATTTAATTTCAATCAAAATAATCAATTTTTAATCGAATGATCAATTATTAACCCAATAAGTCAGACTCTGAGCAAAAAATCAACTTTAGTCGAAATGGTCAATCTTTG